>JAFEMH010000187.1:600000-953766 GCA_022495995.1 Adenophora triphylla var. japonica
TTAAGCTTGGAATTAAGATTTGCAATAGAAGGAAGAGGAGGAAACATGGCCGGATCAGCCATGGAAGGCCAAACCCTAATTAGGGTTCAACCAAAAAGGGCAAAACTAGAGAGAATTTGAATTTAGTGCGTGTGTGTGAGAGAGAGAAAGAGAGAAAAAAAAGCTGGCAGCCAAGGCTTGTTGTAAATGAATATCATCAATGTTGCTCTCTTTAACCGGTTCAGTAGATAAAACGGTAAGGGGCTTACTAACCGGTAAGATGAGAGCATCGGTAAGAGGCTCACTAACCGGTAAATCATCTCTAACCGGTTGAACTTGCTCACCGGTAAGAGGCATAGGTTGGCTAACCGGTAACCTATCCAAACTTGCATTATCTCCTCCTCCTGCTGCTGTAACGGTAACTGGTGAAGTCTCAGTTATGCCTCCTCCCACATGTCTAACCGTTTGCATAGGTAAGGGAGTAGTGAAATCGCAGCCTATCTTTTTCCGACCGATCAATCACAAAGACACTGATGGTCATTATCAACCTCGCTTGATCATCCGATCCACTAATGTCCGAACATTTCTTCAATCTCTTCATCACAGTAGCCCATTTATTCTTGCTTGTCCGAACCGAAGTGAAGAAGTCGACAGAGAAATATCACCCATACTGGAAATCTCTATTCATATCAACCAAATTTTGCCTGACTTCCATCACATTCTTGATGAATTGCATTCTACGAGGACCCAAGTTGACAGCTTCAGGATCAAACGAGGGGAGATCATCTTCAGGCAACACAAATATCCCAAGCTGATAAGGATCAGACTCTTTAAGGGTTTCTTGAGCATTGTAGAGCATGGCAAAGTCAATCCAGACAGCTTGTACCATCATATCTTGCCTGAGTCTGTCCTGAGCCAAGTAAATGGCATTCCACATAGGAGGCAATAACTCGAAATACCTGTTGTATATCCTGAGGAGACTATCTCTAGATAAAGAGATATCATATTCACTTAACAGGCAGGGTTTGGTATAGTAGAGACCATTTTCTTCATGGATATTATCAAAGTCCACATAATCTGATATGTCACCAACTGGGAATGAATCTTTGTGGGTCTCATGGAATTGTAACAGTCTTCGAATGAATGGTGGCAAGTGATCAATTGGATACACCCAAGTGGAAGATGGATCAAAAGAAGGATTGACTAACTAAGGGTTGTAGTGGTAAATGTGAAAAGTGGGGTTTCTGATCGGTTGGCAATGGCTTATCGGTCTAGATGATGACTGGCCGGTGAAAGGAATTTTCTCAGTTAGAAAGTTGTGATAAAAAAGTCTCTTGGGTATGAATGGGATGAATGTGCCCAGATCAGTCTCAATTCTCCTTTTTCTTTCTGCATTCTCTCTGGCTATCTGTTGGGAAGATTTTTGGATTGGCTTGGATCTTTTGGGAGGTGGAGGAGCAGACTTCCTAGCAGCTTGCTTCTCGATGTTGGGGAGAGAATGGTAGCAATAGGTTTATCATCATCTGAAGATTCATCAAGCATCTTTCTCTTGACCGGTAAGGTGGGTTTTGGAGCAGAAGGAGCACCGATTTGCTGAGTTACTTTTGGCCGGCTAGACGGTTTCTTTTCTTCTGAGCTGGCTTGCCGGTTGTTTTGCCGACTGGCTTACTGGTAGATGGCTCAGCAGACTTACCGGTTGGCTTACTAGTTGATGGCTGCTCAGCTGACTTACCGGTTGGCTTATCGATGGATTCCTTGATCATTCTAGTCATGTCAAATTTATCAAAGGCTTTGCAAAAGGATTGCGGATATTTTGGCCGGGTTTTTCGAGGCTTGAAGAACAAACTGAATATTTCTGAGAGCACGGCTAATCAGCAAGTAGTGACAAGGTTTGGCTTTGTTAGGTTTGGAAGAGGTTTTCTCCTTTTGGTATTTCTTGAAGGCTATGAGGATAATACGGTAAAGGAAAGAACACCAATTGAATTCATCTCCAAGAATAATTGCTGCAATAGCTTCCCATTGTATCATGGTGATACAGTGATGGGAGCCTGACCGGCAAATGAAGCACCGGTCCACCACTTCGGCAAGGGCATAGTAAACAACATCAAACTCTGATTTCTTGTTTGCCTCACCGGTTACGAAAGGTTCAGTTCCACGAACCTTAACCCATGCAGCAATCATGTCCTTCATAAGAATGGAAGAGGAACCAGTTGAGGAAAGATCAGGGAAGGCAGCAGTAATGGTGGCTGGGCTAAAGGTAATGGGTACTCCAGCAGCAGTTGAGATAATATTTTCATCTTCATCCAAGAATCAATTGTCGAACATCTCATTCACCATTTCATAATATATATCTTCATTTCCCTCTGGCATCACGAAAGGAATAACTCCGGCGGCAACAAATAGAGCTTCTAGAGCACGGCCTTCATCGGAGTCGAGAAACTAGAGAGAATATAACCTCCATAAATGTCTTTCTTAATTGCGGGAGCCATCTGTGAATCAAATAAACAACAAATCAACAGATTAAGTTAGAATCAAAGAAATTTTTGCATAATATACCTTTGGATGTTGTTAGATGATTTTAGAGTTTTAAGAAAACTGGGTATCTTCAAGTTTTGATTTATAAGAATTTGAGTTAAAGAAAAATACCAGAGAACTTGTGATTTGAGAAGAAACACAGATGGAGAAGATGAAGTTTTAGTGGTTTCTTGCCGGTTGCCTTTGATTGTGAGTTAGAGAGAGAAAATCCAGAAGTTTTGAAGGTTGTTTTGAAATCCTTTTATAGGGGACGAAAGAGCGGGAAGATGAAGGGATGTGTTGGTTGAAACAAAAGTAGCTCAAACATTTTTAACTGTTATGCACATAAATTAACAATTTTAATTCACGATTTTAAAGACGTGACATGAAAATAGGAACGTGTGTGCAGCAGTTATACCAAAATGTAATAAAGAACAAAAAGATAACCTTTTCGATAAATAGGAATGATATAGAGATTACCTTTCTGATCAATTATTTAAAAATTAATCCATATCTTGTAAAGGACGCATAGGGATGTAAATAGGGCTTGCTTCATACTATCGTATTGATGTAACAAAGGGCAATGATGACAAACGAGCCGGTAAAAGCGGATTGTCAATTTCGATCCATAGCCTGTCGATTAAGCGTGTGAGAACGGTAAGGCGACTGACCGTTCAGGTGTATTGACTGGTAAGAGAGAACTTGCACCGGTTAGGGACCATCGGTTAGGGACACCACTTACCGATCAAGTGTATCAGTTAGGGAACCGGTTAGGGGTGTCTTTCCTTACCGGTTAGGATCACCGGTAAAGGAGCACTTACAGGCAACGGTAAACGGGAGAGACCACCTTGATCTAGTTGATAGCTTACACAGATAGCAAAGTTAGCACAAAATATTTAACGAATATCAATCATGCCTAGTTCTCCTCTAAGAAATTCAAATCTTTTAATGTCCAAGGGTTTTGTCAAGATATCAGCTAATTGATAATCAGTATGGACTTTTAAAAGAATGATATTACCCTTTTCAACATGATCCTTGAGGGATCTCTATCAAATAGGATTCAAAAAATAACCGTTTTTTTCACACACACGCAGTAAAAACTTTTCCTCTCTAAGTTTTCCGTTCTGTGCTTGCCGTTGGCTGCATTTCCGTGTTGTTTCCGGCCACCATGGCCACTAATATGGCTGATCCTTCTTTCCCTCCTCTCCAACATTCGTCTCCTATCCTTGCTGCGCCGCCAAATTCCGTTAACCATAATCTGCATGGGGCGTCTAAACCTATCCCTAATTCTGTTTCAGGCCAACCGATATCCCCCTCTAAATCAAAATCTTTCTCTTCCTTATTTAAGGAATCTTCCTGTCCTAATTTATCTCTACCGCTTGTTCCTGTGTCAATCCACAAAGGTGAACCGGCTTTAAAATTCTCAAAGGAAATGATTAACTCCTTATCTCAACCTTTTAAATTCACCCTTGTTGGCAAGTTCTCTCATGGTCGCCCTAATATGGAGACAACTCGTCAATACTTCCTAAAGTTTGGTTTAAAAGCAGATTTTTCGTTAGGGCATGTTGATTCGAAACACATCCTTATTCGTTTGATGCATGAGGGAGATTTTAATCGCCTGTGGGCGAAGGAACAATGGTTTCTTGGCAGATTTCCAATGCGTGTTTTTCGCTGGTCTCCCTCGTGGCATCCGGGGAAGGAATCTTCTCTAGTTCCTGTTTGGGTGGGTCTTCCCGGACTGCCAATTCACATGTTCAACAAAGTCTGTTTGTATTCTATCGCCCATATCTTTGGAGAACCTCTTGCTATTGATCAAGCAACGGCAAATTTATCTCGTCCAAGTGTGGCTAAGGTCCTTTGCTCAAGTTGATCTTCTCAAAAAATTGCCTTCTCGGGTATTCATTGATTGTGGTGACGACTTTTCAAGTTTCTATCAAAATCTGGCATTTGAAAATATTCCCCGCTATTGCAAACATTGTTATAAGCTTGGGCACGATGTATCAAATTGCTTCTTTCTTCACCCAAAGGATAGGGTTGAGCAAGTTAAAGTTGATGACTTAAATCATACGGATTCTAAGGTTGATAAAGGGAAGAATGTTCATATCTATGCTGGAAAAGAAAGACGCCCGGAAAAAGCTGGGACAAAGATGCTCATGCAAAATCTGCTTTCAAATCCTCCATCCGGTGGCGTGAAGATTGGTATTCCTGTTACACAAAAACACTCTCTTCAAATTTCTCTCTCCCTTCAAGTACCATTAATACGAGCTTTATTGGTTCTCATAATGCTAGTACGTCTTTGGCTTCCAAAGCCCCCTCATGTCTCAAATAAGATTTTCTCTAATATTATCAATAGTGGCTTCAGCTTTTCTCCCTAAGCGGGGTGTTCCTTTTGTTTCTCCCAACTCTCTAAAAGCTATTAGTGAGTTGGAACCAAGTAAAACTGATGATGCTTTTGAAGAAGTATGTCTTGATTCTCATACGGTACAAGATAAAAGTCCCAATATTGTTGATGGTTCTATTGATTTGGAAGATGAGAATTCCGATCGCTCTTTGTGCTCACAATGATTCAAACTTCAATGACAATAAACAAGACTCCGATTCTGAGGTTATTCTTCAAACTGGGCCGTCAAGGGATCATAGTGGCAGCCTTGTGGGGGATTTGAATCTTTCTCCGAGGGCCCCAAGAAGCATTTCATTTGCAGATTCTGAGTTTGATGGTGGGGGAATTTCCCCTAAGGATGTCTCGGCATAATAGCCCCTTTTCTTTTCTTAATACTTTTAGTTTCCTTATGGCCAGTATTATTAGTTGGAATATTAGAGGTATGGGGAATGCCCCTTCAGTTCGTCGTATTAAAAGACTTATAAGAGCTTATAATGTTTCGATTATTGCTCTTTATGAACCAATGCTTGATGGTTCCTTGGTTCCTCTTTATATGAGGAAACTTCGGTGTATTGGTGGTATTTCTAATGCTAAAAGCAGCATATGGATTTTTTGGAAACAAGGTATTGATTGTGATATCTTGGATAATGGTGATCAAGAAATATCTATTAGAGTTTCTCACGTTCTTTGGCCTAATCAAGTTAATGTTACGTTTGTATATGCTAGTTGTTGCAAGTATCAGCGAAGGGTTCTTTGGGATTATTTAATTGATCGTAGTTCTCTTAGTGATCCTTGGCTTGTTGTAGGTGATTTTAATTCTATTTTGGCTCAATGTGATAAGATTGGTGGCCGTCCCGTAACAGAAGCTAAAGTTTCTGAATTTTCAGACATGGTAATTTTCTTTTTTAATTAATAAAATCTAGGGAGTACCGTCTCCTTTTGCCAAAAAAAAAAAAAAAAGATCAACAAGTCAGGCTTGCGGAGGATGATGTTACTGCTAAAGAGTTAGCCTTTGACCAAGATCCTTCGGAGGAGAATAGGGCTGCTTTACATTTGGCCAAGGCTCACTTACTTCATCGCTTAAAGATTGAGGAAGATTTCTGGATGCAAAAGGCCAATTTATCTTGGTTAAAAGATGGGGATCGTAATACAAAATTTTTCCATTCCTATGTGAAGAAAAAGAGATTAAAGCTGCATATCCACCGTATTCTTGACAGAAATGGTGTTTGGTTAGAGGAGTTGTCCGAGATACAAAATGAAGCCATTCAATTCTTCTCGGACCATTTATCGGGTGATAACAATTGTTCTTCGCAACACCTTCTTGATCATATTCCCAAAGATTTAGAATGATGCCGATAATGAATCTCTTATTGCCGCTCCTTCTCTTGAAGAAGTTCGTGAAGTTGTTTTCTCTTTGTCGGTGCTAGTGCGGCTGGCCCCGATGGATTCGGTGGTGACTTTTATCATAATTCTTTGGGAGTATATTAAAGATGATCTGTTTAGAGTCAAGTTTTGGAATTCTTTGCCGGTTTTCGCATGCCTAGGGGATGGACTAGTACAACTATTGTTCTTCTTCCTAAGGTTGTCGCTCCAAATTCTTTTTCCGATTGGAGGCCAATAAGCCTATGTAACTTCTCAAATAAGATCATTTCAAGCTTTTAAATGGCCGGTTGTCCTTAATTACGCCTAAAATCATTTCTCTTAACCAAAGTGGTTTTCTTAAAGGTCGGCTCATTCATGAGAACGTGTTACTTGCTCAAGAACTTATGCATTCTATTAACAGAGAGTCTTTGGGGGAATATTGCCTTAAAGCTTGATATGGCAAAGGCATATGATCGTCTTTCTTGGTTTGCTTTGTTAAAGGTTATGCGTAATTTTGGCTTTTCCGAGACATGGATAGATTTGATTTTCAGATGCATCTCGGATTGTTGGTTCTCCATTCTTATTAATGGGGAGGCAGTGGGGTTTTTTCCTTCGACAAGAGGGCTTCGCCAGGAGATCCTATTTCTCCTTCCTTATTCATTATTCTTTCTTTGAAATTCTTAGTCGTGGCCTTAATGCTCTTCATGAGAACCATCATCATGTTATCTTCCATTACAGTGCTATTCATGCCCCGTTTGTATCTCATCTTTCTTATGCGGATGATGTTATAATTATTTGCAATGGGAGCAAGCTTTCTATTGATATGCATATACACATTCTTAATTCTTATCAAGATTTTTCGGGTCAATTGGTTAGTGTGGCCAAATCTTGCTTTATTTTGGGTAGAAGAGACTTGCATGTGGCGGATTTAGTGGCCGAGTGGACGGGTTTTCAACACAAACAAATTTTCCTATTATTTATCTTGGGTGTCCTTTGTATTCCGGGAGGAGGACGCGAGGCTCTTTTGTTCCGATCCTTAGAAAGATGGAGGAGAGACTTGAATCGTGGCAAGGAAAGATTTTATCTATGGGGGCTAAGGTTATTCTTATTAAATCTTGCCTTCAAGCCATTACTATCTACTATCTATCTCTTCTTGAGCCTCCTAAAGGTACTATCGATGCTATTACTCGTCTTATCTCTAATTTTTTTGGAGTAATGCGGATGGAGAGAAGCGTTGTCATTGGGTTTCTAAGAAGGAATTCTTTTGGCCTACTTCAAGGAGGTTTGGGTTTTCGAAAATTTGAAGATATGTCTCTTTGCTTTTGCCATGAAATTATGGTGGCGCTTTCGTTGTGGAGATTCTTTATGGGCTAGGTTCCTTTTGGAAAAATATTGTCATAACTCTCATCCTATGGATGCTTCCATTCGAGCGGGCCGTTCTCACATTTGGAAGAGAATGATCGGCTGCAAAGAACTTAGTTGAGGACAATTTGTTTTGGGGTGTTAAGGCCGGAAACATATCGGTTCGGGGAGCATTGGCTAGATAAGGATCTTGTTCTTCCTAATGAGGCTCATGTTCCGATTTCATCCTTGTTTATTGACAGATCTCTCGCAAGTTGACCATGTTAGGCAATCATATAATGGGCTGCAAGTAATCAACTTAATTCGTACTAGACTTATTTCTATATCCGATGGGCCGACATTCCTTTTGGACTCCATCTTCAACGGGTAAGTTTTCTGTTTCTTCACTTGGAAAGTTTGCCGCATTGCTAGGCCGTCTCGAATGGGTTTTGCAAGTTGTTGGCATTCTCATATTCCCTTCAAAGTATCGGTTTTTATGTGGAAAGCTTTAAAAAATGCTTTGCCTACGGATGATTCTATTCAACGGCGAGGTATTCATATTGCTTTCTCGGTGTGATTGCTTTGCTCCTCTCATTTTATGGAAACTTTGTCTCACATTGTTTTACATGGTAGTGTTGCTTCGAAAATTTGGCATTTTTTTGGTGATATGCTTGGGATTCGGATCTTTGGTTCTTCCCTCTCTCAATGGTTAATTTCTTGGAGTTATAATCTTCCGTTAAGAGCTTCCGGTTGTATCAAATGGATTTGTGCTATTTTGCCTAGTCTCATCTGCTGGAATATTTGGAAGGCACGTAATAAATCCAGATTTGAGGGCATTAAAATGGATGCCAACGCCATTATTCTCTTAGTTCAAAATCAAATGCGGGATATTGTTAAGGCGTTCAATATTTCTCTTCCCTGCGGTCCGTTTGATTCATATGTGATGGAGTTCTTCAATATTCCGGTTTCTGTTCATGTGATCAAACCAATTCGGTTAGTGGTTTGGGCAGCCCCTTCCAATGCTAAGTTAAATACCGATGGTGTGTCTAGAAACAATCCGGGTCTTGCAGCAGGAGGTGGTATATTTAGAGATAGTAAGGGAAATATGGTTTTCGGCTATGGCAAGTTCTATGGTTCTTCTTCGAATGTTGTAGCTGAAGTTAGAGCGGCTCTGGATGGGATTCGTTTTGCTCTTGAGCGTGGATATCATTCCTTGTGGATTGAGATGGACTCGAAAGTGCTGGTGCGTATTTTACATAAGTCTTGTCTTGTTCCGTGGGAAGTTTGGCATTTCATTCAGGAAATCCATCGTATGATGCAGCTGCTTGATATTCGAGTCACTCACATCTTGAGAGAGGGTAATCAGGTAGCGGATGGTTTAGCTAATTATGCTGCGGATCACAGGGCTGATTTTGAGTTTATTTCTAGTAGTGATCTTCCTATGTTTTGTTTGAGGCCTTTTCTAAATGATAAGGCATCTACTCCTTACATTAGGATTTAGTTTTCTTTTTTTAGTCTCCCCTTCCTTTATTGTAGAGGACCTTACATCTTGTGTAAGGACTCCCCCCTTAGGTTTGTTCTATGGTGGTTGAGGTTGTCATGTCCCCCACCTTACTTTGTACTTTTCCTTTTAATTAATAAATTCTAGGGAGTACCGTCTCCTTTCTCTAAAAAAAAAAACATGATCCTTGAGGAAGTGGTACTTGATGTCTATGTGCTTAGTCTTTGAATGCATCACAGGATTGTTGGAGACTGAAATGGCTGAGGTGTTATCACAGTAGATGGGGCACACTTCTTGGGGAATTTCATAGTCCACTAGTTTCTGCTTCATCCATAGGATTTGTGAACAGCAACTCCCAGCAGCTATGTACTCAGCTTCATTCGTAGAAGTGGAAATTGATGCTTGCTTTTTGCATGACCAGGAAACCAATCGGTTACCTAGAAATTGACAAGTTCTTTTTTTTTTTTTTTTAAACGAAAGGAGACGTAGCTCCCTAGATTTTATAAATAAAATAAAAGAACAAAGCACGGTGGGGGACATAAAACCTAAGTTAGCAGTTCCCACAAGATATCTAATAATTCTTTTAACAGCTTGTAAATGAGATTCTCTAGGGTCAGCTTGAAATCTAGCACATACACATACGGTAAACATGATATCTGGCCTACTTGCGGTTAAGTAAAGTAGAGATCCTATCATACCTCGGTAGAGTGTCATATCTACTTTCTTACCGGATTCATCTTTGTCTAAGTGTACATTGGTGGCCATTGGAGTGCTTTGAGGATGAGCAGAGTCAAGACCAAATTTCTTGATTAGATCGTTGGTGTATTTGGCTTGATTGATAAAAATACCTTCTTGGGTTTGCTTGACTTGAAGTCCAAGGAAAAATGTTAGCTCACCCATCATGCTCATCTCAAATTTGCTCTTCATAAGCTTCTCAAATCTCTTACACAATTTTTTGTTAGTAGATCCAAAAATTATGTCATCAACATATATTTGAACTAACAATGAATGACCATTATGCTTTGCAATAAATAAGGTGGTATCGATTTTACCTCGTTCGAACTTCTCACTAAGTAGGAATTTGGAGAGAGTTTCATACCATGCTCGAGGTGCTTGCTTGAGGCCATACAAAGCTTTATTCAATTTGTAGACATGATTAGGCTTCTTGGAATCTTCAAATCCTGGAGGTTGTTCTACATATACAAGCTCTTGAAGTTCCCCATTGAGAAATGCACTTTTCACGTCCATTTGATATAGCTTAAACTTTTTAAAGGCTGCATAGGCAAGAAATAACCTAATGGCTTCTAATCTAGCTACGGGTGCAAAGGTCTCATCATAATCTATGCCTTCTTCCTGTCTGTACCCTTTAGCCACTAATCTAGCCTTGTTCCTTGTAATTTTTCCAGACTCATCCAATTTATTTCTATAGACCCATTTCGTTCCAATCACTGTTTGATCACTAGGTCTAGGCACTAATTCCCATACTTTGCATCTTTCAAACTGGTTAAGCTCTTCTTGCATAGCTTCTACCCAGCTGGGGTCATCAAGTGCTTCTTCAGTCTTCTTTGGTTCTATATTTGAGACCATGGAAGAGGAAAATAATCCATGTTGATCCTCCATGCTTCTTAACTGGCCTCTAGTCATTCTTGGACCAAAGACATCACCAATCACATTTTCCAAAGGGTGATCTCTAACTGTTCTCACTTCCCTAGGTAGGTCTTGCCTAACTGATTCTTGTCTTAAGGTTTCTATTGGAGGAGTAGAATCGGCTAAGGGAGGTGTGACCGGTTGGGGAGATCGGTTAGGAGAGGGTGATGCTGACTGATGGTGATCGGTTAGTGGAGAGGGAAACGGTAAATTGATGTGTGAAATTGGTTCAGCTTCAGGTGGTGAATTAGGAATGGTAACATGAGGACTAGCTGGTAAAGAATCGGTTAGCTGTGTTTGTCTACTAGTTTGTCTAACCGATTGAGGAAAGAAAGAGTCATCAACTAGGTCTCTACAAGTTACACCACTGTGAGGCCGTAGGACCGAAATTTGGAGGTTGATTTGCATTGATACTTTGGTGGATTAATTGTAATCTTGATTCTTTGGATTCAATTGCCTCAAACACACCGTAATTATCAAGATCTTGTTTGGAGCCTTATCGGACTCTAGCAAATCAAATTCATCAAACGTAACGTGAACAGATTCAACAATTTTCAACAACCGTTTATTGAAAACTCTACATGCGTTACTGTGCTTGGCGTAGCCAACAAAGATACCTTCATCAGCTTTTTCATCAAATTTACCTCGCCGCTCTTTACCGTTGTAAAGTACATAGCATTTGCAGCCAAAGATATTGAAGAAACCAATGTTGGGAATTCTGCCACGCCACAGCTCATAAGGGGTCTTGTTGTGAAATTTGTTGACCAATGATCTATTCTGGTGAAGCATGCTTTGTATGGATAGCTTCGGCCCAAAATACTGGGAAGCCTAGCTTCGGATATCATTGTTTTTCCAGCTTCGATCAATGTCCTGTTCTTTCTCTCAACTACACCTTTTTGTTGCGGTGTTCCAGCAGCTGAGAAATTATGGTCTATTCCGTGATCATCATAGTACTGAGCGATTTCGTTATTTTTGAACTCCGTTCCATTATCTGATCTCATACTGATGATGTCACATTCTTTTTGGGTTTGAAGTAGACGGAATAATCTGGTAGCAACATCATATGTATCATCTTTTGAAGCAAATGTCTCCACCCATGTATATCTTGAGAAGTCGTCTGCAACAACCAAAGCATATCTGCTACCCCCTAAACTGGCAGTTGTTGTGGGGCCAAACAGATCATATGTAGCAACTGGAGGCACCTAGAAGTGGACATGCAGGGCTTGCTGTGGAATGATTCTTTATGTTGTTTTCCTAATTGGCAGGCTCTGCATTTCCTTCCATGATCAGCAGACACTTGAGGTAAGCTGGCAACTAAATTTTTTATTGGCCAGCTTGGATAGATATTTGAAGTTCAAGTGGCTGAGTCTCTTGTGCCATAGCCAGGAATTCTCACTGATGTTCTTAGCTACAAAACAAACATTAGTAACACTCGAAACAGAATTTAAATCTATAGCATATACGTTACCTTTTCTATATCCAGTGAGAAGTGTGTTCACCTGTAGCAATGTCTTTCACATAACAGTTGGAAGAATTGAATTTTTTTTTTTTTTTTTTTGGCGAAAAGAGGACGGTACCTCCCTAGATTTTATTAATTAGGAAAAATAAATACAAACATGGTGGGGGACATGACAACCTCAACCACCAGAGAATGAAAAACTAGGGGGGGAGGCCTTACACAACGCGTAAGGTCCTCTACAATAGAGGGAGGGGAACCTAGAAAACAAAGCAAATAAGAGATACAAGAATCTAGCCATAAATGAAAACTATTTAAAACGGAAAATTGGAATGCCCGCCTTATCAAGATTGAGAAGTCCTCTACAATGATGGGGAGATGGGAATGCGAATTCCAGATCTGATCAACCTTGGAGTCAACCGAAAAATTAGCTAAGCAATCAGCGACTTTGTTGCCTTCACGAAAAATGTGGGATATATGAACACTACACTGTTCCAAGATTAGGAAAATCTGCTGAACAATGTAGTAAATTTCCCATGGAATTTGGAAAACTTTGGTGAGAATTTTCATCAGAACCTCAGAATCAAGCTCCAACCAGACATGCATAATACCAAATTTATGGGCAAAAATCAGCCCATCAAGGGCAGCCATTGCTTCAGCCCACATATTGGTACGGTGACCATAATATTTACCAAAAGCAAAGATGAACTTACCCTTAGAATTACGGATGATACCTCCACCTGAAGCTTCACCAGGATTACCCCAAGAAGCACCATCAGTATTAAGTTTAAAGCAGCCATGAGAAGGTTTGATCCATTTTACCACTTTAGGAGCGATAAACTTTGGCGCATTTACGGGTAACCGAAAACCTGATGAATGGCTGCATCAAAAGTTGTACTCGAAAAGGAGGATGAAAGGAAGAAGCAATATCCGAAACCCGATGAATAATAGAGGAGATGAGGCTATGACCGTAAAACCGAGATCCTTCAAAATGCCATTTGTTTCTAAAGCACCAAATATTCCAAGCAACAATTCCAGGGAGAATAAAAGTAAGCCATCTATTCAACCTAGAAGTATACTTGGTGCGATTAAACCACCATGACGAGAGAAGAGCACGGAACGAGCCCCGGTGCAATGAACTCCACACACCTGACCGAAATAATGCCAAACAAATTGAGCGGCCTCACCGTGAACAAATAAATGCTCCATACTTTCTATCGATGGGGAAGAACAAAGAACCACATTTTGAGACAACATGAATGCCTCGCCTTTGTAAGGCCTCATCCGTAGGCACACCATTATGGAGGATTCTCCATAAAAGAACAGAATACTTGGGAGGGAGGTGTTTATGCCATAAAGATGCAAATATAGGGCTAGTGATGTGAGTTTGCCGACATTCACGCCAAGCTGAAGAGATTGAAAACTTACCCGTAGGAGACGGCTTCCATATGATTTTATCATCATGTTCACTAAGAGTAATTTTCTGAGCATCTATCAACGCCAAAAGGGAATCACCAAAATTATCTCGGATATGCGCAGCCCGAGGAAGCCGATTCTCAAACAATGTGAAAACTTCAACATGCTGAAATGGAAGAATAGGCTTAACCCCGTCAAACCAAATTTCATGAATAGAAATCAGCCCCTGACCCACTCTCCAAGCAATGCGCTGCTCCATAAAATCTTTCACTCCGATCATGCGTTTCCAAACATGAGAAGCAAAGCTTGTAACCACCGCATCCATCGGATGTGTTTCAAAACTTGAGATTTGGCAAGCATAAACTCGGTCCAAAGAGAAGAAGATCCCCGAAGACGCCACCACAATTTCATGGCAAAGGCAGATGCAATGTCTTCAAACTTTCTAATACCAAGCCCCCCTTCATCAAGGGGACGGCTTATTTTTTTCCATCCAACCCAGTGACATTTTCGAGTACCATCCGAACCACTCCAGAAAAAATTCATAATCAAACGCTGCATGGCTGTGATAACATTTTTGGGAGGGTCTATTACAGAAATGTAATAAAGGGGGATAGCTTGAAGACAAGACTTAATAAGAGTTACCTTTGCACCATGAGACAACCATTTTCCTTGCCAAGTAGCAAGCCTCTTTTCCATTTTCTGAAGAAGAGGGCTGAACAAAGCTTGAGTCTTTCGACCGACATATAAAGGACATCCCAAGTAGGTAATTGGGAGATCTTTTTTCTGAAATCCCGTGGCCGTGGCGATAAAATTGTCTTGAATAACATCATTCTTCCCAGTAACAAAACAAGATTTCCCAATGCTAACAAGCTGCCCCGAGAAAGCTTGATATTTCTCTAAACATTCCATATGCCTCTGAACATAATTTTTTGACCCATTGCAGAAAATTATAATGTCATCCGCATAAGATAAATGAGAGACCAGCGGAGTATTAATATGAGCACGGAATCTAAAAGCCGTGTTAGAGAGATGAAGATAATTTAGACCACGACTCAGAATTTCAGCAGCAATAATGAATAGACTCGGAGATAACGGGTCTCCCTGACGAAGCCCCCTAGAAGAGTGAAAGAAACCGCAGCTTTCTCCATTCACAAGCACCGAGAACCAACAATTAGAAATGCAGCGATACACCATATCTACCCATTCAATGCAAAACCCGAATTGTTTTAAAACTTTGATTAGAGCAACCCAAGAAATACGATCATATGCCTTGGCCATATCAAGTTTGAAAGCAATATTAGCACCCCGAACCTTCTTTTTAATTGAGTGCATCATCTCTTGCGCTAAGAGGATGTTATCATGAATAACCCGACCTTTCACGAAACCACTCGATTAGGAGAAATAATATGAGGAGAATCTGCCCTAAGCGGGAAGTGAAAAGCTTTGTAATGATTTTATTCGAAAAATTACAAAGGCTTATAGAGGCGGAGATCGGAAAGTTACCGGATTATCAACTTTCGGAAGGGTCACAATGAGAGTCTTGGTCCAAGACCTCGGCATCTCAAAACCAGCAAAAATTCCCTTATAGCTCGATGAAGATCATCCTTGATTATATCCCAGCAAAAGATATAAAAAGCACCTGTAAAACCATCAGGACCAGCAGCACTCTGCCCATTCATACTTTTTATAGTCTCCAAGACTTCATCCATAGACGGAACAGCCTTTAACATATCATTTTCCGCCTCTGTTACTAAGTTCGGAATGAGAGAAAGAAGATCATCATGCTCATTAGATACCCCCACATTAGCCGTCAACTGATTTTGATAGAACGAAACGGCCTCACTTTGAATATCTTCCTTCTTTGTGATAAGGTCACCATCTCCATTACGAATTCTATGAAGGAATAACCGTTGTCTCTTCTTTTTAACATAGGAATGAAAAAATTTAGTGTTTCTATCACCCTCTTTAATCCACTTTAAATTAGCCTTTTGTCTCCAAAAAGAGTCTTCAATATTCAAAGCATGCTGCAAATGAGCTTGAGCTAGAGATAATGCAGCCCTAGCTTCTTCGGATGGATTACGCTCCAACTCTTGCTCTTTAATCGAACATCATCCTCCGCATTACTTACTTGTTGATCAATACGACCAAAAGTAACCTTATTCCACGCAGCCAAATCACGTCTAAGACGAGCCATCTTCTTACCAAACCGAACCATGGGACGACCATCAATCCATGCTACCCAAGAATTTCGAACGGTATCAAGAAATGAAGAATGTTTGGTCCACGCATTAATGAACACGAAAGAACCCTTACACAATTCAGCCTCCACCCGAAAAGAAATAGCCAAAGGAGCATGATCCGAGCAAGTCTTGTTTAAATGTTGAACAGAAGTATTATGAAAAGTATGAAGCCACTTTTCATTGTAGAATACTCTATCAAGACGTTGCTGAATAGAATTTCTGCCAATACGCTTGTTCCACCAAGTAAATTTAGATCCCACGTAACCGGCATCAATAAGAGAAGCGGCTTGAATAGCGCCCGAGAACTCAGCAGTTTACGAAAATTCATAGGCCGGCCCCCAAGCTTTTCCTCTTGGTCAAGAATCACATTAAAGTCCCCACACACCATCCAAGCAAGCTGAGTATCACTAAGATTGATAAGGTCATCCCAGAGGATTCTCCTATCAAACTTATTGCAACGAGCATGAACACAAGTTAAAAGAACAGGAGAAGGCCATAAATTATGGGAAACTTGCACCGAGAGGGCTTGATCACTATCATGAAGAAGATGGCAATTAAAGCCATGCTTCCACAAACACCAAATTCTGCCACTATCATTAGACATACCACCACTACAATTTAATTTGCGAACAAAAACATCTAACTTAGACTTATGCGGCTTTGGCTCATAGATAGCCACAACCGAAGCGACATGAAGATTCATAAGCTTTTTAACACGTCTCACAGTGGCTTTGTGACCAATGCCACGAAGATTCCAACGAATAACAGCCACCATTGATAAATAAAAATCAAAGAATAAAAGAGAACTCACAAAAATTAAGCTCGAGGAGAAAGCGGATTTGTTTGTTTTTCCGAGAAGTAAGCGTAATGAAACCTTCGAGAATCAACTTGTTGGTTGGGCTGCAAAGCAAAAGGAGTGGAACCCGCCTTTTCGGTTATGAACGAGGACGGAGGTGGAGTAGCCCTTGGAGAAAGATTAAGATTAGCAATCTGATCAATGGGACTATTTTGTGGGGAGTGGTAACTACCGGAGGAGCTTTGATATTATCACCTCGAGTCTCGGACACATGATTGGCAACATTTTCCAAAACAGCTACTTCTAACTTTTCCGCCTCAATCTGATCAGTAGTAGCCGTCGAATTGCCATGAACAACCTCTTTGCAAACCTTTTGCAATATTTGATTCACTGCTTCCGGTAGGGCTTGACCTCGTTTTGCTATATACACTTTCTTTTGGACAGCCACATTATCATTTTTTGACATACCAGCCACATCGTGAGTCCCATTGGCATTAGGTTTCTTAGTGTCCTCCTTGTGAGCAGCCTTCAAATGGCCAAGATCATCTGTGAATGTCTTCTCTTTATTTGATTGTAAACGCTTACATTGTGCCAACATCATGACCCAAAGTAAGGCAATGCTTACGATGCGGGGTAAATTATCATATTCAACTTTCGATAAAAACTTGGCAAAGCATCACCACAATCAATAAACACCTCGGTTGGTAACTTTTAAGCACATCGACTTGAACCAAAATTTTGGCAATGCTTGGCCGAGAGAGCTCCATAGTTGCCTTATCAAGCGAAAGCGGGGTTCCAATTGCCTGAGCTAGCTAGCGAGAACAAGAAAGATTTATTGAAAAGATGAACGGGTAAACACGGTAATCCAATCCAAGCCAGGAACAATAGAGGATTCTTGCTCAGTAGCCGCCATCGGAGACCACGCTAGGGTTCTCATTGGGAATTTATGCACATACCAAACTTCTTTCATCCAGCCGTTGGTAATCGGCTTACGTAGTTAGCGGATTAACATGTGTTTGGAATCAAGATGTCCCAACTTGTAAATACCTTTGAGATTAAACTTAGCAAAGGCAATTCTAGTATCCTCCATTGACGGGCGACCATGGGAAAATTTTCCAACAAGTGTCCATTTGAAAGGCTTAGCAAATAGATCAATAGCCTCTTTCGAAAGCTTGATAGCTGGGGTTCCTTTGTGGGTTGAAAGCGGGGCAAGAGGGAATGCATGTGATTGAGGAGTTTGCGAAAAGAGATCCGCAAAGGATTTTGTTGGCTGCGCTTTCATAACATTAGGGTTGTGCTTGACGGCATCAGGAGCTTCCCGGGTTGGAAGATTGTTCAAAGGCGGCGCATTATTGTTTCCATGTTGAGCAGCATTAGGGTTTTGTTGCATGGCCAAAGACGGCGCATTAGGGTTTGTGGTGTTTGTTGCAAAATCTGGTTGGGAATTCGAAATTTGGTTATGAGTAGCGTGAATGGGAGCGACGGGAATGTTGAAGAAGTCGGCCGGAAAGGCCATTGACGGCGGGGAGGCCCCTAGGGCAGAAACCCTAGACGCAAGAAGGAGAGAACGCTTCTAGAGAGAGAAAGCTCTTTTAGAATTGAAAATACAATGCATACCTTTATCACAGAATTGTGATATAGAGAGAAGGTTGTGTTTTAGACCATCCACCAAAGATACCTTCTGTACATGATCGCGTACCTCTTTTGATGGATCCACGACCAATAATTTTACCCTTTGCGTTGTCACCAAAGACAACTGGAGGACCAGATGCTTCTTCAAGGTCGGTTAGGAGATCGGCATGTCAAGTCATATGCCTAGAGCATCCACTGTCCATAATCCAAACATCCTTACCGGCATCGGTTGAGGCCATTAAGCATTCCTGAAATAAAACAGTAAGCTTATGGTCCCCCTTATTCTTTCGGGTCCAAAGAGTTAGTTCCTCTTTGGCAGGCATACCTGGCCACCACCTGATCTTTTAGACTCAGTGGGTTCAGATAGGTGCTTCAAGAGGCATTCATAAGCCTTATGACCAATAAAACCACAATTTGCACATTTATTAGAAGATGGCTGTGAGGGTTTAGATGAGCTGATGTTCAATTTTGCCAATGCTTCAGAGGGGTTTACTGATTGAGCAGAAACAGATCCTTTGGGGACGAAGGTGATGGATTTAGCTTTGTTGGCCGGTTGCATCGGTTTGGGAAGTCCTTTACCGGTTGAGGAGCCCTTACCGGTTGGTTGACCGGTGACAGTTGTCTGACCGGTCGGACCCTTACCGGTGATGGCTTCCTTACCGGTTGAGGTTTCCTTACCTGCAACATGGTCAGCAATTTTAATTCCACCTTTGATGTCACCATCACTGAGTGGAACATATTGTCCTAGCTCAGGATCAGCTACCTCGGTCCATTGGGATTTGTTCTTGTCAATTGGGGCCTTCATCTGTTCCTTCACCTTGGGATAGGTGTATGGGACAGAACTGAAAGGTCTATTTAACTCTCTTTTAATCAATTTGGATTGAGCATCATCAAATTTACCTATCAAGTTCTCAGTGACAGACTTAGTAACCGGTTTGTCTTTGCTGTCTTTGTCCTTGTCATTGCTGCTGGAGGCAAAGCCTATACCGTATGTTACATCTCTCGTTAGGAGACATCGATCTTGTACGATAGTCTCCACAAAGCTCGACATCTTGTAAAGATGTCAATAGATTTTGAAAGAGAATTATTTCTTGACACAAGATCAGCAACTTGACTATAACGTATATTCGCTCTCAGTGAGTTCTTGATTATCTTTCTTCAACTGATCAGACTCTAGCTTACTTTCTTTCAAAAATTTTATTTCAGCTTTCAAAGAATCATTTTCAGTTGTGATCTTTTTAAAATTAGCAGCCATAATTTTGTGAGCTTCATTTAATTTTTCAAAATCTGAGAAGAGCTCATTCATCACCTCTGCCATTTCAGACTTTGACATATTTGGCATAGGGTCAATGGTAGGCTGAGGGGAAGAGGATGATGGTTCAAAGTTGGGATCAAAATTTGGTAGTGATGATATCGGTTGAGGGCTCGTCTCGGTTAGGGGCTTTAAGAAGTGAATCGGTCGGGGCTCAAGCGTCGATTGATGAGAAGTGATCGGTAAGGCTTGAGCTTTTGGTAGGTCTGTTGAATTGGTTGCATCAGCGGTCTGAGAGTAGGCATGGTTTTACACTGACCGTAAAGGGATCCACCTATGTTCTGAATTTTGAAATTATAAGGGTTACCTGCCTCTGACTTGGGAATAGGAATGGGTTCGTCAAAGTAGGTCAAGGGAGATCTCATAGGTAGGGTCTGGTCATTATAAGATGATTGTTCATTGGAATTAGGGTGTCTATAGATAGGTGTCTGTAGAGAGATGGGTTTGTCATCGGTTCCATCCATAGCAACAAAACTGACATCAGCTTCTTCATCTGATTCAGCATTCTCATTTTCAGAGTCAGTCTCAAACCAGACTGGCATGGCCTTTTCGGTTCCTTCCTCAGCAACTAAGCTCTTAGATCTAGGGTTTTTCTTGAATGGTTTCTTCCTCAAAAATTCATATTTCGGTTGAGGACATTTGGAGGCAAAATGGCCGGGTTTTCTACAGTTGTAACACACAAGCTCACCTTGGGCATTTTTACCGTCGGTTGAGGTTGAGGTTTGACCTTTTCTTTGATAGTTCCCAGATCTATGAAATGATGAGGATTTGGGTTGGAATGATTTGATGTGGGATTTCTTGAAATCCTTAAACTTTCTGTAATTTCTAGCAAAGGCAGCAAATTCATCCTCTACCTCAAGAGGTGTACTAGATGAGGTATTGGCTTGAACTGGTTGAGGCTGAGAGATTGATGGAGAGTCATTGATAGTAGGTTGGCTGGTAAGCATAGAAGAACCAGGGAAGATCTCGGTCTGAGCTGGCAGAGATAGATTTTTAAATTGTTTTTGAACTCCACTCAGCCTGTTGAGCTCTTCCTCATATAAAAATAAAGTAGACAAAATGTTCTGAATATGAGTAACGTTCAAATCACTACATTCTTTCAAAATAGCAACCTTCACATGCTACAAGTCTCCAAGAGAATTGAGGAATCTCATGTTGAGGTCTTTCATAGTGTAAACTCTACCTAAAGATGCACAAGAATTACTCACCTCACAGAAACGGTCGTACGTTTCCTTCATTGTCTCATTTGGATTCTTCTGAAGGACTCAAACTCAGCAACGCTTTTGTAGAGTCTGTTGTCCTTGGCCACTTGATCTCCTTCAAAGTATCTGAGTAGACTCTGCCATACTTGTTGAGCAGTCTCATAGCATTGTACTTGTTTGTATAGTCTGTCATCAAGTCCTGAGGTTATGATGTGCAAAGCTTTTCTGTCCAAGGAATCACAAAGTTTGTCATCCTCGGTCCATTCTTCTCGTGGTTTTGGCACATACGTTTCATAAACCTCAAAATCTTGTTCAGACATTCTATCGGCATGATCCACACTACAAAAAAAGATATTTTTAGGGACTACCTTTTTTGAGACGTACAAATTAACTAGACCTTATTATCGACTAAATAAGTCAGCCCACGTACGGTACCCTTCTTAGGACGACAAGGTCGGTCGTTAAAAATTGGCCCAAATCAGCGGAGTAAAAGAATTTTTTTTTCTAAAACCCTACCTTTTCTCATTCCCACCTCCTCCTCTCCTCTGTCTACCTCTCACGTTCATGCCCTCCCCCACTACCTCTCTCTAACTCCTCTCCTTATCGAATCAGCGGCCCTAAACCGTAATATTCCAACAAGTCGTTCAATTTTATCATGTTTCACAGTTTGATTTCATCTTGTCCGTGCCATTCGGCACTCGATTTCATCTTGTTCATGGAGGTTTGATCTCACCATGTTCATGGCAGTTTGATTTCATCTCATTCCGGTGTTTATGCACTCAACGAGGTAATCCCCCTCTCCATCTCTATATTGTTAATTAGGCGTTATTCGGGCACAGAAGCCCTCTTCTAGGTCACCGTCGTTTCGTTTCTATCCAAACGCCTCGATCTTATTCGAATACACCTAGAAATGGAGTAGCGGAAGGAGGAGAAGAAGAAGGACTGGTTCAAGAAGTTAGGGTTCCGGATGAGTGGTTGAATTCTTCAAAAGCCTTGGAGGAATCAGAATGGCTGAGAGTAACTCTGCACAAGTGGTTGGATGATGAGTATATTCCAGAGGAAACTAATGTACAAATTAGCAAGGTCACGGCGAAATCATACTTCAATTCTTTGATGGAAAGAGAAACTGATCTCAGTGATATCTTACTTAAGATGGCAGTAGAATTGGAAAGTATCTCCATCAAGAGAGCTTTCACGGTGCGTTCTCATCTGCAAATGCAGCAGTAATTCTTATACTGCAACGTATAGTCAACGAGTGATCCCTCATCTTCCTACAAGGTTTAAATTCTTATTCCTGAAATTTTAGTCCATTCCTGCTAGTACTATATTTCTTGTGATATTACTTTAGCCATCTGATGTCTACAAATTATATTCATAGAAAAAAAAAGTTAATTAGGCGTTATTCCTCTTTGTAAATACGCTAACAAATATTTGTAATTCAATTGTGATTGATGTTAATTTAGTTTTATCCAATCATTTGTTGCTTATTACTACATTTGTCCCAAAATGAATATCCAAAAAAAAAAAATCAAGTTTGCTTTTTATCAAAAGCAAATTTGAAAAGTTTTTGCACATTCATTTTGGGACGGAGGGAGTAGATCTTATTCTCAAGGCCAAAGATAGAGGATTAGATGTAGCACTGAGATCCTTGAGAATGACGATTTTTCTACAGAAATTACACCAGTAAAATTTTTGTTCTTAAAATCGCGGCAGCCCTTTAGCTCCGCCCATGTGTAAGTTTATGGCTCCATTATTTAGTGGAGTTCTAGTTGAAATGGTAACTTTAGATAGATGGTTTTGTGGTTCGGACATGTATGCGGATACACTGGAGACTTTCCTAATTGCAGAAGACTTGCTCACTATTGAGTGTCGGTAATTCATTGATAAACTAAACGAAGTCATTGGAGGCGGTAAAGTAATTTTATTGATATACTGAAATTAATTTCTTTTTCTCTCAAAAGTTGAGGTCGGAGTAGGCTATGATTAATAGCTCTATAATGTTTGTGGCTTGTAGAATATAGCGATTTAAACACTCTGTTTTTTTACTTTGGTATCAGATATTATCCCATTGATTTACCTTTTTTAATGAATTTCCCAAATCTTATGATTAGCAGTTTTCCAATATAGAAGCTTGTTTTAATAATTTCATTCCATTATCTTTACAACCTTGCCTATTGTCTGTTTTAAACAGGTGGTGAAAATTGTGGCAGAAACTATGCACAATCTACTGTTGTTTGATTGTTTGCTTAAAGTTCAACTTTTGGTTGCAACCACATCAACAAAAAAAGGTGGGGATCACTTGAGTGGAGTCTCAAAGAAGAAGTCAGCTCCACCTAAAGTAAAGGTATAATTCTATCAGTTCATCCATATAATCGTAGCATGCTTGTAGAGCTTCAAAGCACGCATTTCTCAGTCTATAATTCTTATGGAAGTGCAAAAGACTTTGCTATTTTTGTGCTAATTCAAGCTTGTATGAATAAGTGGTAGTCTCTGGAGATGGAGATTATATAATGTACTTAATTTGCTGTGTAACATGGAGCTTGACTTTGATGTGGTGTACATTTGTTTGATGAATAGTAAATGATTTGTTTTAGCATCCTTTTTTTTTCTAGCTACTGCCATAACTATGTGTATATTTTATTGGGTACCATTTTGAAATGCTGCCACACTGTACTAGTATGATTCATGATAGTTGATCATACGATGAGTAGTTCATTAAATAAATAGATTAATTTAATTCAAGACACTTGTGCTATTTTTGCGACAGTTGGATAGTCGTGTGCTTAGGGCTGTTGCGCACGCTAATGATGCAGATTCGGCAGTTGAATCTGTTTTAAATGAAGTCATTCCTTATCTGTCGGAAGATATAAACAAATCTAGTTCACCCAATGTGAGCGGAAGTTCTTCCGAAGGTAATTTCTCTATTTAACTGGATTTTCTTATGTTTTTCTTGATGCAATATGATTTCATCTGTTTACCAAAGGTTTGCGTATCTTTTGTAGCTGATTCCACTGTTATATGTGCTCTAGCCATTTTTTCCCTGCAGGTTTTATGATGGTGCAGTTGCTGCAGGTTTTATAATGTTGTAAGTGCACTTGTTATTTCATGTTTTTTTCTGTACACTTCCAATGATGTAATTACATGGATTAACTCACTTTGACCTCAACATGTTGATGCAAACAAGCTTTTGGTTGCAACCAATATATCTAGTTTATGTTCTTCATTTATTGTTGTTAGACTATACTCATTGAGCTAGAGCTCTGTTCAAATTCGTTTGGTATGTGCTTCATTACACTATCTAGATAAGTTACCAATATATCTAGGTTATTAGTTATTATTTTTTATGAGAGACTTGTCCATGATTGTTATATCCCCCTAAATTATATATTAAGAGAAATGCAAAATGAAATTTTATTTTATTATGATTCTTATTTTAATACAATTCTTGTTAATTTTTTCAGGTTCTTTTCTAGTAATGGAATTTGAGTTTCTTTGGAGAGTAAGAGAAGAAGAGGTGCAATGGGGACAAATATTACTAGTTTGGTATTATTATTTTTTTATCTTTATATTTGATATTTGTATGCGATTGAATGATGTAGATACGCAATACGATTACATTTTTTTAATAAAATGATTTGATGTTAGTGATAATATTGTGTATGATTGTCTTGGAGTTGTTTTAGTAAATTAAATCCCATTAGCATACTAAGGTTGCATTATGAAAATATAATATTATATTTATTTATTTCAACTATAATAAACAACATAATTTCCCACCAATTTTTGGCGCTTTTTTTGCGCCATTTTTTTTTAATTATTTTCAATTCTTATTAGGGTCGGTAGTATAGAGTCCTAAATAACCTTTTTGGGACGGTGACGGGGGTCCTAAAACTTTTAGAGTCGTATGTTATTTAGGACCCTCGTTTCCCGTCCCAAAGGCCGACCTAAATACTATTAAGGACGGGAAAATGATTATTTAGGACGAAAAACGGCCGACCCTAAAAGTTCTGTTTCTTGTAGTGCCATGAGAGGAGTTTTGGGTGCTCTAGTTGCAAGATTGATTTTTAGGGGTGTCATGGGACCATCTCTTACTACAGTAGTTAACCTATCATCTATTGAGTCCAAGTACCGCATGATTATGTTTTTCCATGCTGGAAATTCGATTTCATTCAACATGGGAACAGTCGCCAAGTTGTATGTTTGCATGATTTTTCCCGCCATTTTGAAATTGGCAATTCAAGCGGTTAAGCTTGGAAAAATGGTTTTCAAAATTGCTAGCTCTGATACCAATTATTAGGTCCCAAATGGTAGGAATTAGGCTAGAGGGGGGGTGAATAGCCTGTTTAAAACTTTTTGCTAAAAACTCTTAGTCTTTGAAAATGGTTGTGATGTAACACACTTACTAACCGGTGGAGTAATTTTGCACAACGGAGATTTCGGTTAGCTAAGTATAAAACCGGTAAGGTAATGTTTCAAAGTCAGTAAGTTAAATTCTCTTGCAACAGGGACAAATTTAATTTCCAAGTAAGACAAACAAGTTAAGCAGTAAGTTGAGTCAATAGGTTGTGAACAGTTGAGAGATTATCAACTAGTTACAACTACACAACAAGAAATAAACAAACACATGAAGGAATGACACATTGTTTGAAGAGGTTCACAGTGTTAAATAATCAAGCATTCCTCTACCAAGTTTGATCGAACTTGGATTTGTGAAAGTGCACTACTATATTAATGGATCCTACCTATTACAAGTTGCAAGCCAATGATTGAAGGTCGCTAAACTAAAGGTGACCACTAACGGATCGTGCTACAATAAAGACCATGTGTTTTCTAGAGATGTGCTCACAAGTTGAGCTGATTTCTCTAGGGTGTTGTGTGTGAATCAATCAATGTGTTCCATAAGTAGTCTAATGAAGGAACACTACAGTATTGATTGAGGTGCTCAGTGTTTAAGTCCTACAGAGATGTCTAGTGAAAGAGGGGACTTGCTTTGAATGCTTTGAACTAAGGAATTTGCAGGTTGGTAGTTTAAAGCAGCTCACTCTCAAGGATCATAAATGCACCAACCTTCTTCAATGCTCCGGGGAAACTATTTATAGTGAACTTTGAAAAGGAGCCGTTGTCTTTGAAGAGGTTGTAATGATGACTTGGACTGGCAGGCATTAAATGAGAGTATCCTTGCATTAAATGCCTGAGATTGGATAGAGAGGATTTCCACAGAGTAGTTGGGGCGCTGTGAGTACTGGTTACTTTGACAATCCTCAAGGAGGTACTGAATTGTTGCAGAGATGTCTTGTCAACTTTAGCTAAAGTTGATGGTTGGGTAGTTGTGAGCATTTAATTCATCGGCTAGCTGCTAACTGAGGAAAGCTTATTGAGAAAGCCTTAACCGGCAAGTGAAGGAACATAACCGGCGAGGGTTGTGTCGACTAGGTAAGGTGGCCGGTTAGATAGCTATACCGGTTGAGTGGCCAACCGGCTAGGCAGCTCCAACGAGTAACTCACAAGCTGATGGAAATCTTCTGGTCTTCAAGTCTTCAAAGCTTGGGAAAATTACATAATAAAAACACTGGGCATTAGCACTAGAGGGACCTATCATACATAGAAAAATTCTATTTAATCTAATTAAATTAGGGGTCCACATTAATGCTTGTTATGATTGGGATTAAGCAATTCTAATTCTAAACATATATTTGACTAACACAATGCTATTGGTAACTCCTCGAGCCAAGCTCCGCTTCTTCCTTCTAATTTTTTTCGCAAGGCGACAATGACTTGTTTGTTTGCCGCCTCCGCTTGCCCATTACATTGTGGCCTGTATACCGCTAACATCCAATGTTTGACATTCACCCTCGCGCATTTCGTTGAAAACTTCTTTCCAAACTGAGTGTCGTGATCCGAAATTATTACTCTTGGGACTCCATATCTACACGAAATATTTTCTTGCACGAACTTGATCACCTGGTCCTCACTAATTGTCGCCAAAGCTTTCGCTTCTGTCCATTTCGTAAAATAATCTACGGCGACAACCACGTGCTGACAACCGCCCTTGGCCTTAGGAAAAGGTCCTATCAAATCAATCCCCCACATGTCGAAGGGCCAAGTCGGCACTATAGGGGTTTGTTCAGTAGCAGGCTGGCGGGGAATATTGCCGAATCTCTGGCACTTCTCGCACTTCTTCACATACACCTCAGCATCCTTCTTCAAACTTGGCCAATAGTAACCGTGAAACAAAACCTTATCTGCCAGGGTTCTCGCTCTCGGATGGCCCCCACATACACCCTCATGAATTTAAAAAAAATACCTTTTGCACCATGCTTGGCTCCACACATCTCATCAATGGTTTCGAGAAAGACTTCCTGTAGAGCACACCATCTTGAACTGTAAAACGCGGTGATGTCGCCTTTATCAATTTCGCCTTTCCTTCCTCAAGCGGCAACTCTTCTTTCTCCAAAAAATCTTTCATTTCCACTACCCAATTCTTCTCGGCCTCCTCAATCTCCATTACCAGTGGCCTGTTGATCACTGGCATCTCCACAAACTCAACCAACGGCCCTTCGGCCAAACCCTGATCCAGCGATCCCGCCGCTCTGCTCAATGAATCCGCACGCGAGTTCTCAGCTCGGTCTATCTGTACCAACTCCCAAAATTCGAAACCTTTCAAGATACTTCTCGCCAAGTTGCAATACTTCACCAAAACTGGGCTCAACACTCCATACTCGCCTTTTATCTGATTGACAATCAACTGAGAATCCGAATGGATCACAATCCTCGCCAGCCCAATGTCTCTCGCCAACTCGATCCCAACAATCAATGCCTCATACTCAGCCTGGTTATTTGAAATACTGAACTTGAACCTCAGTGCCTTCTCATACTTAACCTTTCCGTCCGGCGAGATTACAGTGATTCCCGCCCCGCCTTCATCTTTGGATGACGAACCATCCACATATAATATCCAACAATCAGCTGGCCTCTCCCTTTCCTCCACCAAACTGGACATAACCTTCTTTCCCGCCTTATCTTTGCCAACAGTCTTGGCCAGCTCATCCTGCGATCTCGCAAAGGAAGTTTCCACCATGAAACCAGCCAAAGCTTGTGCCTTGATCGCTCTGCGAGATTCATATTTCAAATCGAACTCAGCCAGTTCAATAGACCATCTCAACAATCTTCCCGAGGCATCCGGCCTTTGCAAAATTCTCCTTAATGGGGCATCACTCAATACAACAATGGTGTGCGCGACAAAATAAGCTCTTAGTTTCCGCGCGGCGACAACTAAAGCGTAAGCCAATTTCTCCGCATTAAAATATCTTACCTCAACGTCGCTCAATGCTTTTGACGCATAATAAATCGGCCTTTGGGCTCCTCCTTCCTCCCTTACCAACACTGCGGCCACTGCAAAGTCGGAAGCCGTCAGGTACACAAACAGATCTTCTCCTTCAATGGGGCTACACAACAAAGGCGGCTTCCCTAAATAAGCTTTCATCTGTTCAAAAGCCACATCACATTCATCATCCCAAACAAAATTCTTCACACCTTTTAACACCTTAAAAAAGGGCAAACATTTTTCCGCCAATTTGGAAATAAATCTCCCCAAGGCAATGATTCTCCCATTCAATCTCTGAATCTCGCGGATCGACCTGGGAGGCGACATGTCCATCAGTGCCTGGATTTTCTCAGGATTGGCCTCGATCCCGCGCCTATTCACCAGGAACCCCAAAAACTTTCCCGCTGTCACACCGAATGTGCACTTGCTAGGGTTCAACTTCATTGAATTCCTTCTTAAGTTTTCAAATGTCTCTGCGAGATCCAGAACATGATCGTACTCCCCAGTCTTTATTACCATATCATCTATGTATGCTTCCGAATTTCTCCCAATCTGCGACTTGAACACGTCATTCACCATCCTCTGATATGTCGCACCGGCATTCTTCAAGCCGAACAGCATCATCCTATAGCAAAAATTACCCTGCGGCGTTCGAAAAGCTGTCTTCGCCTTACCCTCCTCGGCCATTTTAATTTGATGGTATCCTGAATACGCATCGATGAAACTGAAAACCCGATGACCAGCAATCGAATCAACCAACTTGTCAATTTTTGGGAGCGGGTAACAATCCTTGGGGCAAGCGGTATTCAGATCTGTGAAGTCAATGCACATTCTCCACTTTCCATTCGACTTCAACACCATAACCGGGCATGCCAACCAGACAGGGTATTGGATCTTTTCAATGATTCCCGCCTTCAGCAACTTATCCACTTCCTCCAAAACTGCCGTCTCTTTCTCTGGCGACAAGTGCCTAACCCTTTGCATGAATGGCTCGATGTTTGGGTCGGAATTTAAACAGTGCAGGGCGACATTCTCATTTATGCCCCTCATATCCTCTGGCCGCCAAGAAAACACATCCAAATTCTCCTTTAAAAACTCAACCAAACGTTCCCGCTCATCCCTAAACAACTGCTTCCCAATTTTAACTCTTTGCTCCGGGAAATATCGGTTGATCTCTACTTCTTCCAGCTCCTCATCAGCCTGAATCTCTGGCTCATCTCGCGTTTGCAACGTTTCGACTTCAATTCTTTTTCGCTTCTTGCTGATTGGTCCTACGACGGGAATCACCCTTCCAGGGTTATCGAACACATTGCCCGTAGGTCGTCCCTCTATATCTTCCACCTCCACTGTTTCACAATCCTCCTCCGAATCATCAACTATTTCCTCCATCACTATCTCTTCAATTCTGGGCTTCCTCATCTGGACAAACTGAACCACCCTAGCATAGCTCAAATTCGGTGTCGCATCCACGACTTCCATACCCAGATCAAGCTCTCCTGCGACATCCTGCTCGGAGCACACGTAATCAGGTTCTCGCACAACCATCATTTCCCTTTCTCGCTCATCCTCAAACACGACCATTCCCGCCTCAGGCTTCTCACTGGCAACTCCAGTACTCGCCCCTGCAACAATCAAAGCCGTGCCGCTCTTCATGCTTTCAGTTACTACCCAGTCATTCTCAGGCTCAACCAACTCAATCACATTAATCTTCAACTGACGAGAATCATCCTTCGTTGTCAATGAACTAGTAGAAGCCCCCTTGGCTTTTATCATCTCTTTCTTCTTTCTCGCAACTGGGATAGCTTCACTCTTCAAACAACCCACACCTCTAGAAGTCGGATATTTTACCCTTTGATGCGGGATGGACAACACCATTTCGAAACTCAACATGAAAGGAATTCCGACAATAGCATTGTAGGGCGAGACTAAGTCGATCACTATGAATTCTACGTTTTCGCTTCTAGCCATCTCGCCCTCTCTAATCTCCACCTCCAGCATGATTGTTCCCTTCACTTTAACCGAATGGTTCGTGAATCCCTCCAAAAATCCCTTGTAGGGCACCAAATTCGCGTCAGTGTAGTTCATCCTTTTGAAAGCCTCATAATACAACACATTCCGACTCGCTCCTGAATCCACCATCACGCACTGGACTATGTTATTTCCCGGACATATGGTTATAATCACTGGTTGGTTCCCATGACCCTTTGTTGCGGCTAACTCGCTTCTCGAGAAACTGATCACCCTATCCTCGCTGGCGACAAACGGAGGGATGTCAAAACTATGCGACAACATCATAATTTGATTATCTAGCTGGGCAACGCTGGGCAATGGATCCTGAATGACATTGACCACATTTCGATCCCGAGTTTTCTCCTGCCGTACCCCTTCATCTCGCCTCTCCTTCTGCTCAAGATACTGCTTGAAATCACCTTTATCGATTCTCACCTGAACTATCCTCCTCAAATTATAACAATCCTCTGTCACATACCCCTTATCTTTGTGAAAATCACAATAGCTATTCTGATCTCTGGCCATATAGGATCCCTCTTTGATAGCATACGGTTCAGGCAATTCCTCCCTTCTCAATATCTCGCTAAGAGTGGTATTCAATCGGCTAAACTTGATTACTCTCCTTTGATCTCCACTACCACCGCGGCTACCCCCAGTCCCGCCAGAATGTTTCCCGCTGCGACCTCCTTTATCACCTTTACTTTCATCTTTCACCACCTCGATCCTTTCCTTCACACTTTTCTTGCCAGAGCCTGTTGCCGCAGAGGCGACTTTAACTCCTGGCTCCTTTCCGCCACTACAAAATGCTCTTACTCTTTCATACAATTCGCCAGTCGTCTTTGTCAACCTCGTACAAAATTCCTGCTTAAAGTGCCCCGGCAACAAACTCACATTGAATAACATAATAATCTCGCTCTGGGTAACTTCAGCAATCCGATTGGCGACATCCATAAATCTGTCAGTAAAAGCCGATATCTCCTCTCCTTCCCGCTGTTTGAGGCTACACAGCTCAGTCTTTTGCACGGGCTGGGCTCCCGATCCACTGAATCTCGCCAAAAACTTTGCCTTTAGATCTTGGTATCCGAGAACTGATTCCGCTGGCTGAGCTAGAAACCACTCTAGGGCATGATCAATAAGAGTGCTCGCAAACGCCTTATATATCACAGCTTCATTCTCCGTCAACAACGACAAAATAACCTCAAAACTGCCAATATGAGTGTTAGCTCTAGAACTTCCTGAGTAGCTTGGCAAATTTGGCATACGGAATGCGGGATCAGGGGCGACAATCTGAATATTCTTTGCAAACGGAGCTAGGTAAGAACCCTTCACCTCAGCAGGCTTTGTTCCCGCCTCCAACTCTTTGATCTTCTTTGCCATTTCCGCCATCTCAGATTTCCATTTATCATCTTCATCTTTCTTAGCTTTCTCCAACTCCGCGGCTTTAGCCATATCAGCGCCTTTCAAAGCCTCGGCCACTTTAATAGCTTCCGCCCTTTTTTCTGCTTCGGCGACTTTCTCAGCCCTATCCCTTTCCTTATCTCTATCCCTCCTTTCACGCCGCCCGCAATCTCTATCGCGCGGCGACTTCTCATTTCGACGACTCTATCAGAATGCCTTGACCTTTGTGATCTCTCTTCCACGTAAGTCCCATCATCTGAGTATCTCGAGCGACTAGGTATATAATCTCTTCCCGCAGTCGACCCCTCGTCACTTTCGTAGTCATAATAATATGACTCGTCGCGCAAGTTTCCCGACTTGTGATAAATTCTCATCCTCCTTCCCTCATCCCGACCCGAATGCTTTCTCTTAGTAGCCGCACCTTCAGATCTCGCCTTTGTCGCATCCCGCCTCCTTGGATCTCTGCCTTTATCCTTAGGCGGCGGCATCTCCCTCGCCCGCCTACCATCCTTCTTGGCCACACTCTGACTGGCCTCTCGCTCATCTGCCCGGACTCGTCCCTCCGATCTGGTCGACATCTCAGGCGGGATAAGAGCCTTTAAACATGGTGGCAAGTATAAAACAAGCAACATCGTTAGAATCATCATCATGTTTATAATGTTGCTTCTTATTTAAAAAATATATCAAAAAACATAACAAATAAAAAACAATTTTTTTTTTTTGAAAATCACGGTTCAAAACCGGAACCGAAACCATACGGACGGTTCGGAACCGTGAACCGGAACCGTCTATATCCGATCCGGTTACGGTTCAAAGGCAAACCGGTTGGCTGAACCGCCGGTTTAAAAAACCGCCGATCCGAACCTGATGAGCCCTGACTTTTCAGTTATATATTTATACATACACTTATACATTAATACAATCCAAAACAGCCAAATATATCCCATATATACATATACCAAATATTTACATTGAGACCCCTCATAAAGTGCCACATTAGCACTCTCTCACCCTATATATACTATAACCCTCCAAAGCAAAGGTAAGTCTCTACTCTCTCCACAATACACACAATACTCTCTCTACAGCTCTCTCTCTAGAGAGCTTCCATACAGTTTATACACAATACACCGACTGATTCTTACGCCCGAGGGTTATAGCGGGGCTCCCCCCCGCACCCCTAACGGTGCTGTTTTGCAGGTTCCTCCCGAGGTGCCGACGCGTTTCAGCCACCTTCCGAGGCCAAAAGTCGTGGCGTCATCAGTGGTTCCATTGCCGGGAAACGCCATCTTTTCCGGTTTGACGCCGCCGGAGAAGATGCCCATGGAGAGAGAGCTCAATTTCGTGGCTTCCACCACTTCCAGAAAGTGGCAACCACCAACTTCCTTCACCATCTCAGGTGAACTTTTGAGAGCACAAAAATAACATTCTAGCCACCTAGCTGGAGAAAATCCAGGAGAGCCATTTAAAAAAATAAATCTGCCAAAAAACCCAAGAGCAGCCATCACTTTCTCCTAATTTTCTGTCAAAAGGCCAAGAAACCTCTTTTGCTCAAAGCTAAATAGCTGGCCACGACTCCACGAAAGTGGATAGCCGCCACCTAGCTTAAGCAATTAAGAATATTTTATTGTCGGATGGAACAGCGACATATCGCCGGAATCCGGCAGTACCAGTCACCGGCCGAGTAAGAAGACTTAGCAAGGTGGGTTCTTGTCTGTCAAAAAAGAAAAAGAGAAAAGAAAGGCATGGCTACTCTTACACACAATAAAGAAGGGTGTACAGAGATATTTGTTTTATTGGTACCAAGAGTCAACAATAGCTGCAACTGTCGACATATTTTGAAGGGCTGAGAAAAGAGCCGTAAAGAAATAGCCAAACCAGAAAGAAGCCCACGTTGTTGACAGGTTTTGACAGACATTTGGACCCCACTGTGTCAGAACCAAAAACCGGGAGGCAGAAAGAGGAAAACGGGAGGCACCAGACCAACCCATTGACCGCACTCCGGGCAGAGCCTAAGCCCGCAGGCCGCGGTCTCACCTCCCCGGCCATCCCTCAGTCCGCATTTACAGTAGAAGAAACAAAATGGCCAGGGCAAAAGCAAAATACCTGGAAGTGCTATCTCCGTGATCGCAGCGGGCATCAACATCGACATCCCTGCCCGCGACCAAAGTTCAAGGCCGCAGTCATTCCCTTGTCCTGCCCGCAAACGAAAATTAGTCAGCTCGCTTGACTCTGTGCTCGTCTTATGGTGATCGGAGCCCGCAATTTTACGTCCCCGCGATCAACCTCCTTGCCCGCCACTCACAGTCCGGCCATCTCTGTTGACCGCATCCCATGACCGCAGCTCGCATCCAAGACCCGGCGACCTCCTTGTAGCATGGCCGCAGTTCCGGCCAGCTCCCCTCACTCCGGAGAGCACGAGTTTGTGACCAGTTGCCAGCTCACCTCCTGCCATGGCAACCGGCCTCCCGTGCCTCCGTGCCCGCGGTAAAAATCTTGAGCGCAGACAGCACCGGTGACTCCGTGTCTCTGTGCCCGCGGTAAAAATCCAGACCGAGAAATTCATTGACCACAGTCCATCCCACTCTCCGCAACTTCCGTGACCGCAGTCTGTCCCCGCAAGCGACCTCCTTGCCCGCAGTCCGTTGACTCTCCTACCTCCGTGTCCGCAGCAATCTATCGACCACGGTCAACCTTGATCGCAATTCGTGATCTCCGAGCACACCGAGAGCCCCAGACCTCAGTCCCCGTTGTTTCAAAGCCTCCACCAACAAAAATCCGGCCAGATTTACCGCCTCCGGCGTCACTCCAGCAAGACGTGAATCTAAGATCAATTGCTATATCTAAATTGATCTTTCCAAAGCAAGAAAAATGACGAGAGATCACCTTTAAAACGAGAAATCACCACCAAAGGAGTAGAGACGAGGCCAATAGCAGGCGGAAATGGGGGCTACTTCCCGTCGTCGGCCGTGTTGCTCACCGATCTCTCGTGACTGGTCAAAGGAAAATAGGTGAAGTGGATTTTTGGGAAGAGAGAGAAATTGGCGGAGCTCGTCAACTGAGGAAGAAAAAGAAAAGAAAGAAATGAATAAAGAAGAAAAAGGAAAAGTTGCTGATGAGAAAGGGAAAAGAAAAATTAGAAGCTGGAAGTTGAAATGAGGAAGAAAGAGAAAAGGAAAAAAGAAAGTATTAAAATGGGGAGAAAAGTCAAAAGGAGGAATTTGGCCACAAACTTCAAGTGGTTGGGAACTGGCCACGTATCCAACCAAGGAGAAAATAAATATTTTGCCTATTCCAAGCTTCTCCCACAAGCTGATCACTCAACACCTCCGTTAAATTTCTGACGACCCGTTAAAAACTTCGTCAAGTTTTTAACATTTCTCCCTTCCGCCAAAGATTTGTTCGTGCAAATATAGAAGCATGTTCATAATCCGTGGAGCGTAAAACTACCTTCTCATGTTCCCGATCCGGCGAAAAAAGAAAAACTACTTCCCTTCCGCCAAAGATCCATGTTCCTGATCCGGCGAAAAAAGAAAAACTACCTCCGTTCCTGAATTTTGTTCGTGCAAAAAGGGTGATCGAGATAAAAGCAGCATTGCTGCCACCTTCTCTCCCCTCACCGGCGAAATCATGCCCGCTCATCCTAGTCTCTGTGACTCCAAAAAGGGTGATCGAGATAAAAGCAGCATTGCTGCCACCTTCTCTCCCCTCACCGGCGAAATCATGCCCGCTCATCCCAGTCTCCGTGCCCGTGGCGGCCACGCCCGCCCGGTGACCCCCGCCTACGCCCGCATATCCTTGCTCGGTAGCCCGTAGCTCGTCAGCTCGTCTGCCCGCATAACCTTGCTCGGTAGCCCGTAGCTCGTCAGCTCGTCTGCCCGCATAACCTTGCTCGGTAGCTAGTCTACCCGCATAATCTTGCTCGGTAGCTCGCAGCTCGTCAGCTCGTCAGCTCGGCAGCCCGCATAACCTTGCTCGGTAGCTCGCAGTTCGTCAGCTCGGCAGCCCGCATAACCTTGCTCGGCAACCTGCATATCCTTGCCCGGTAGCCCGCAGCTCGTCAGCTCGTCCACCCGCATAATCTTGCTCGGTAGCTCGTCTACCCGCATAACCTTGCCCGGTAGCTCGTAGCTCGTCTGCCCGCATAACCTTGCTCGGTAGCTCTTAGCTCGACAGCTCATCTGCCCGCATAACCTTGCTCAGTAACTCGTAGCTTGTCAGCTCGTCAGCTCGCCATCCCGCCTATCCTTGCTCTTGCCCGCTACCTGTCCACCAACAAAAAAGGGTGGCGAGATAAAAGCGCCTCTACCGCCACCTTCTCTCCCCTCACCGGCAACCTCCTTGCCCTTGACCGCAAATTCAAGCCTGCATATCCTTGCTCGCGCTCGCAACCCTCAGTTCATGCAACCTACTACCAAAGCGAAACTCATGGATTGGAGAGGGTTAAAACCCAAGATTGTGCCAATCCGTAAGTTATTCCCACCAGCCTCAAAAGCTAAAGTGGATGCCCGCAAGCGGATGCCAGTATGCGTACAAAGATCCATTACGATCCGTACCTACTGATGCGCAACGATCTTTAGGGTCCGCATGCCTATATATGTACAAAGATCCATTACGATCCGTACTATGATCGCGGGGAGGATACTCTCTCCTGCCCGCGTGACACCACAAAAAATAAGTGGATATAGATGAACGTAGGTACAAAGGCCATGATGCCCGTGCCTACGGATTCTAGTGGGGACAATGACCCAAGTCCGACCCACTAATTGCGCGAAGGACCTCGTTAGGGCCGTTACTCGCATGCCTGTATGTGACAAAGGCCTACATATAAGCCCGTTCACCAGATCGCCACGAGACCCTCACGAAAAACCCTAGGGAGTTTTGAATAAAGGGTCAAATAAGTGAGAACCTCCAATAAGGGGATACAGATGCCAGGGGGTTAAAGGGCCTCTATGCTAAAATATGCTCCTACCTTTCTGTTGCGCGGACAATAGCCTCACGGCCACCTTCTGCATGCCCTATGAAAGTATGCTTGCCTTGGCTACTTTTGACTTACACCACAGCTCGCAAGGCTGGGAATAAGTATAAATGGATGAGAGTGATCAAACTAGTTTAACAAAGCCAAACAGACAAACGAGGTTAGGGCCTCAAAGTTTGCCACAAGGCTAAACAAACGCGATCATAGAAGAATAAGGCTGACTCTCACGAAAAATCCAAGTGATTTTGAATAAAGAGTTAGGAAAACTCAAAAAATGCGGGCAAAGGGCCTACTAAGCTTTTGACCGCAGAAGGAGAGTATAAAGTTTAATTGCAAGTCAAAAACGCTGGAGAAAGAGCAAGAATGCAAGTACTAGGGTGCTCGAAAATTGCCAAACTACTCAAAACAGCCTAAAAGACGAGCAATTAAGATCCAATAAGCCTACGGGCGAAGATCCAATAAGCCTACGGGCAAAGATCCAATCCTAAGCCTGCGGGCAAAGATCCAATAAGCCTACGGGCAAAGATCCAACCATAAGCCTACGGGCAAATATCCAATAAGCCTACGGGCAAATATCAAACAACAAACTAATATCAAAGCCAGATATCCTCATAGAAAAATTCTATAAAGCCGACAAGCTAATAAATATTTACGCGCCAATAAGCCTTCGGGCAAATATATTTGAAACTACCTGCAGGTTTATGCATATTTGGAGCTCAACATCCAGCTCGGGGGCTCGCTCATTCTTATTATTGGATTGTTCATCCACGGGCTACGTGCCCGCTTTATCTACTCTCGGGAATCTCCGAGAGCTCTATTCAAGCTACCTTCGGGATCTATGCTTATTTTCTGGTGCTCTCCAGCCTATATCCGGAAATCTCCGGCCATCTTTGGCGTTTATCGGCAGATCGCTGCCTCCAGCCTCAGTGGCTCCTAGCCTCCATGGCTCCTAGTCTCCGACTCCTAGCCTCCATGGCTCCTAGTCCTCCGTGACTCCTAGCCTCCATGGCTCCTAGTCTCCGTGACTCCAGCCTCCATGGCTCCTAGTCTCCGTGACTCCAGCCTCCATGGCTCCCAGCCTTCGTGGCTCCTAGCCTCCATGGCTCCTAGTCTCCGTGACTCCAGCCTCATGGCTCCTAGCCTCCATGGCTCCTAGTCTTCGTGACTCCTAGTCCTCCGTGACTCCTAGTCTCCGAGACTCCTAGTCTCTGTGACTCCAAGAGAGGTGGCCGAGATAAAAGCAGCTTGTCGCTGCCACCTTCTCTCCCCTCTCCGACGAACAGGGGCTAGTGACCGCAGATCCAGACCGTAGTCCGATGAGATCGTGCCAATACTTCCCAGTCTCAATGATCGAGATAAAAGCAGCTCCTAGCTACCACCTTCTCTCCCTAGACTCCATTCTACCAGGCTCCTGCCTCCAAGATTCAAGCCAATCCTGCGAGCTCCTAGCTCCAGCCATCAATATATACTCAAGCCAGCCTCTACCTAAATCGTACTCCTCGCTTCGACCATAAATAATCATCACTTGGAGTAGGGGGCTATTGATGAGCCCTGACTTTTCAGTTATATATTTATACATACACTTATACATTAATACAATCCAAAACAGCCAAATATATCCCATATATACATATACCAAATATTTACATTGAGACCCCCTCATAAAGTGCCACATTAGCACTCTCTCACCCTATATATACTATAACCCTCCAAAGCAAAGGTAAGTCTCTACTCTCTCCACAATATACACAATACTCTCTCTACAGCTCTCTCTCTAGAGAGCTTCCATACAGTTTATACACAATACACCGACTGATTCTTACGCCCGAGGGTTATAGCGGGGCTCCCCCGCACTCCCTAATCTGCAGCCGTTTTGCAGGTTCCTCCCGAGGTGCCGACGCGTTTCAGCCACCTTCCGAGGCCAAAAGTCGTGGCGTTATCAGAACCGAATGGGCATCTCTATCCTTATCGCAAGTTTATAAGAAAAATTAATTGTTTTTATATGCAATTTAAAACTTTATTATTGATTTACAATTAGGACTAATATTAATAAATAATAAATTTTAAAATTGTATTAAAATGATTGAGTTGATCGTGAAAAAAAAATGAAACTATTTTTTCTAAATGAAGGGATTATATTTTGAACTTATCATATGAAACCAAGGAAAGGGAGTATATTTTGAACTTATCCTATAGATTCTTTTCTTTTATGGTCATTTTTATTTTATTTAATGATCAAAGTTTTTTTTTTTAAATGATCAAAGGTTAAATATTAAAAAAAAAAAAAAAAGAAGTAAGACAATCTAGAGCGAGAGAGAGAGAGAGAGAATTAAACATGTTCTAGTAGTATGAAGAGCATCGTTTGTCATACATGTGGGTACATAGGAAGGAAATAGTTGTGTGGCGGAGATAAGTGCTCCGACATCACACGCAAAAGCAACCTTCCTTCCTTCCTTTCTCTACAATTGTTTTGTAGGTAGAATACCAAAAATTGGATTGGTATCCACACCACACAACTCCACTCCAGCGATCCCCTGATTCATCATGTCTTTGATCCAATTCCAACTACCATTTCTCTCAGAAACCATGATTCAGACCAACGCCGGCTTCCGGTGCCCGAACCAGAACCAACGTCGTAGCTTCCCCCAGCAACTGGCAAACAGACAATTATGGATCAAAAATTGTCAGAAACGACAGCTGTACTTTACTACCGCCGGCGCTGGTACGACGAGGTCGTTAGTTGAAGAAGAAGAAGATGGTGTTCTGGTGGGAACAGAAGAAGAGGATAAGAAGAGTGAGGGTGTGGTGGAGTATAATTGGAGGGAGGAATGGTATCCATTGTATTTAACAAAGAATATACCGGACGATGCTCCTTTGGGTTTGACTGTCTTTGACCAGCAAGTCGTTTTGTATCGTGATTCAACTCACACTCTTCGATGTTTTCAAGATCGCTGCCCTCATAGGTATATGTAATCCTCACTTTTTTTTTTTTTAGCAATTAATTGAGTTAATTTAATTATCTAAATATTATATATTTAAAAATTATTTTTGATAGTATTCATAATATATGTATACGAATTAAATCAAACTAAAAGTGATAATTGCAAAATAAAACCTTGGACAAGTTTAATCATTGCAAATTTAACCTTGTACACATAATAATTTCGTAAAAATCCAAGCACTAGGAATTTGGTTGCAATTTGAACCTTCTGTCCGTTAGTCGTTATAAAATGAGTTAGAAAAGTGAACTTTCACCCCTAAAATTTATCCAATTTCTATTGTTACTCCAAAGGTTAATTTTATTATACTCCCTCCGTCCCACTATATTTGACACTTCTTTTCATTTTGGACCGTCCCACTTCACTTGATACCTTCCAAAAATAACCTAGTTTTTATATTTTTATATTAGATGGACCCCACCACTAATTCTCTCTCTTCATTTTCCACCACTCAATTTATTAAACCAACACTACTATTTATCCCACTCATTCTCTCTCTTCATTTTCTACCACACATTTTCTTTATTTAATTGTTTTTTCTTAATTCCCGTGCCCACTCCTTGGGTGTCAACTATAGTGGGTCGGAGGGAGTATTTTCTTATTGCTGATTGTCTTAAATAAAATTGTATCCCCATTTTTAACATAAAATGTGTATTCTAATAATTCCTACCAGTGAAATAACTAAATAAAAATAAAGAGTTAAATGTTTCATTGAAAAAATTTGTAAAAGCTCCGTACAAAAATGGATTGGTTTTGACAAGTTATTTTAAAAAAAAGTACTTTACATCTTTGTTTCTTTTTAGAATCTCTCTAAAATTATTAATTTAAAATAAATATAAATAAGTAAATATTATTATTGAAATTTATGTGTTATACACCTACTTGAACTAATTATTTTAGAGAGATTTGAAGAAGAGCCGGTCTCCTGTGAGAACAAGAGATCCGTCTCATGCATGAGACGGGTCGACCCATGACCCATGGGGCATGACCCGTCACGTGGCAGCCTTTTATAGGCCAATTTTTATTTTTTTTTTTAATTTTTTTTTTTATATATTATTTTTTTCAGAGAAAAAGTAATAGTTACCATCTCTTAATGTAATGACTGTATACATATAAAGTAACATTGGTCATAAGTAAACGTAATACCTGTTTTAAAAAAAATAAAAGCTCGTTTTTACCCATTTTTTTCAAATGTAATACAAACTATATGTATTATTTTTGAAATGTAATAACTTATGTATATGAATGTAATAGTTTATACAAGTAAATGTAATACTTTGATAGATGAAATTGTAACATATTTCTATAGATAATGTAATACTTTTACATGAAAACATATAGGTATACATATGTGTTACAATTATGTACAAATACTATTATATATAAATAACACGTTTGTTACATTTTAGTTATAATAAGTATTACTTTTGCCAAACGAAGAAAACTTAGGGAAAAACACTATTACTTTTCTGTATATATGTATTACTTTAATGTATACAAACTATTACTTTATATGCATACAATTATTACATTATGTTATAGTAACTATTACTTTTCATAAATGGGCAATATTGGCTGAAGGATTGGGCCAAGGCAAATGTGGGCTGATTCCAGCTTGGGCGGCCGCTGATTCCAGCTTGGGCGACCGCCCATATGCAAAAAGCTTGGGCGGAGGCGTGGGTTGGCTTTGTTGGGCGGGTGATGGGTATGGAACCGACCCGTCTCATGGATGAGACGGGTCATGCTGTTCTCACCCAAGTTTTTGTCTTTGAAGAATGTTAAGCAAGTAAAATATTCGTATCTCTTAACATAAATGTTTAATGACTAATTTGTATACTATGGAACTAACTAAATAAAAATAAATAGTAAAAATATTTTCAATGAAAAAATGTAAGAGCTCCGATCCAAGAAAATGGTCATTGTTGACGAGATATTTTTTTAAAAGATACTCCCTCCGTCCCACACCAAGGTTCCTTGGTGTGGGTTTCACGCTTTTTAAGAAAAAAATTTGTTTGTGTTGTTTAGAATAGAGGAGAGATAATGTAAAAGTTAAATGTGGGATAGGAAATAGTAGTTAATGATTGGTTTTTTTGAAAATAGGTAGAAGATAAGAGGAGAGAGAATATAAGAGTTAAAAATATTTAATAGGAGAGAAAATGAGTGGGAGGAATGGTAAGTTAATGATTGGTTGTTTTTTTTAAAATATGTTAACTTTATAAGGGTATAATGAATGATTTTTTTGTAAATATATTAAATTATAAGGGTATAAATATATTCAAAATTTGTCATTTATGAAAGGAAACCTTGAAGTGGGGCGGACCAAAAAGGAAAGTAGGAACCTTGCTTGAAGTGGGACGGAGGGAGTAATATTTTGCCCAATTATGTCTTTTTAAAATCACCCTAAAATTATTATTTAAACTTATATATATATATATATATATATATATATATATATATATATATATATATATATATATATGTAAAGTATTATTCTAAATGTAAACTACTATTTTTTTTTTTACAAATATTCCTCGATCCATTTTCGAAAATGCCTTTTGATAAAATAAAGTTCTCTTGACAAGTCATTTTTTAAGAATAATACATTACCTATTCTTATCCACTTAACTAATAAATTTTGAGTGATTTTAAGAAGGTACAAAGAAAGTAAAATACTCCGTCCGTTCCTGTCGAGTGGATACTTATTTCCTTTTTGGTTCGTCTCAGTTCAATGGAGACTGTCTAAAATGGAAGGGAATCTTTATTATTTTCCCCACTTATTCTCTCTCCTATTTTACTTTTACACTCACAACACCAATCAAATCACTATTCTTTCCACTCATTCTCTCTCCTATTTAATTTTTCATACTCACAATATTTTCTTTCATTTTTTATCTCTCTTAATTTTTCTTAATCTGTGTGTCCAAATTTTTGATATCCACTCGAAGAACGGAGAGAGTATACTCCCTCCGTCCCATGTGATTACAAATCAATTTCTTGGGCACAATAATTAAGAAGTATTATTAAGATAATAAAAATGTGTGGTAGGAAATGAAGAGAGAGGATGAGTGAAGTTGGTTGAATAAATTGTGTGGTAGGAAATGAAGAGAGAGAATGAGTGGGTGGGGTTGGGTGAATATAAAATAATAAATTTATTTCCATTTTGGGCAGTTTATATTCACGTGGGACGGACCAAAAAGGAAATAAGTTTGTATTCACGTGGGGCGGAGGGAGTATATTTTAAAAAAGTGTCTTGTCAAAAAATGACCTTTTTTATATAGAGCTATGACAAGTGAAATCAGTTTTACTCATTATTATTATTCGTATTTAGTTATTTCATTGTTGTACAAATTAGCCGAAGAGACATTAATGCTTAAGAGCATCTTTATCAATATCACTTCAAAATCATCACTCTCTTTTCCATTTCAGTTTCACGTTATCAGTCATCAATAACACAACTTCAAACAATTTTATCTTCATTCATGACAAAAGTCATCAGTTTCTCTCTCCTACTTTTTATTATATTCCACCCTTTTTTTTGTTTCTTACTCATTTATATTACATTTATTACTACTATATATAATTATTAATTATTGTACTATATAAATGTTTAATTATAAATTTCATTATAATTAATTATTTTAATTATAGAGATTGATAAAATATTAATAATGGTAGTTTTTTCAATATTCTTGTATTTTTATTATTTTTTATATGTTAATTGCAATTTTTGTTGAAAAAATTAATTTAAAAAATCTGACACGTGTCACCCTCTAATTGATCAAAGTCTTGATTTTTTTTTTTTTATGCCGTGACACACGGCTTCTGGCAAAAGGGTGTAATGAAAAGTCATGGCATGACTTTGTAAAAGTCATGGTTGGAAAGTTTTTCTCCGCCACCTCAGCAAATACCATGACTTAAAGTCATGGCTGTAGATGGTCTAAGTAATGAACATCTTATTTTAATATTTATGAGTGAAATAACTTTTATGAATAATAATAAATTAAAGTATATTAAATTAACCTTTAGAGGAACAATAGAAATTAGATAACATTTACAACTAAGAGCATCTTTAACAATGAAACTTCAAACCCATCCCTCTCTCCTCCACCTCAGCTCCACGTCATCAGTCATCAAAAACACAACTCCAAACAATTTTATCTCCATTCATGACAAAAGTCATCAGTTTCTCTCTCCTACTTTTTATTAATAATGGTAGTTTTTTCAGTATTCTTGTATTTTTATTATTTTTTATATGTTAATTGCAATTTTTGTAAAAATAAAATAAAAAATAATTTCAAAAATATGACACATGTCACCCTCTAATTGGTCAAAGACTTGATTTTTTTCCCCCATTGAACCACGGCTTCTGGCATGCCAAAAAAATGAAAAGTCATCCATGACTTTGTAAAAGTCATGGATGGGGATGTCTTGGATGCCACCTAATGCCCATGCCGTGACTTTGTGCCATGGTTGCAAATGCCCTAACGGATGGAAGGTTCAAATTGCAATCAAATTTCTAGTACAAGGTTTTTTACGCAATTAGAATATGTACAAGGTTCAATTTGCAACGGATAAACTTGTCTAAGGTTTATTTTGCAATTCTCTTCAAACTAAAATTATTGCTAAAAGTATCTTTCATGTTAGTTAAAGACAAAAAAAAAAAAAGTGAGAAGATTATTTCGGAACGGAGAGAGTATGATTTTAAGTAGAGTTTTCCAAGTTGTCATCAATGGGGTTTAAATGGTTTTAAATTTTTTTATTTACTCAATGTGATTCTTCCTGTCTCTTTCTCAAAATTACTCTTAATTAACATCATTTTTTTTAAAAAAATGAACATTTATTATGAAACGAACAGACTAATTTACAAAATTATAGGGTATTAGAATCATTTTGGGGCCGAACACATCACCAAAGCATATTAAATAATCCCTTGGTTTTGTCTCATAAGGATGTTTTCAATTTGCCATTTTTGTTTGTATAGTCTTATTTTCTAAATTGTTATGTTAAAATTATTGAAATTGTCAATTAAGAAGGAAAAGAGGAAGAGGAGCATATAGGAGTCAACCAATGAAGAAGAGGGGGTAGTGGAGTAATATGTAAACTTCGTTTAGATATGGAAACAAAAATAAATTGTTAAAATATTTGAATAGTCAAATAAAACTATCGTTATGGGATTGTGGGAGTAGTATATAATAACTGTTAATTTGGTTAACATATGATCGTATTTGCAAACTCAAAAATTTGATCATGAAATTGATGATCACCAAATTATACTAGGGTCAAAAAATTAGTTCACTCAAAAAAAATAAAAAGTTATAAATAGATAGTTATTTTTTTGTTTTTCAAATTTATCTTAAAGGCATATGGCAGGCATGGATTTTTTTTTAATTGAAATGAGTATTTGAGATACAAGTGCAAATTTGTAAAAGAAATGTAGGAAAGTTTTAGCCCCTTTTCTCTATTGTTGCTTACTTATTTTGAAGGTTGTCCAGGCTTGTGATGTTTATTACAGCCTTTTGAAAGATAGATAATTTGATTTTTGATGGTCAAAACAATTAAACTTTTTGACCAAATATTAAAATCAATATAATAATCCAAATTAAAGTCTAAAGATTGCGATTGATAATGATTTATCAATAGCAATTTTTAGAATTTCACTAGAATGATTAGATTTACACTAATATTTGGTCAAGTTCACTCGTGTTGACCATTAAAATCCAAATGAGACTATATTTTCGGGACGGAGGAGAGAGTAGCACGAAGCTTGTTTCCTGCATACTAATGATGAGATTGCTATTCCACTAAATAAGGTGATAAGAGTATAGAGAAGTTGACATACTTCCCCTGTCCCGCTACAAACCGCACACTTTCTATTTTGGGCGTCTCATTACAAACCGCATACTTCCTAAAATGACAAAGAATCTTTACTATTCCCTCCACTCATTCTCTCTCTTACATTATTTTAATACTCACAACACCATTATAATTTACTATTCCCTCCACTCATTCTCTCTCCTATTTTACTTTTACACTCACAACATTTATATCATTATTTTTTTCCTTAATCCCCGCGCAAACAGTAACAGTGCGGTTACTAGCGGGACGTAGGGAGTAGACTATATCAAAGGTTTCATCCTAAAATAAAACTACCTCAAAAAAAGATGCTATTTACAAAAAAAAAAAAAAGTAAAATGTGATATTATAAAAAAATATTTTTTTTATTTATTTTTTTTTCAGTTAAAACTAATGATAAATGCATTACTCAGTTGTTTATAATTGATAACTGATAAATGCATTTATCAGTTGTTTATAACTGATAAGTTCATTTATCAGTTTTTAAAAAGAGTATTTTGTATTTGATTTTTTGGTTAAAACAACTGATAAATGCATTTATCAGTTGTTTATAACTGATAAATTCTTTATCAGTTTTTTAAAGAGTATTTTGTGCTTGATTTTTTGGTTAAACATGATTTTTTGGTTAAACAATTGATAAATTTATCAGTTGTTTATAACAGATAAATTCATTTATCAGTTTCTAAAGAGTATTTTGTTCTTGATTTTTTTTTTTTTTGTAACATTCCCTTCTGAACCACTAGACCCGTAATCTAATTGGAACCCAAGATCATTTTACGGAAATGGAACATCACCTAATCTAATCTAATGCCCCCAAAAATGGGTGGAATGCCACAATTTTTGATACTGATGAAATGAAACAGAGGATAGGAAGAGGAAATTTTCTTCACATTATTGTAGCTTCTATAATGCCTATGTTTATTGAGTTTAACTTTCATTAAATATGTTAAGGGAAAATTAATCCATCCCTGTTATCATCAAAAATTTGACCTTGAGTAACATGAACTTAGGCTAGCAAAACTATCTGAAGGCCAGTTGGTTGATGGAAGGCTAGAATGCTTGTACCATGGCTGGCAATTTGAAGGCGAGGGAAAATGTGTCAACATACCTCAGGTTCAATTCTTAATTTCTAACGCATAAATTTATATTTCTAAACAACTGTCCACTGAATTTAGTGTTTTAAACAGCTTCCTGCCAATGCAAAAATTCCTATAACAGCTTGTACTAAAACTTACGAGGTCAAAGACTCCCAAGGTGTTGTATGGATATGGATGTCAGATAAAACCCCACCAAATTTCAACAAAATTCCTTGGTTTGAAAACTTTGCCAGACCCGGTTTTCAAGATTTTTCAACTACACATGAGCTTCCTTACGATCATTCCATTCTTCTCGAGAACCTAATGGATCCAGCCCATGTCCCCATCTCCCATGACAGAACCGACTGGAGTGCAAAAAGAGAAGAAGCCCAACCACTTGTTTTCAAGGTTACAGAAAGAACAGATCGTGGATTCGCAGGGTGGTGGGGCCGGGAGTCAGACCAGCCGTCCATGCCAAACTTCTTAAGATTCGAGGCACCGTGCAATCTCCAAAACAACCGAGAACTTGTCGACAAAAATGGTGAGAAAAACTATTTCTCAGGACTTTTTCTTTGTAGACCAACAGGACAAGGAAAGTCAATGCTCATCGTAAGATTTGGAACAACAAAAAGATCTCCACTTGCAAATCTTTTCCCGGAATGGTACTTCCATCAGAACGCAGGTAAAGTTTTCGAGCAAGATATGGGATTTTTATCCTCCCAAAACGAAATTTTAATGAAAGAAAAACTACCCACTAAGGAACTTTATTTAAATTTACGGTCTTCTGATACATGGGTAGCCGAATATAGAAAATGGATGGACAAAGTTGGGCACGGAATGCCTTATTATTTCGGTCACAAGACAATTTCACTGCCTACTGAGCATGCTGTAGTGGAACACGCACCTGCAGGTTTGGTTGCTAGCATTGCAGCTTCTTCACCAGCTAAAGGAGGAGTTGGAAATAGCCATGCTCCTAATCTGGCTAACAGATACTTTAGGCATGTTGTTCATTGTAAGGAATGTAGAAGTGTCATTAAAGCTTTTGAAGCGTGGAAAAAGGCGCTGTTTTTAGTGGCACTTTTGTCAACTGCGTTTGCGATTCTTGTGTCGGGAAGGCAGTGGAAAGGTCTTCTTTTGGGGTCGACAAGCTTGTGTTTGGTAGGCGTTTACTTGTGCTCCAAGGTAATTACGATGATCACGACAAACTTTATAAGGACACACAGAAGGTTGTAAGCAAAGAACTGGAATTTTTGTGATTTTATCTGTACTTCTCTCTGTATAATGCATAATTGCAGTAAGATTCTGGTTACTGGATTTATGTTGAATTCATGTCCATTTTTATGGTTATGATTGTACATAGCATACCATATTACCGATATGAATATATATACTCCCTCCGTCCCAGCCTAGTGTGAACCAAAATGTTGGGCACACCGATTAAGAAAAAGTAAGAGAGAGAAAAAGTGAAAAGAGAATGCTGTGAGTTTAAAAGTAAAATAGGAGAGAGAATGAGGGGAAGGAATAGTTAGGAGAGATAATGTTGTGAGTCTAAAAGTAAAATAGGAGAGAGAATGAGTGGGGTAAATAGTGAAGATTCCCTTCCATTTTGGACAGTTCACACTCGGCTGGGGCGGATCAAAAGGAAAATAAGTGTACACTCGGCTGGGTCGGAGGGAGTACATGTTTTCCTAATAAGATTATCTAGGGGTGAGCTGAAAAACCGAAAAACCGAAAAAACCGAAACAACCGAAACCGAAAAACCAAACCGATCACTTAATGGTTTGGTGTGGTTTTTTAAAACTCAAAAACCGGCTGAACCGGTTTGGTTTTGGTTTTGTATAAAAAAACCGATAAAAAAATCGAACCGAACCGAAATTACTTATACACGCTGTCGTTTAATATTGTTCATTCGGATAATTAAATGAGCCTATAATTATTGCTCAAAATACCTTTGTGTTGATGACATGAAAAGTCAGAAGATCATTTTTGGACGGAGGGAGTATCATAAAGGATAAAGTAAAAAATTATATAAAGAACATTTAACAAGATGAGTGTAGTTGATATGCAATGTGTGACATGTAACTGTTATCTTGTTTTGCCACATACTTTTATACATAGTTGTGAATATACTCTGAATCTTCTTTGTGGCTTTGTTGTTGGTTTTTTTCTGATAACAGTTGTGTGCACACAAGAGACTTTAGATGTACTCCTTTCCAAGAGTCAATCGTGCAAAATACAAGAAGCAAGAATCGAATATTCCTGTAGTATTCATATTCACATAAAGATGCCTCTCATCCAAAATTTTTGAGAGCTTCTTTTGACATTAACCTACTTGCAGTGGGTCATTCCTTATTCCTTCTCAGTTCAATGAAAATGAAACATGTATCTACTGAAATTTTGAATGGTGTCCCAAACGACACCGAAACCAAACCGAAACAAAACCGAAACCGAACAAAACCGAAACCGAACGGTTTTGAAATACAAAAACCGATATTTTTCGGTTCGGTTTCGATTTTAGCCTAAAACCGAACCAAACCGGACCGTGCACACCCCTAAGATTATCTCCTATTTTGCCCACCCCTACTTAGTCCAGCGCCCGTTCCGGTTTTGAACATTCCGACAGTTTTGGGTGCCTTTTTTTTTTTTTTTTTGAATTAACATGATTATTATGGTTAACAAAAAATGTTATGTTTTAAAAAGTTTCTGTTATGTTTTTAACATAATCAGCTAAAAACATAACATTTTCAGTTTATTTTTTGAGCAAATGATAAATTCAATTTTCATTCACAATTAAAAAAGAGATGACACTTTACAAAAAAGCTCACCCCAACTTTCAATAGCAGCAGATCAATCTCTTAACCTACAACAACAATATTTTCAATCTAAATTTTGAAACGTTAGGATTGCTCTTCAAGTAAAACTTGAACACCGTCTCGATACGGCATTTAAGAAATTCCTCCTCGGGTAATATGTTGCATTGAGCACTCGAATATATGTAAAACCCGGGTTTACGAGAAAACGTCTACCAGACATCTCAAAATTCACGAATAATCCTTGTGCGGTTAAAACATTAACATCCACTACCTACCTACTTACCGAATACTCCCTCTATCCCGCTACAAACTGCACACTTTCCTCATTGGGCGTCCCGCTACAAACTGCACACTTCCTAAAATGGCAAAGAATCTTTACTATTCCCTCCACTCATTCTCTCCCCTACATTATTTTAATACTCACAACACCATTATAATTTACTATTCCCTTCACTCATTCTCTCTCCTATTTTACTTTTACACTCACAATATTTATATCATTATTTTTTTCCTTAATCCGCGCGCAAACAGTAACTGTGCGGTTTCTACCGGGACGGAGGGAGTATATTTTAATATAAAGGAGTTTTTATCAAAAACTAACTCAATCAAAATGATGTTATTTACAAAAAAAAAAAAAAATTTGTGATATTACAAAAAATTTTTTTTTTTTTTGCCTTTTCAGTTAAAATAACTGATAAATGCATTTATCAGTTAAAACAACTGATAAATGCATTTATCAGTTGTTTTTAATTAATAAATTAATTTATCAGTTTTTTAAAGAGTATTTTGTTCTTGATTTTTTTGTTAAAACAATTGCTAAATGTATTTTTATCAGTTGTTTATAACTAATAAACCCATTTATCAATTTTTTAAAGAGTATTTGTGCTTGATTTTTTGGTTAAACAACTAATAAATTTATTTATCAGTTTTTTAAAGAGTATTTTGTGCTTTATTTTTTGTTTAAAACAACTGATAAATGCATTTATCAGTTGTGTTGACAGATAAATGCAAAAAAAAAAAAAAAAAAAAGATAAAAAATAGTTTTTTGTAATAAATATCCAACTTGTTTGGTTTTTTTTTTTTTTTTTTTGTAATATCCATCTTTCAAAAGTAATTTTTGATAAATGCCCCTTATATAAATTGCAAAGAACTGAATCATATTGTGATATTTTTGGGCAAATTTATAACATAGGATATCTGTTGAGAAAAATGGTATCAAGTGAAATACTCCCTCCGTCCCAAAATGATTGTCCCACTTTTTTTTGCATTTATTACCAAGAAACTTTGAACAATAATTTTAGGTTGATTTAATTATACAAATGAAGATCTAAAACTTGCAATTGATAGTATTATTGATGGTGTATCAATAATGAGTTTTAGATTTTCATTTGTATAGTTAAATAAACCTAAAATTATTGTTCAAAGTTCCTTCGTAATAAATGCAAAAAAAGTGGGACAATCATTTTGGGACGGAGGGAGTACTAAATAACAGTTCATCTACCATTCCCACCCATGATTCTGAGACCTTAACTTAAAAGTAGAATTAAATCATGTTTATAACTGTATAAAATAAATACAATCACATATAACTAGTTGAGTACCTTTCAAAACTTCAGCCATCTCTTCTCTTTTTCTTTACTGTTTACAGCACTAGAAACAGACGCCTGAGCCGCCTCAACATTCGCCAGAGCTTTCCGAGTTTCATTCAACTTCCTCAAAGCCGCCTCATAAACTACTTTCTCTTTCTTATTCCGGCTCGCCATTTCTTCCAGCTTCTCTACTTTTACCCTCAACTGCATTACCTCATTGTCGTAACCAATCAAAGCCTTCCTATCTTCTTTATTCCCATCTCCAGACTCTTTACTCCTACTTCTCTTTCCAGAAACGCCCCCGTTCAATGCTTCAGCGTGGTTTGCAAGCTGCGTATTGATGAGGGCAAACACATCAGGGCTGGATTCTTTATTCTCCTTCTTTGCTCTTTCTGCTGCTGCAAACTTCTTGTCGCGTTTTCTCTTTCCGCCCCTGCTTCGTTTTTTCCCAAGATTTTCTTCGTTGTTGTTGTTGTTGTTGTGGTCCCCACTCTCGAAAGCAAGGTCAAGAGATTGCTTTGGGGGAAGAACTTTTACGGATATGGGATTCAGTATTCCTTGCCCGGAAATACCTAAACCCATCCCTTCAGAATAACCCATATTGGCCATCATCTTAGAAGCTATACCTCGGGTATGATTTTCCCACTTGGCAAATATTACTGTGTCCGTCTGTATTCCCCTCTGAAGGGTAGAACTATCAAGAAATCCTAAACCGGCTTCTGAGCTGGCGCCTTCTTCTTCGTAGTTGGTGGAATCAGATTGATCAGAACTTGAAGAGTCAGCTTCAGCTTCTTCGTCGTCAGTCATTTGAGCAAATTCGGAGAGTGTAATAGAGTCGGTTCCAAGCTTTGAGGAACTTCTGTCATCTCGAAAAACTACATTACCCAATTGAAGTTTGTCATCCCATGATTCTAGTTCAGCTTCCCGCCAGATGCCATTTTTACTGTCTGAGATAGCCCATATAGTAGACCCCACCAGTGACTGATCCAGCATTGTTGGGGTATACTTCTTCAGTGAAGAAAAAGGCAGATCAATGCCTAGTGCAAAAAAAAAAAAAGTCAGTTCCTATAAGTAAGAAGACTAAATAGCATGTCTGTCAGCATTACAATGTGATTTATTGACCAAGAATTGCATCATCCACACATAGATGGTTAACACAAAACATTCATCATTCTGTCAAAATTCCAGATAAGATCAAAAAGGGGTTCATAGTGTTCTTCAAATTGCTGCCTTGCAAGATCTTTATTGGCATTACAATCTTTTGACACCAAGAGAAATGGAAAAAAAAATGATAATACCAGTTACTGACCACTTACAAGGTCTAGTAGTAGGGGTTAATACACTGTTTTTACATACCATGTGATAGGCGGCAGTTAGTACCAAATCGACATCGTTGCTGAAGAAAGAACTTGCACATCTGCACTTGGGTGGTCCAGGATCAGTAAGAAGATTTTCTAGATAAAGCAGTGATGTTTTATTGTTCTTATTATTAATCAGTATCAGTAGTACCATAACTGATACATCAATCTGTTAGAGAGTGTGGCTGACACTAACAAATTTTAAGAAAGGTAAATGGACATCCTGGAATATAATGCAAAGATTCAATTATCATTCGAAATACACAAATGAACCAGATGGATTACGATATATATGGCGTGAATACATCCACTAAAGTGCTTTATATACGACGAGAATACTCCCACTAAAGTACGATATATATGACGAGAATAGCCAAATCAAACACGACACCTATTTTGGGACAAGGGGGCAAATTTTATGTTCATGATTATTTATCAATAAAATTAAGCTACTATATCCGTGCTAATTAAAGAGTTAAACTTTTGACTTATATGGTCAATTTGAATAGTTTTCACATGGATATTTAGCATATATCATATGGTTAGGAAAATAAACCTCCGACATTTAAGAACAACACTAAAACTACTATAACATGCTTTCTGAGTTTTGAAAAATAGTTACTCCCTCCATCCCAAAATGAATATCTATTGATGTTCTTGATGATCAAGACAAAAATAGACATTCATTTTGGAGAAAGATTGAAAATCAGATATAACTACGACAATGTGATATTTACGTCCAAGCAAACTTAATCATAATAGATAAGTAAATGATGGGACGGATTTTATACCATTATTTTCTAGGTTTCTATGAGCTTAAATTGTTATTTTCATGTATTTAGATTAGTTTTATGTAATTTTCGACTAAAATGTATTTTTGGGGCTTAATTGTAATTCGAGGGTATTTGAGTGTTTTATTCCATATTCGGATGTAATACTCTCGAGGAGTCAAAGTCAAGATATTGAAGCGGAAGACTGTTTTGCAAATTGGTGAAGTTCCAGGGACCAAACTGCAAGAAGCTGAAACTTGGAGGACCAAGGCAGAAATCTGAAAGTAAGAAATTCAAATTCTGGCACGTGGGTGTGAAGACAAATGTGTGGGCTCCCAGGCTCATTGACCGAGAGTGCATCAGTTGACCACGCAGGAGGAAGTAATTTGAGTTTATTTTATTTTCTTTTTCTTTTTCCTTTTTCTTATTATTATTATTAGTTTAGGTTTAGTTTTAGAAGGAAGTATATATACTCCTTTTAAGATTAGAATTAGGTTTGTCTTTAGTTTTTATTTTTCCTAGAGAACTAAGCTTTTTCATGGAAGCTTAAATTCATTGCTTTGGATTTGACTTCTTGAACCCCTATTTATCAATTTGAGGTATTTTTCTATTCAATCTGTTTATTTCTATTCATAATTTTACTTGTGTTTATGTTAGATTTATAACCAGGGTTTGTGAACCTGATCAATTCACTAGTTCTTTTTATGAATCTTAGCTAGAGTTTTCTATGACTGTGCCAGTGTAGGAAATTCATGAGTAGCATCTTTACGATTTATGCATGTGCATGGTAAATTGTGAAGTGGGTAAAATTAGATGATTATCTGTGTGAAATAATCATAGAAAGCATTCTTGATCTTAGTTTCTTAAACCGTTCATCAATTAATTTTGCGATCTAGACTGTGCCAGTTAGATTAATTTATTAATTAGGGTTTCTAGTGAGTGTGTCACTGCTAGTAACTATTCTGAAAGAAGAAACAGAGATTGAAACAGATCTTGTGATCGGGTGAATAGGGTGACATTGAAAAGAGATATCAATGATAGTTGACTAATTAGGTGGGGACGGAATCAAATCTAAAGTGTTTCTAAATTATTGTTTTTGCTCTAATTAGTTTAATTTCTGTTTTTAGGATTTAATTCATCAACAAACAAACCCCCCATTTGTGTGTGACTAGTTCGTAATCAATAACCGTTCTTCAGTGGTTCGACCCTGGACTTACCTTTGCTACATTCTTGTGGCCGAGTCCCGGTTTAATTTAGTAGGTGTGCGATTTAGCCTACCAAATTTTGGCGCCGTTGCCGGGGAACGGTGTTTATTTGTTTACGTTCTTATTTTAATTCTTGTTCTTTTTATTTTCTTTGTATTTATTTTTTTTAGTTGGTTTAGTTTAGTTAATTTTATTTTCTTTTTAGTTATTTTTAATTTTGTTAATTGTTTTTAGTGTGGAACCTTGTAAGGTCCACACCTGTTCTACTGACAATCTGCTTGAAAGTTTTGAATTAGTAAACAGATGGCAAATCAGACCTTGAGGCAGAAAACTGCCCCGAATTGCAGCGAGCAACCTCATGCAGTTCAGTTCCCCACTCTGCCTACTGGGGTTACATTTGAGTTGAAGCTGGGTTTGTTGAGCCAGTTACCACACTTTACTGGGATGCCCGGTGAGAACCCGAATCAACATATATCCCAGTTTATGCAGATTTGTCAGAGCATGAAGCCAGCAGCACTTCCGATTGAGCATCTCTTTCTTAGAGCATTTTCTTTCACTCTGAAAGATGAGGCTAGTGCATAGTATTACCATCCCGCCTAACGGCATTACCGCGTAGCGGCGAGATAAAGGAGGTGTTTCTTGATGAGTTCTTTCCTCCGAGATCGGATCAATGTGATGAAGCGGGACATTAGCAACATGGAGCGAGAAGGTAGAGGAGACGCTATATGATTATTATAACGAGTTCCATAAGTTGTGCGAAGTTGCCGTATCATGGATTTGATGATGATCGATTGATAGTATATTTCTATGGAGGGTTGACGATCGTGGATAAGCGGTTGGTGGATTCTTGTTGTGGGGGCGGTATACTCAACAAGGCGAGGAGGCTAATGAGATTATAGATGAGTTGGCTAAGAGCACTCGGACACATGGCAGGAGGTCGAGTTTCAGACAGGTTAGTGTTGCGAATTCTTGTAGTGGTGTGAAAAATAAGCTTGAGACAGATGTAGAGGACCTTAAGGGAATGATGAGACAATTATTGATGGGTCCACTACAGAGTCGGCGGTATCCCAGCTAATCGATATCGATCAGATTCACCATATGGTCGGCGCGATACCAGGGTAATCGATACAATGCTTATAGACCGCATATGGACTGCAGCAGCCGCGCACGGCCGCAGCAGCGGGGCGATCTACGAAGATATGTTCCGTCTGTGCTCAGTATGACCATTTTTTCCAGCGGTTTTGATCAAGAGGCGTACGAGTATCGTAGTCTTGAGAGACAGATGGGCGGTGCAGAATCTTTGTGAGTAGGTTGGAGGCTCGGGAGTCGGGAAAGTTGCCATCACAGATCGAACCGAACCCTTTGCGAGTGCATGTGCCATGACTTTGCGCAGTGGTAAGGAGGCTGGGAAGGAAGTTGTGCGGAGGAGCCGATGGTGAGGTTGAGCAGGTTGTGCCCGAGGAGAAGACCCCGGAGGAGGAGGAGAAGAAAGCTACACCAGAGCCCACAGTTTTTGAGCCGGATGTTCCATTTCCTGAGGCCTTGAGAGACCATCGCAAACCGGAGTCTGACAAGGCTATATATGATACTTTCAAGAGGCTTGAGGTAAACATCCCATTTTTAGACTTTTTGCAGACTGTCCCGAGATATGCTAAATTCTTGAAGGAGTTGTGAGGCGAGAAGTCAGAAAAAGGTGAAGATGAAAGAGCATGTGTCTGCAGTCTATCATAAGAAGATGCCCAAAAAGTGCAGTGATTCGGGTATGTTTGTTATTCCTGTGTCTTTGGGTGATGATTCTGAACATATGGCTATGCTTGACTTGGGTGCTTCAATCAATGTCATGCCTTATGTATTGTTTGAAAATCTTAAGTTGGGACCTCTACAAGATACGAGGGTAGTAATTCAGTTGGCGGATAGATCCAATGCCTACCCTAAGGGGAAGGTTGAGGATGTGCTTGTTCGGGTTGGTAAATTTATTTTTCCCGCAGATTTTTATGTACTAGATATGGATACGGATCCTAAGGCTCCCATTCTGTTGGGGAGGCCATTTATGTCTATGGCTCATACTAAGTTGGATGTTTCCAACGGATCTTTGACTATGGAGTTCGATGGGGATTTAATGGAGTTCAACATTTTTTACTCCAATAAAGACCCTAAGGTTGTTCATAGTTTATGTTTCATGGGTGTAGTTGAGCCGAAGGTAGAGGATGTGTCCAAGGTTTGTAGTGGGATTGATGATGTAAAAAATGGGTTGAAAATACCGGCGGTAAAACATGGACCAAGAAAGGTGAAGAATCTTCCTGAGCACCGAAAGCATGCATTTGGAGGTGAGGAAGAAGTGATAATAGCTAGTGGTCCGATGGAGACAGAGAAGCATGGAGGTTTGAGCACGATGAACAAAAAGACTAAGGGATTTATGCAGATAATTCGAGCTCAAACGGGATGGAGTGTGCACTAATGAGGTACCATTATTCCCTTTCGTTTAAACCTTTTTTTTTAGTTTAAGCGTGAGGGGGAAGGATGATTGTATCATTATTAGCTTTGGGTCTGAGTTTTGTCAAAGACTTAAAATTTGATGCTTGTCGGGGGCTTACCCGGCATTTGGTTTAGCTAAAGACGGTAAAGAAGGGCGGCTTACCGGGAGGCAACTCGGAAATTTCATTGTTTTTGTCTTTATGATATTTCTTTTTACTTATTTATTATTGTGGAATTGGTGCTACTGAGGTATTTTGTTTGTGGTGTTTTGTGTAGGAATTGGCGAGTTTCGGAAGAGGAGAGCAGCATTAACACTCGGGGCCTGTGAAAAAAAAAAAAAAAGTGTCAGGCGTCCGCCTCAAGTTTTATGAGGCGCCCGCCTCGAAGGTCGAAGGAGAGGCCATAAATTCAAGCTTACCAGGCGCCCGCCCCATTCTGGCCATGCGGCCGCCTCGCGCTGAGAAAGTCAAGGCCATTAAACTGTAAATGAGGCGTGCGCCTCAATTGAGGTAAAAAAAAAAAAGGGCCCTGTAAAAAAAAATAAAAATATTTGGGCTTGAAAAAAAAAATAATAGAGGCCTGTAAAAAAAAAAAAAAGAGGCAAAACAAAAAAATAATTTCGAGACGAAAGAAAGTACCCCAACCCCAGCCCATTTCCTTGGCCAGCTCGGCCAATTGCCTAGGCCAATGCCTAGGCCATGGCCCCAATTCTCTCAACACAACCTATGCCTTGGCCAGTTTTTTCTTTTTTCTGCCCATCGCCAGTTTACCCCCTCCTCTTTCTCCCATATTTCTCTTTAGCCCCTGAACTTTCTGAAACCAATTTGGTCCCTTATTTTCCCAATTTTCCAATTTGGCCCCTAAACTTTCAATCCAAGCTTACTCCCCCATTTTCTACCTAATTTCATTTTAGCCCCTGTACTTTCAAACCCTTGAAAATGGGTCATTATTCAATCTTGAAAAGGATCATCATGGGGGCCAGATTGGTTTTCACCGCCTCAGTAGTCCCGGAAAGGTAAACCTTTACCTTTTTTGTTTTGTATTGATGCATATGGGACTATGCATTGTTTAGTGAGGGAGTGGAGTTTGTATAGTTCTTTTTGATTTGTTTAGTTTTTTTTTGTGATTATTTCTTTAAAAAAAAAAATTGAAATTGAAAAAAAAAATAATAAATAAAAAATATATATAAAAAAAAATTGAAGAAAAAAAAAATGAGAGGCTAAGTGAAAACCCGAAAGGGTTCTTAGGCAAAAGGTGAGGTTTTGATATGTATTATCATTTATTCACTGGTGTTGGCGTCATAAGGGGGGTTTGGAGTCGCGGGTTAGAATTTTCATTCTTGGCGTAGGAGGCTCGGTTAGAGGTGTTAGGTTAGAAAATCCTCATCTTTCCTTTTGGTGATATAAGGGGGGTCGGTGTAGGTGTTTTGTTACGAGGTAAAGTTTTGTGTTTAATTATAAATCATACATAAGACTTTAGTTTATGAGGGGGATTGTAGTGTGAGATAAGCATGGGGGAAAATTTAGGACAATTTTAGTTCTCCTTGGCTTTTGAGTGGGCATTTAGTTTGGATACCGTTTATTATGGTGTTGGTATCGACCTAATGTCATTTTTTATTATTTCTTTGAGGAGTTATAAGGAGCCGGAGTTTCTACACTTCGATTTTATTGTTTGATTTTTGATTGGTGGTTTAGAGGAGACTAGAAATCATTTTCTTCCATGCTACGCAAATAGACCGGAGTTTAGAAGGGGGTTATGATTTTACTCAGGGACGAGTAAAGGTCTAAGCATGGGGGAATTTGATGGGCCGAATTTTATACCATTATTTTCTAGGTTTCTATGAGCTTAAATTGTTATTTTCATGTATTTAGATTAGTTTTATGTAATTTTTGACTAAAATGTATTTTTGGGGCTTAATTGTAATTCGAGGGTATTTGAGTGTTTTATTCCATATTTGGATGTAATACTCTCGAGGAGTCAAAGTCAAGATATTGAAGCGAAAGACTGTTTTGCAAATTGGTGAAGTTCCAAGGACCAAACTGCAAGAAGCTGAAACTTGGAGGACCAAGGCAGAAATCTGAAAGTAAGAAATTCAAATTCTGGCACGTGGGTGTGAATACAAATGTGTGGGCTCCCAGGCTCGTTGGCCAGGAAGTCATCGGTTGACCACGCAGGAGGAAGTAATTTGAGTTTATTTTATTTTCTTTTTCCTTTTTCTTATTATTATTATTAGTTTAGGTTTAGTTTTAGAAGGAAGTATATATACTCCTTTTAAGATTAGAATTAGGTTTATCTTTGGTTTTTATTTTTCCTAGAGAACTAAGCTTTTTCATGGAAGCTTAAATTCATTGCTTTGGATTTGACTTCTTGAACCCCTATTTATCAATTTGAGGTATTTTTCTATTCAATCTGTTTATTCCTATTCATAATTTTACTTGTGTTTATGTTAGATTTATAACTAGGGTTTGTGAACCTAATCAATTCACTAGTTCACTAGTTCTTTTTATGAATCTTAGCTAGAGTTTTCTATGACTGTGCCAGTGTAGAAAATTCATGAGTAGCATTTTTACGATTTATGCATGTGCCATGGTAAATTGTGAAGTGGGTAAAATTAGATGATTATCTGTGTGAAATAATCATAGAAAGCATTCTTGATCTTAGTTTCTTAAACCGTTCATCAATTAATTTTGCGATCTAGACTGTGCCAGTTAGATTAATTTATTAATTAGGGTTTCTAGTGAGTGTGCCACTGCTAGTAACTATTCTGAAAGAAGAAACAGAGATTGAAACAGATCTTGTGATCGGGTGAATAGGGTGACATTGAAAAGAGATATCAATGATAATTGACTAATTAGGTGGGGACGGAATCAAATCTAAAGTGTTTCTAAATTATTGTTTTTGCTCGTAATTAGTTTAATTTCTGTTTTTAGGATTTAATTCATCAACAAACAAACCCCCCATTTGTGTGTGACTAGTTCGTAATCAATAACCGTTCTTCAGTGGTTCGACCCTGGACTTACCTTTGCTACATTCTTGTGGCCGAGTCCCGATTTAATTTAGTAGGTGTGCGATTTAGCCTACCAGAAAATAATGTAAAGGACGGATAAACACAAACACACAAGCACACGCACACCAGATGACTGAATCGGATTTAATACACAGACAATGTCAAGTGGTTGTAAACATGTCTACAAACAGGTATGCGCAAATATGAAATCGGTAACTTCTATACATTGGATAAGTTAGCCACTACATCCTATCTTGTAAAAAACCATCAATCTTCATTCAAAGTAAAATTGTGATAAAGTATTTTTCATCCTTCAACATAATTTACAATGTACCAATTTCTAATTAAACAGCCTTTAACCTTTGCTTGTTCATCTTTAACAACAATCACCGGTTTCTTTCTTCTGATAACCAACCATAATGATAGTCCCATATGACTATTCAAATATTTTAACAACATAACCAACCATAATGATAGTCCCATTTGACTATTCAAATATTTTAACAACATATTTTCATTTCCATCACTAACCTTAATGATGTTTACTTATTACTCCATTACTCCCTCTTATTTCTTGGTTGGCTCTCATCCTCTCCTTTCTTCCTCTTCGTGCTTCATTGGCAGTTTGGACGTTCAATAATTTTAACCTAACAATTTTGGAAATGAGACTATCTTTTTTGGGACAAACTAAAATGACAAATGGGAACATCTTTATGGGACGGAAGGACGAATTTGGAGTTGGAGATATGGGTGAGAACTACAGACTGAACTGGTCAGATGGAAGCGGAAGAAATTTCGCAAAATGTTGAAGCTGCTCGAAGATTTACTAGTCAAAAGGACATGATAACTGGTTATTCAAGATGGTCAATTCATGTAGAGTTCCTTGTCTAGTCTAGAAACATGAAATACAAAAAATAACAGCTCTTCAAGAAACAAAACCAAAACTGACTAAAAGTAGAGTTGGAAGAAAATAAGGATTCATTCCATCTAGGAGTAGCAGGAGTTCAATTGTTGAAGAGGATTGAATAATTTAACAAAATAGAGACGTTAACTCACTACAGTGAACCCAAATCAGTTACTTGCAAAGCTTACAAGGAAGCTGGCTGACCGCTGATAGTACGCAACTAGTGGTGTTATGTACAAATGTGCATATGTTCTTTCGGACCATCTAATGACAAATTGATCCAAGGACCCAGAACTATGTGGAGTGCATCTCATAAAGCCAAGAACTCCCATTGTCCCTACTTCACTCAGCAGAGACTCTGAAGGAAAAACTTTTTATTTATCAAAAAAAAGTACATCCTTGGAAACTCTTCATAGAAGAGTTTTTAAAGCAAAGAAACAAAATATGTCAAATAAGATCTAACTAACAGTTGAGCTCCACAAATGGTAAATTAACAATTATGTAAAAGGTTGGTGTCAAATTGCAGTGAGATAGACAGATATTGATGCGTACCAACATTTTTTCAGAAGTTGGAGTGAGGAAAGAGACTTTCACTGCACTATGACCTTCCAACCCAACAATTTGACCATTATACCACCGACCATCAGAGTGGCGAAATTTACATTTGGATCCAACAGAATATTCTTCAGGTGGTTCTACAGCAACATCTTTTGAGTCAAGAGGTTCTCCCTTCACATCCTCATTGGAATTAATGGCAATATGCAAAGCAATATCAGCTTCTTGCAGTAACCTTGAACGTTTCAGGTGAAAAAGCCCTTCCTCTGCATCTTTGATAGCCTGAACAAGCTCTTCATGAATCTAATATAAGGAAACACAAAAGTTTTAGCAACCAGAACATACTAGTAGAACTAAATAAATTATCACAATCAAGGTCTTCGGCTGAAAAAAACTTATGTCCACACCAACTATACAATCATACACTATATTCTCAAGCATATAACCTACACCATACTCTTATGCAGCAAAGAAGTCCAGAAATAATTCAATAGATACTCTATACAATCTCCGTTTCCACAAACAACAATTTTGCAAGGTTTTTTTATTTTTAGGAAAAGAAAATTTAGTTGAAGAAGCTCAATTTACAATCAAATGGACAATGAGTCCATCTACCTAAAAAGATGTATAAAAGATATAACATTAGATGGACTCAAATATTTGGAGGACCACAAGGGTGTACACTAGCCCTCACATACCTCCAAAAAGGAAAAAAATGTCACTGGAAAACTCTAATACCTCCAGATGTGGAAACAATTGCTCCATTGGCAAATAGACGATGAAGCCACCCTTGCTCCTTCCTGGCAAGGGACACCCCCTCTAACAAACCAACATCCTCACTTCTCAAAATCATCATAATAAGAATAGTGACATAGGATTTTAATTGTTGACAAAATGCTTGAGCTATTAAATCCATATAACAATGCTCGCGAAGGCCATTGCCATTCCTTATTCTTCAACACTTTGGCAAGAAGAGATAGCCGTTGAACCTACTCCAGGTTCCAATGGAATATCTGGTCAGTTCATCCAATCATGTTGGATTTAATTGATAGTTGAAGATAAAGATGCCTTAGAGTTCAACCATTTACCAAAACTTTGGATTTTCTTAAGATATAGAAAGAGAAGGATGGGAATCTCTCATTCATCAATTCACAAAGACATGCAGTTTCCTCTTTTGTTGGACTTCTTCCATCGTTCATACGTCAGCAAAGAGAAAGGGGACTTAGTCAGGTCTGTAGGGGCTGGGTAAAGATATCCATATTCAAATAATTCAATGGTTCTATTCTCATACATGTATTGTATTACTCTGATTTTTTTTCTGTGGTTTTCACTCTCTAGCCTTGTCCAACTATTTTGTTCTCCTTTTTTTTTATGAAATTGTTATAAAATCAGGAATCACAAAACGTACCATCAATTACACGACAAACCTCGTATCCAATCAGTGCCTAAAAATTAAGGTACAAATTTCCATTATTTCTTAGCAAAACATATACTCCCTCCGTCTCATAACAAGCGACACACTTTGCCATTTTGGGCGTCCCACTGATAAGTCACACTTCCTAAAATGGAAAAGAATCTTTACTATTTCCTCCACTCATTCTCTCTCCTACATTATTATAATACTCACAACACCATTATAATTTACTATTCTCTCCACTCATTCTCTCTCCTACTCAACTATCTACACAACCTTCTCACTTTTTCCTTAATTCCCGTGCAGAACAGTAACTGCGTCGCTTGTTATGGGACGGAGGGAGTATATTTGCCCGGAACTATCAATACATACTGCCCTTTTACAAATTACAATAGGTCTTGTTTAATTCGCCACACAAATTCTAAAAGTAAACTGTCTCTTCTAAGAATGTTAGTATGTGCTAATTATAAATAGGTGGAGTAAAAAAAAAATAAGACTTTCAATATGATTATTTCCAATATCTCAAAAAAATTATAGTTTTAACGAACAAAGCTCAGCATTATTATCAAATAGTAATTCTCCAAAGAACATGAAATATATTGTGATCTATTTGAATCACACCCAATTATTTTATGGTATTCTATGGGATCTGAATGAAACTCATTTACAAGTTAATATGCATAATCATCTTAAGTTTAAAATAAAGCAACTCACAAGTAAGTCATGCTTGACCTTTCCTCTACGAGAATAAATAGGGAAAGGTGAAAATGATTGAAACATTGTGTTGGAGCAATTATCCCATATCGGAAATTAACTAGCCAAGCATTGACTATATAAAGATCCTGGGCCACTCCTCTCATAGCCAATTGGTTTTGAGATGGAACCTCAGACTTTATCATGGTATCAGAGCTGACCCATTCACACGTGCAAACCCAAAAGAGCTGGCCTATTTACACGTGCGAGCCCAAAAGAGCTTGCCTATTTACACGTGTGAGCCCAAAAGAGCTTACCCATTTACACGAGCTGACGAGCCCAAAAGAGACCCACGATGTTCTAGCCCCACGTTACCCAATTATAAAGCCCAAAAATTTGACTAAGCGTGAGGGGGCGTGTTGGAGCAATTATCCCACATCGGGAATTAACTAGCCGAGCATTGACTATATAAAGATCTTGGGCCACTCCTCTCATAGCCAATTGATTTTGAGATAGAACCTCAAACTTTATCGCATTGTCATACTTTTAAAAGTTGCATATCACTTGGATTAGATTAAAACAAAAATGTTATTGCATCTGAATAGCTAAGACATCTCCAACCATACTATGTTACTTCAAATATAGAGCATGGTTAAACTTCAACGGACCTCTAGACGCTATTATAAAGCAACTTTATCTCTTGCTTCAAATTTGGCGCAAGAAATAGAGCTGCTCTAACCTTTTTTTTTTTTTTTGGTTTTTTATCTTTGAAAATATCTCCTTTTTTTTTTTTTTTTTGATATATTTGAAAAGATTTTACCTTATAAAATATATATAATCCAATTTTATTTATAAAATGAAAACTTATTTTCATCAAATTATCTAAAAATAAGTTTGATATCAAACAAAGAAGAAGCATAACAGAGTAAATCAAAGGATGAAATTGATTAACGAACCGAGATAAGATCGGAATTGGAAGGATCAGAAGTTAGGGCTTCTTGAACAGCAGCGGCGGAATCTCTTTGTTCTTGCAATTGAAGCTCCAGTTGTTCCTCTATTTCTATTCCTTCATCCCCTTCCCCCATTCTACAAAGAACACCGATTAAACGGTTTAGCAACTCGCCGACGCCGGTGATGACGACACGTCGAAATTATATATTCCTACTGAATCGGTACTGGCAATTTTAAATTAGGGCAAAACGTACTAATTTGGACCTACCCGTCTCGTGTTACTCTTTTACTCAATTTTTTACAATGAGAGTTGTTATATAAACCCGTTAAATTGTTGAGGAAATCAGTAATATTAAAATCACCTCAAAAATTTAAAACAAACCCTTCACTTTTCTTTTTATACCTCTCTCACACCCACACCCACACCCACCCACACACCCAATTAACTCTCTCTCTCATTTACCCCCTCCCTCTCACTCATCCTCACCCACAACCAAATCTAGAGAGAGAAAGAGAGACGTTTAAAATTGAAATTAGAGAGAGAAGAGAGAGACGCTGTGCGCAGAGAGAGAGAAGAGAGGAGAACGCTGAGAGAGAGAGAGAGAAGAAGAAAGAAGAAGAAGCAAAACCTAGGTAGAAGAAGAAGAAAACAAGCAATTTTCAACCCCAATTCAAAATTCAAGATGTCAAATCTAGAAAAATCAGGTAATTATTCTTTCTTCAATCTAAAATTACTTTATTTTTGCTTCATTTTGAGAGATTGAGATTGTGATTTTGTGAAAAATTTCGAAAAATTTGGATTTTGAAGGGTTCGGCCACTACTGGCCGATTTATTACACAAATTCGGCCACACCCTACAAAAAAAACTCAAAATTTCGGCCACCCCCGGCCGAACCTGATCAATTTTTCGGCCACCCCCGGCCGAACCTGCACAATTTTTCGGCCATGTCCAACCGAGCCATTGCCAAAATTTCGGCCACACCTGGCCGAACCATTGCTCTTTTTTTTTTTTGCCACATTGTATAGTATTTTTGTAGATATTTCAAATACAAGGGGTTGTCTTGGTAAAACCTACTATGCTATTTAAAAAACTATGTTCTATAATCTGTGATCTTTGCTAAGTATTTGTATCAAGGCTAAAGAAATTATGTATTTTCTTTTGTGGATGCTTATTATGTACTGTGCACCCCAAACTATGTTAATTTGGTCAATGAGATGTTAGTCTTGTTTTTGATATGATATGTTATAAAAAATTTATGAGTTTGATTTTTTGATGTTTTCATTGCAGTTAAGCAAATGTTTACAAGGAGAATGCGTCCAACTGCTTCCGAAAGGAGTGAAAAAGTAGTCGCACGTACACAAGGGCAAACTTCACAGAACCAAGAGCCAGTTGAGGATTTAACCGTTGATCCTCGCTTTTTGGTCTACAATGAGCCTATGGAAACCTCACCTGTGCCTCGGATAGACCTTATTCCGGCTCAAAATGATAGTGACCCGGAAGATGAATGGGAATATGAGCCGAAAGATGAGCCGGAAGATGAGGAAGATGAGGATGATGAGGATGATGAGGAGGGAGGTGGGGAGGTAACGTCTTATCCCGGTGGGCCTAGGTACAAAACATTACTCCTTTCCTATGAAACTCATATTGCTAAATCAATTTGGGAGGGTAAAGATGATAGAATTTTAAAATGTATTAACCATATAGGAAAATTGAAAAAATGGGAATTGGAGTTGAATAAAGTGTCAGAGCCGGTTCAAATGCTTATCATTAATTCTGATCTCTTGTGCTTAGTTAATGGAAATGGAGCGTATGACAACATAGATAAAACGTTGGTCAACGCTTTTGTTGAGCGATGGCATCCGAAAACTAATAGTTTCCATATGCCATTTGGGGAGATGACCATCACTTTGGAGGATGTGTCTTGTCTTACATTGCTTCCGGTAGTAGGTGCACCCTTATTTGAGAGTCCCGCTTATGCTAGTCAGCCACCTCTTAATAAGGTTTGTGAGGTTTTGGGAGTGAACAAAAAAGTTGCTAAAGATGGAATTCCTGCCAAGGGGGCATTGGTCAATTTAGAATGGCTTAGATTGAAGTTCTCCCCTCAGTTGTACTCCTCCAACCCCCAAAAAGTTGTCTGTGCTGCTAAGGCATATCTTTTATATTTATTGGGGTGCACAATCTTTTCTGATAAGACCGGGACATGTGTCAACGCTAGCTATCTATATTTTTTGAGAGATGATGGGGCAATAGGGAATTATGCTTGGGGAGCCGGAGCGTTAGCTTTTCTGTACCGGCAACTAGGAAAAGGATCTAGGTTTAACTGCCATCAGATTTCCGGGCACTTAACCTTGTTGGAGGCTTGGGTTTGTGAGAGGTTTCCTGCGTTTAGGAGCGGTTTCAACAACTACTATCTACCCAATTTGCCGCTCACATTGAAGTGGCTACCACCTCGGGCTCAACCAGCGACAGTTGCCTCCGTGCAAGTGAAGAGGCAACATATTGACATTCTTCAGGACACGAATGTAAGTATTATTTTTTTAGTAATAATTTTCACATGTATTTTTGTTTTCTTAAATGAAACTATATTAATATTTTTTTATGTTTTTATTGTAGGTGATTTGGATGCCATATGAAGGTATCCGCGCTCAATATCCTTTTCCTATAGTCGCGCTATACCAAGGTGCCATAGTTGTCGGTAATGTGGTGGAACCACATCTTCCCGACCGGGTATTGCGACAGTTTGGGTACATGCAGACAATACCTCACCCTCCACTTGGTCTTGGGATGGCGAGAGGAGATAAGAAGTCTCTAATGGGGTGGATCATGTTTGCCCAGTCATTCTATGACTTAGTCGGAAGGGGAATTGCGTCGATAAACGCAGGTTACCGGGATGTAGAGTGCCTCAACATGCTGCAGATGATTATCTGCAATGGTACTCTGAATATTCACACCCCATTGTGCACCCCATTACTGAGCGGTCTCACGCTGTCAGGAGGACAACTGAAGTTGTTGCCCCTAATCCGTGGGATATGCTTATGAATGTCCGGAACGTCATTATGCCTATTGCTGAGAGATGGACAAATGGAGACCGCTCATTTAGTTTAGAGGAGGCTATGGACGTCATGTTTAGAGCATTGGCAGAAACTCAAACTCAAACTCAAACCCCAGCGCGGACATCAACTTCTCGGGGTGGTAGAAGACAACAATAGATTTGTAGTTTTGGTTTTTTTTGAACAATTATTTTTGGTATTGTATTTGAACAATTATTTTTGGTAATTACATGTATGAACAATTATTTTTGGAGTAATTGGTTTATGGAGTAATTGTTCATAGCCTCCTCTATTATTTTTGGTATTGTATGAACAATTATTTTTTGGAGTAATTATTTTTGGTATTGTATGAACAATTATTGGTTTATGGAGTGATTGGTTGGTGTATGGATTTATGGTTTGTATATATATGTTTGTATGGTTGATGGTTGCAGCATAGACGAGTCGGGAACGTGCCCTGGTTAGTGCAGAATACAGCAAGTACATGTCGAAAAACTGGAAAAATTTCGGCCAGTACTGACCGAACCAGTCAAGAAGTTCGGCCAGTACTGACCGAAAACCTTGGATCTGTTCGGCCACTACTGACCGAGACCTAGAATAAGCGTGTTTTTTTTTGGAACCGTTCACGAAAAAACATTGCTACGTGTTGTAAACATTGGCTGAAATTTTTAAATTTTTTTTTGCCTTAGTTACAAAGGTTCGGCCAGTACTGACCGAATTTTCTTTGGTTTTTCGGCCGATCGACCGAACTGCTCAAATTTTCGGCCGAGCGGCGAACCTGCTCAAATTATCGGCCACACCTGGCCGAACCATGGCATGATGATTTGTTCTTGGGTTTTGTTGTTTGGTTGATGTAGAATGAAATTTAGGATGTTATCTTTGTTGGTCTTTACAATTTTTGGGTTGTGTTGATTTAATTTAATTTAAAGTTAGTTAAATTTAGTTAATTTAATTTAGTTATTTTAATTTAAGGTTAGTTAAATTTAGTTAATAAAAAATGGAATGTAATAATAAATGAAAATTATTTAAAGATATGTAACACCACAAAATCATAATATTTAACATAAATAAAATTATTTAATATCAATTACATAAGTTGATGTTTCGGGTACTTGTATTAATCGATCTTGATAAAAATCTAGCCATCCGGTTGCACATTCAGCTCGACAATCATACCATTTGTATGGTACCGGTGGCAATGGACATCCTTCCTTCAACTTGGCATGAATGTAATGATTGTTGTTGACGTAGCATATACAAATCAATTTTGGGTTATGTGGCATTGATTTTCGTAGAGGAAGGAAGGTCAAAGACAAGGTGTTACTCAAAGTCACCAACGCAACGTCGAATGCATTTGCAACAACGTAATCCATTTCTGCAGAGTCAAACCAATTTTCTTCTCCGTATGGTCCATCAAACCAGTGGATAGCAGAAAGGACTTTATCCACCCTATCCTCGGCCATGAATAACTCGGCATACAACTTTTGATTTCCCAAAACCTCCTGATATAACACTTCCCGAACCCATCGCCAATCATTTGAATCACGGCCAAGTAACTCCGCAATACACCGGAAGCCACAATTCTCATCACCCCGCACATCAACTGTTTTCTCAATATAACCATGCATGAAAACCGGTAGTTGATTAAGATATTTGATTGCATGTTGACTTTTTCGACGAACGGGCTATAAGATAAATTCAAAAAAAAAGAAAAAATTAAACATAAATAAAATTATTTCATGATATAAAAGTTTAACTGAATAATATAAATAGTTTTGAGGTTACCTGTAACTTGGCTTTTGCAGATAACATCGGAGACCCTTCATTTGCATCGGTGTTGAATAACACTTGATCGGGTATGGCCTCCACGTACTCAAATGCGCTAGGATCCCGCTTCGTGGATTTGAGGAACTTAGCACTCTTTGCTTTAGGACGACCCTTATTATTTGTTTTAACTGCAGGTTCATTAGCCATTGTTGTTGCAGGATGACAAATCTCGGTCAATCTCCGAACAATCAAATTCTTTCCGGTTCGTGGAGCTGCCTCAAATCTTAAATCAAGAGTATTGCGAATCTCATTGTACCGATTTCGAATCTCTTCTTCAATATCATCATCGTAACTCATGATCGGTAGGGTATCTAACTTGCGCCAAAATGCATGAACTTTATCAAGTGGGATGGGCGAGTTGAATTGCATGAACTGTGCAAGCTCATGTGGACAAGGGAGCCCGCATGCCGATCTCACCGCACACCCACACAACAATGGATCTCGGCTACCATCATATAGAGAATCCAGTGAGTTGAAAATCAAATCCAATGCATTTATAGACACCATGCCTCTAACCTCACTCCATAGCGATGACTTAAATTTGTGTTGAACCACAGTCCTGCTTTTCTCAAATGAGGCAATGATTGCAATATGGGAGCATTCGATGAGTTTATGAATTTGTTTCCAACATGTCTCAAATGCTCCCTGGCTCGATCCAAGTTGTTTCTTCAATAAGGCATGTTGACTCTCCACCCTAACATAGGTTACGCAATTTATTAGCATATAATTAACAAAACATCAAAACATATGACAGAAACATAAAGTTCCCCTGATATACCTGTTTGTAGTCAAGTTGTCAAAGTGCATAACATGGTTTGTCCAACACGAGACAAATCTTTCTTTGTAAGGCACAATCCACTGGTTCAGGACATAATTGATCGCATCGGGATATTGACTGTAATCTTCTGATAATCGACGTAAATAGTCATCAAACGATGCCTCCGTATCAGCTTGGACCATTACATTCCAATGAAGAATGAACGCCTCCCAAATCTCTTGCATATCAAACATTTTCTTGCATTTTGCTAGAATATTCCTGTTGATATGCCATCGACAAAGCAAATGAGTTGTCGTTGGGAACGTCTCACGAATTGCATTCATCAAGGCAAGCTCCCTATCGGTCACGATAACATTAGGAAGACATGATTGATCCATCAAAGATTTCAACACTTCGCATGCCCACGTGTAGTTTCCTTCTTTCTCAGCCTCTAGGTATACACCAGCAATTAAGAAGGTCATTTTGGTTGAAGTCACGCCCACAATCTCAAGCAAAGGTAAGTTGTACCTATTTGTCTTGTAAGTGCAATCCATGAACAAGACGTATGAAAATGTCTTCATCAATTCAATGCTTTTCGGATGAGCAAAGAATATCTCCTTAATGACATTTGTATTCTCGCATTGCCGATATTCGAAGTGATAAGCATGCTCGGTCAATTTAAATATGAGCTGTTGGATTTGAGAACGACCCGCACGCTCAGTTGCCCTGTTCTTCACTCGCGCATTATAAATAGTCCGTATTATGGACTTGTTTTTCGGAAATTTCTCTTTTAATCCATGTAAAATATCCTTCGGCCGGGCATTTGCATGTGACAATTCTATCACGTACTCCTCCTCTGATTTAAGTAATCGATCGGCATAAGAGTGACCCAACATGGATTCGCAAATAGGATGATTGAACACAAACCACTTTTAATTGCCATTATTTCAAGGTTGGCAGTTCCTTGAGAGGACAGAGAGATTGGTTTTTCCTTGTATTTCCCCCAGCGATCACAAACAAGCGTCATTCGAGGAGCGGAATTACGGCTCCCGTTATCCGACCGACCGACTACGATGACAAACCCATGCTCTTCCCCCTTTTTACGCACCCATTCAAACATTATTTTTCGGTCTCGAAAAAACAAGGGCATTGTGAATTCTGGGGTGTAGTCTCGCAAAACGCTTTCAAAATCAACCGAGACATAGTTGTTGTCACCCAGGGAATACTGCAACAATTAAATAAAACAACAAGGGAGGTGTAAGCAGAAAAACAAAGGTTCGGCCAGTGGTGGTCGAATTTTCTTCGACGGTTCGGCTGGGTGTGGCCGAATAATTTCAAATTTTCGGCCAGTACTGACCGAAAAATTTCAAATTTTCGGCCAGTACTGACCGAAAAATAGCCCAGAATCGGCAAACCAGAGCCGAATTTTTTTGAAATTTCGGCCGGGTGTGGCCGAACCATAGCTATATTTCTAAGGGTGGCCGAACACGAGCAGTCGGTCACTACTGGCCGAATTGGAGCTACGAAACAGAAAATACATTTTAACAAATTTAAATGGTTAGAAAACTTACATTATCATTCGATGGTAGAGCTGGAGCATCCATGATGAGCCTGCTGAATCTCTTGTCTTGAAACAAATGTGTATGAATTTTTTTTTGATTTTTTTTTGGGAGAGGAAGAGGAAGGTAAGGGAGGAGGTAATTTTTTTTGGAGTAAAAAAATAAAGAAGAAGTGAATAAGTAAAGAGGTGGTAAAATTGATGAGGGAGGGAGGGGGAAGGTGGTGAAAATTGATGAGGGAGGGAGGGGGAAGGTGGTGAAAATTGATGAGGGAGGGAGGGGAAGGTGGTGAAAATTGATGAGGGAGGGGGGAAGGTGGTGAAAATCAAATACGGGTTTACTCAACAATTTTACGGGTTTATTTAACATTAGTAAATGAGGGGATAGATTTAGGGATATTTTTGTCATTTCACTCGATGGCATTTTTGAAAAATTCAACTTACGAGTTTACTCAACAATTTTACGGGTTTATATAACAATTCTCTTTTACAATATATACCCTGGCTTGTGGCAGTTATATTTTTCTTCTCCGAAAAATAAATATAGGAAAGTTTCATTGAGTTTCAATTTCACAATAAACTCAATTGAAACTTTCACCATTATTTTTATGAAAAACTAGGTATTCATATATAATTTTAATAATAATATAACTAACAATTTTTAAGATTATATATAAGAATAATTAAGTTTTATCGAATTTTGATTTAATTATGACTTGTCAAATTTAATAAAAAATGTGTTTTGTACACGCGGTTCATTAGAGCGTAGTTCACTTTCCCGATTTTTTTTTCAGTTTTTTCGGTCCATTTGAAAACCGATTCAATTTCTTTATTAAAACACATTTGGATGAAGTTCATTCACCATTTTTAATTAACTGTTGCTGGTAAATCGATATTTTTGACTTGTTTTTCATCGATTACGTTCATAGATTCAACTTATTCGACCTGTTATTCGTCAATTTCGTCTAGTTTTTCGAAGTCATGAGCAAACAAAACAAAGAAATCAGAAGCAAGTACATGGACGAATATATGATTTGAACTTTGATTCCGTTCATTTTACTTGAATTTGAACTTTGATTTAAAATGAATGTGTTATTCTAAACTTCATTTTTCTTTGTCCGCAACCCCATAGTTCAAGCTTCACTCAAATTGTAATTTCTTTAAATCCATTGTGATTGTTACCGTTGGAAAATATACCTCGAATTATTTTGGCCCAATGATAACGGTCTCCATCAGGGCAACAACTCAGTTTTGGAAATTTTTTAGCACAGTAACTACAATAATTAATAAAGCTAATAACCAATAAGCGAAGAATGAAGGGAAATTAAAAAAACAAAGTTTCCCAATCTAAAACACACTTAAAATATTTCAATAGTTAGAATTGCTAACCCTAGATATAGAGATACAACAACATCTTTATGCTTTTTAAATAATGTAAAAAGAATGCAATCTCATTATTGGGTTCGTTTACAAAAATATAGAGTTAAGATGTTAATATCTTCAGTTACATCGATAAGAACATTAAAACCCTGATATCTCTATCTCGTTTATATATTCCGTGAAGTCAATATAAACATTCAAGAGATTCAATTTAAATCACAAGAACATAAGAACCTAGATTCATTGATTTTCGTTACATCCTTAATTAAATCTAACCTTCTCAACAAATGGTCAATGTATAAATCATCCATGTTACTGAACCGATTTACTCCCAAATAGATTCACAGGCCAACAGTATCTTAACATACAATTGAAGCTTATGAATGATCTTGAAGAATGTTGAGAGAACAAGAACGAGAGAGAGATATGAAGAATTAAAACCCTAGCATAAAGATCAAATTATAACTTACCTCAACCCACAAATCAAATAACTTTTCCTTGAAGGGCCATTAAAATAAATAAATAAAACCTTGAATTTCAATCTTCATTCCTTGTATTTTTTTTTTTTTTTTTGGCAAAAGGAGACGGTACTCCCTAGATTTTATTAATAACGAAAAATAAAAATACAAATATGGTGGGGGACATGACAACCTTTACCACCAGAAAAAAAAAACACCTAGGGGGAGTTCATACACATCCTGTAAGATCCTCAACAAAAAAGGGGGGGGGGAATCTAAAAACAAAAGAAAATACATCAATAAAAGAAAAAACTTACCGCCTAACATTAGGATACGAGATCCGATCAAAGTAGAGAAGGCTCAGGCACGGCTTGGGACAAGACTCCAAAGAAGTAAACCGAAAATCCGCTTGAGCAAAGCCAGAGATATTAGCAAGAAAATCTGCCACTTTATTACCTTCCCTGTAGACATGAGTTACCTGAATAGACACTTCCTCCATGAATCTGAAAATGGCTTGAATGAAGTACCAGATCTCCCAAGGAATATTGCATTTGCGGAGTAAGATATTAGATAGAACTTCGGAGTCCACCTCAAGCCATAAAGAATCAAACCCCATAAGCCTAGCTTGAGAAATTCCATCAAGAGCAGCCCTAGCTTCAGCAACCATGTTAGAAGCATTACCATAAAAATTAGAAAAAGCAAAAATAAAAGACCCATCATGCTGACGTAAAATACCTCCACCCGAGGCAATGCCCGGGTTTCCACGAGACGCTCCATCAGTGTTAACTTTTACTTGTCCCCCAGAAGGAGGGGACCAATGCACAAGCTTGGGACTACTAATAGAAGGGGTGGCCATACTAATATTAAAAAATTGAGCAATATTTACCTCCGAAGGAAGAACATGAAATGTTAATTTGTGAGCTCGAAGGATATCACTAATATGGAATTGAATATTATTACGAACCTTTCCCCAACTTGGAATTCCATCATTAAACCTGCATTTATTCCTGTGCTTCCAAAGCTCCCAACAAATGAAACTGGGAAGGATTTCTCCCAACCATAACACAGCCCTACTAAGCTTGGAATTTTTACAAGCATGCCAAGCAATCATCCTTTGCATAATAGTAGAGCCCGAGATATGGAAACCAATTAAATTTCCAAAGAAATTCCACACATGAAAAGCAATATCACCATGAAGAATAATGTGCTGTAAGGATTCAATAGAAGGGCTAGAACAACAATGACAACGAGAAACAATAGAAATACCTTTTCGAGATATGTTGTCATCAGTAGGGAGAGCAGCCTTAAGGCATTTCCACATGAATATGGATATCTTAAGAGGAATATGCTTATGCCAGCACCAAGCAAAGACACTACTACGAGTACGGGACACTCTACACTCCTTCCAAGCCGAAGAAATAGAAAATCTGCCCGAAGAGGAAGGGGTCCAAAAAGGGTGATCACAATCTTCATCAATCCGAATACCATAAGATTGAATTTCCATCAAACATTGCTGCCCAAACGTATTACGAACATAATCTTCTCTTAAAACCCCATCCTCAAATAAAGAGAAAATCTGATCATGCCGATTATCAAGAAGATGAAGATTACGAGGAAGCCAATTTTCTTGGATAGAAATATCCCCACAGCCAATACCCCAAGCAATACGACTCTCCACCAAATCCTTAGTGGCAATCATACGCTTCCAAATGTGGGAGCAACCCAATCTAGAAATAGCATCCATAGGATGAGTATCCCGACAATATTTGGCCGCAAGAAACTGAGCCCAAAGAGAGTCAGACGTGCGAAATCTCCACCAAAGCTTCATAGAAAAAGCAATAGCCATTTCCTCAAATTTGCGGAGGCCTAATCCCCCTTCCTCAATTGGCCAGAAAAATTCATTCCGAGAAACCCAATGACACTTATTTCCCCCATCAGCACTGCTCCAAAAGAAATTGGCAATAAGACGATTCATGGCATTAACAACACACTTCGGGGGATCAAGTAAAGAGATATAATAAATGGGAATAGCTTGGAGGCAGGACTTAATCAATACAAGCTTAGCGCCAGCCGAAATTAATTTACCTTGCCAAGAGTCAAGCTTATCTCGAAGCTTTTGCATGACAGGATCAAACAAGGATTGCACTTTCCTACCGATATAAAGAGGACACCCCAAATACACAATAGGGAGGTTTTTCTTTTGGAACCCCGTAATAAGAGAGATAGCATTATCATGCTCAGCCACATTCCGCCCCGTCAGAAAACAAGATTTAGAAATGCTAACAAGTTGCCCTGAGAAGCGTTGATAAGACTCCAAAAACTCCATATGACGCTCAAGAGAAGGAATACTTCCATTACAGAAGATAATAATGTCATCAGCATAAGACAAATGAGAGATGATTGGAACATTAAGGTTACCCGTATGGAAGGCGATATGAGGGTGAAGAGAATGAAGGTTATTAAGACCCCGGCTTAAAACCTCAGCAGCGATAATAAAGAGACTAGGAGATATAGGATCCCCTTGTCGAAGACCACGAGAAGAGACAAAGTAACCATTAGCAGTGCCATTTATCAGAACCGAGAACCAGCAATAATTTATGCATCTAAAGATCATGTCCAACCATTCTTCAGCAAAGCCAAATCTCCTCATCACCTTAATCAAGGCAAACCAAGACAGCCTATCATACGCCTTAGCCATATCCAGCTTAAGAGCAACATTGGACCCATAAACCTTCTTTTTAAGAGACTGAAAAAGCTCCTGAGCAAGCAAAACATTTTCATGGATTAGACGACCTTTCACGAAGCCACTTTGCTGAGGAGAAATGATACGAGGAAGCACAGCTTGAAGGCGAGAGCACAAAAGCTTGGTAATGATTTTATTAGAAAAATTACACAAGCTAATAGGCCGAAGCTGCGAGAAGGAAGTAGGGGCTGCCACCTTAGGAATAGTAACAATAAGCGTACTGGTCCAGCTCCGAGGGAGAAGAAACCCTGAGAAGAACTCAAGGACAGCATTATAAAGATCCATGCAAATAATATCCCAGCATTTATGATAGAATTCCCCCGTAAAACCGTCCGGACCAGCAGCGCTAGTCCCACTCATACTGAGGACGATATCATGAACCTCTTTAAGCGTAGGGGGAGAAATAAGCATCCTATTTTCCTCATTGGAGATCAACCGAGGAATCACATCCAGCAGCTCATCGGGGGGATCGACATTAATATTAGGATTATCATTAAGCTGGTCCGAGTAGAATCTAACAGCCTCTTCCTGAATATGATTCTGATCAACAATCCAATTACCATTACTATCCCGAATTTTGTGAATGTATAATTTCTGCCTCCTTTTTTTCACATAAGCATGAAAGAATCGAGTATTATTATCCCCATCTTTAACTCAAGCTAAGTTAGCTTTTTGCATCCAGAACTCCTCTTCAATCTTAAGACGATAGGAGAGGTTAGCTTGGGCAAGATGAAGGGCAGCCCTATTATCATCACTAGAATCTTGTTCAAAAAGAAGCTCTTTAGCATAAACTTCATCTTCAGCATGCTTCACAAGCTGATCAACTCTCCCAAACGTAGAACGATTCCAAAGCTGAATATCATGTTTGAGGCGAGTAAGCTTCTTACTAAACTTGACCAACGGCCTACCAAAGATTCTACCCTCCCACGAAGACTGAACCAAAGGAATGAAAGAATTATGACGAGTCCAGACATTGAGAAATCTGAAAACACCCTTACGAACCTCATCAACTAAACGAATATTGATGGCCAACGGAGCATGATCAGAACAAGTCCTATTAAGGTGATCAATAGAAGTTTGGGCGAAACAACGCAGCCATTTATCATTATACAGGGCACGATCAAGCCTTTGAAGAATGGTAGCACGCTTCGATCTCTTGTTCCACCAGGTGAAGATATGGCCCCTATACCCACCATCAATAAGATTAGAAACCTGAATCATATCAACAAACTCAGAAACCCTAGAATCCACCACAGGTCTACCCCCAAGCTTCTCAGATTGATCAACTACAGAATTAAAATCCCCCACAATTAACCAAGGATCATCAGTATTGCTCACATCAATAATATAATCCCATAAAGCCCTTCTAGTGTATTTGCTACAGCTAGCATGAACAAAGGACATAAGGATGGGATTGGGCCACAGAGAGTGAGACACCCGGACAGAGATCACTTGATCATCATGAAAAATAACATCACAAGTGATGCCATGCCTCCACACAACCCAGATATTTCCCTTATCATTAACAACACCTCCAATACAGCGAATTTTACGAACATAAGAAGGAAGTAACATGGGATCCACCTTGGGCTCATAGATACCACATATAAAGACATCATGAATCCTTAATAACCTCTTAACTCTACGAACCGAGGCTGCATTACCAATACCCCGGATATTCCAGCTTAGAACCCCTACCATTAAAACAATTTTTAAAGAACAAACGGAGAGATGGCTTTTAAGCCAAAGAATCATTGGATTTCCCAAGATTTGGGACATTCCCATCAAATAAAAAATCCCTACCCTCATCGAAGACCTCATGAATATCCAACTGAGAAGTGACACGAGGGCCACGAGGAGATAACTGAAGATTATCAATAACCTCCTCACCAGGCCATTTACGAATAGAATTGTCTATCACCTCCAATTCAGAATCAGAATCACATTTACCATCATCCAAAATAATAGCATTATCCGCCCCAGCCATAGCCGGACCCAGAGGGAATTACATTGGAAACTTCTTTGAAAGCATTTTCATTATGATCAAGCTCATCTTCAAGCTCAATAGACCCATCTTCAACAATAATATGGTTACCCCCGGAATTAAAATTAGGAGCAGATTTTTCTATATGAATAGCAGTTTTTAAAGAATTAGGGGACACAAAAGGGGCTCCACGTTTAGGAAGAAAACTAAATCCATTAGTAACAATGTTAGAACCAAAGAATCTCGAACCAAGGGGGGATGGGGGTTTTTGAACCTTAGAAGAAGAACCAAACACATTTATAGAATGATTATGAGTAAGATGCGTACCTTCCGCGTTAGGTTTCGAAGCCATATTATTCATACCTTTCCCATCAATAACGTGACCTTTGCCTTTAGAAACCGAGGCATTCTCTCTTTGAGTACCACCATTAGCTTGTTGTTGAGCAGATTTTCCATTAACACCTTCAAGAACTTTGTTCTTTGCGACATATATTTGAGCTTTTTGGCCAGCCCAGGGTTCTTATCAATTTTGCTATTACCTTCATTGCCAACGTTAGTAGTAGTTTCCACAAAAACATCTTTGTTTTTTTCCAAAGTAGTAGGATTCGAATTATTATTATTTGCATCAGCCGTATTATTCTGAATTTTATCTTTGGGATGAAGATAAAAACACTTTGAAACATCATGGCCAAGTTTATAACAATGCTTACAATATTGGGGAAGATTATCAAATTCTAATTTTTGAAAAAAGCTTGAGAACTCATCACCACAATCTATGAAAACCCTAGAAGGAAGTTTCTTAAGTAAGTCAACTTGAACAAGCACCTTAGCAACACTAGGCCGAGATAACTCAGCCGTGGCCTTGTCAATAGAAAGCGGCTCCCCAAAAATTTTAGCAATTACAAACAAACTTTGTTAAACATGTGGATTGGCAATCCCGGACGACCAACCCATACAGAACCAATGACGATTCCTTTTCCGGCTGCCACGAAGGAGACCAACGAAAAACTCTCATAGGAAATCTGCCTAAATACCATTGTTCTTTAGCCCACAGCCGATTAAAATCTCCCTCATGCATTAAACGAATAAGAATATGTTTAGAATCAACGTGACCCAAAGAAAAATCTGCTTTCAATCCAAATTTTAAAAAATATTGTCTAGTGATTTCCATATTAGGTCTACCATGAGAAAATTTTCCAACTAGGGTGAACTTAAATGGTTTAGCCAATGATTGAATCATCTCTTTAGAAAATTTAAGGGCTGGTTCTCCTTTGTGAATAGACATAGGCACAAGATTCATGGCTGGAACCGGATTAACATGAGGAGAATCCTTAAATAAAGAGGAGAAGGATTTGGCTTTAGAAGGAGAATTGGGATGCGGCTGCTGCATATTAGCATTAGGAAACAGATTTCCAGCATTATTATTACCACAAGACCCATTACCATTAGGATTAGTAAGCACAATACCATTAGAATTAGGATTAGGAGTCAAACTATCATTAGGAATCGGCTGCTGTAATATAGAAATAGGAATTACATTACCATGATTTGATGAAGCACCATTACCATTAAGAACAGCCGCCATTGAACCAACAGCAAACGGGGGTGAATTGGAGGATGAACCACCGTTAACACCAGCCATGAGGCCGCCTGAAGCAGCCATAAGGGCTGGGCCAGAATAGGGATCCGCCAAGAAGAAGCTGCAAAGCGGCAGCAAGGTGAAAAAACGGCCGCCCTAATTAGGGTTCCTTCAAAAAACGTAGAGAGTTCATTCCTTGTAAAAAACCTAAACTGTATAATACTCCCTCCGTCCCATTACAAAGAGGAGAGTTACTGTTTATGCGTAGATTAAGGAAAAAAATAATGATATAAATGTTGTGAGTATAAAAGTAAAATAGGAGAGAGAATGAGTGGAGGGAATAGTAAATTATAATGGTGTTATGAGTATTAAAATAATGTAGGAGAGAGAATGAGTGGAGAGAATAGTGATTTAAGGTTTCCTTTTTAGGAAGTGTGTTGCTTGTAATGGGACGCGCCAAAAAGGAAAGTGTGTTGCTTGTAATGGGACGGAGGGAGTATATGATAAAGGGGAAGAAAAGATAGATAGATGATACAAAAACCTAATGTAGGGTTCTTTATATAGGAGGAGGAAGGAAGGTTTCCTGATTTACAGTCAAAATTGGTCAATTTCTTAGTCAAATTAGGATTCTGCTGAAATTCGTCACAAATCTGTTGTTGATTCTGTTGAAGTCTGCTTTTAATTCTGTGACGGACCAAATCCGTCACTGATGCCTTGGGCAACCATGGGCGTGGTCTCTCGGCCACCCATGGCGCGGTCGCCCCAAGTTACTGGCCAAATGGTGCGGCCGCTCAGCCTGACGGCGCGATCGCTCGGCCTGCCTCGGCCACAGCCCTTCTTTCCTCGACCAATCCTCGGCCAGCTGCCTTGTCTTGCGGCCTTGGCCTTCTTTTGGCCGGCCAATCCTCAGCTTCGTGCGGCCACTGGTGCAAAATGCTCATGCCTTGGCCAACCATGCTGCTGCAGCCCTTAAACTTTCACATAATTGCACCTGAACTTCATTTAACCAACTTTTCTCCTTGTTTTCACCTAATTTTACTTTGGTCCCTTCTTTTCTCAGATTTGCACTTTGGCCCTTGAACTTTATGAAACCAGTTTACTCCCATATTTTCCATAATTGCAATTTGGTCCCTGAACTTCCAAAATAAGCTTATATCCTCCATTTTCTGCCTAATTGCAATTCAATCCCTGTACTTTCAAATCACATCCATTAAATACCCCCAAACTTATCTTTTGCTCGTCCTCGAGTAAAACAAAACTAAAACAAAATAAAAACTAACTAACTAATTAAAGCAAATAAAATATTTTTGGATTGTTCAATTCATATAATAAGTTGTTGGCACAACAAGTCTCAGATTCTTCACAATACACATAATCTACAAGCATTCATGAACATGAGATTATATTTACATAGATGCATCTGTTGGGTTTTGGGGTTATAAACACAGCGAAAAAATATTTATACAACAACAAAATCCTAGCCCATAAAATCCATCTAGCATGAAGAGATTAGAAATATGAAATAGAATTTACATACCTTAATGCGATTTGTTTGTTCGAAACGAATCTCAAAATTCAACCTTTGAATTTGATGTCGAACCTTGGATCTTCTTCTTCCTTGTTCTACCTTGGTGATGAATCAACAATGGAGATCTTCAAGCTTTAGGAGATAAAGTAACCTCCCTCTAATGGTGATCCACACGCGAATGAACCAAGAACACTTCTTGTTGGATTGCTAGATGATCCTCCCGATTATTGAATCAATATTCAATAATCAATGGCTGAATATGGAATTAATTTGGGTGTTTTTTTATCTTTAATTCTCAATCAAAATCAACGATTTTGTGTTTCTAAAACCCAAAAATAGTGTGTCTATTGGCTGGACAAAAGGTCTTATTTATACTTGGTAAGTAACCCTAACAATTAGAGAAAAGACTCATTTTCCAAAGCCAAACGGATTCTCAGCGCCTCTATGCACGGCCATACAGTTTACTAAAGCACGCCCGTGCAACTTTTGCACGGATTCTCCAAAAACCAACGCACGGCCACTCCAGCTAACCCTAACAATTAGGGAAAAGACTCATTTTCCAAAGCCAAAACGGATTCTCAGCGCCGCTATGCACGGCCGTACAGTTTACTAAAGCACGCCCGTGCAACTTTTGCACGGCCGCTCCAAAAACCAACGCACGGCCACTTCAGCCAGCAACTCTTGCACGTGCGCTCCAAATTATAGCGCACGGCCGTGCAACAGCCTCAAATCCCAAATTCCAATTTTCAGCCTAAATCTAATTCGTTTTTTGTGTGTGACCGAGTAGGAATTATATTTATGTTGGTAGTGAGTCAAAACATCGACCTCACAAGACATAAGTGGTTTCTAGCAAACCATTATATCCACCCAATTAATATAACATCAAAGCTTGATTCCTCGATAGATCAAATGTCACAATCCCTTTGTCCACGATGTCCAATTGAACATGAGTCATGGTCCACGTCAACTCATATTGTTCAATGCTTTCTCGATTCCGAATATGTTGATAATCCAAGTGCATTTGATCTCTATCAAATCTATTGAGTATGCCCATACATTTCATTAATACTATTCATCGAGAGGCCCAAGCAAACATCTCTCTCAAACAGAGAGGGACAAATCCCGTCTTGACTTATCATTCTTCCCTACAAGAATCCAATCGTGCTAACATAGCCCTTATTTCTATCCGATTAAAGATAGTGTTAGACTATATTAAACATAATGTTCATCATGTGGAAGACGATGATAATCTCAGGTACGAAGGATTCCAATGACACGACTATCATGAGATTTAATCATGACAACAGACCATGTCATAAATCTCATAAGTAGGTCAAGTCCAGTACTTGTTCTCTAGCAAGTACCCATGAGTGTAATGTGCATCCCCATACATATAATCATCTCCATGATTATCCATTACCAACTTATACTAGTTGTTCATAACAACTTGGGACGCAGTTCAACATAATAAACATGTAAACATATAATGAACCAAATAAACTTTCTCTATAATAAATGATAAAGATGATACATAACGGTTTTAAGTTAAACATAACTAAAGTCTAGGGCATCACACCAACAATCTCCCACTTGCACTAGGCTCCATCTATGTATTGTATACCCATGGACCTCACATGACCATCATGCTTTGCTTGTGTGAGGGGCTTTGTAAGCAGATCCCTAATGTTATCATCGATTGATGCTTTGCATATCATGTCGTCTTCTCATTCTATGATTTCTCAAAAAATGTCTAAGTATGTGTTTGGATCGCTGATGTGACCTTGGTTCCTTTGCAAGCGCAATGGCACCACTATTGTCACAGTTAAGTTCCACTCGATTAGTGATAATTGGAACAACTTCCAAAATACTAATGAACTTTTGATCCAAACTGCCTCTTTGGCTGCATCAGATGGCGCTAAGTATTCGGCCTTAGTTGTAGAATCGGCTACGGTATTCTGCTTGGAACTCTTCTAACAAAACCACACCTCTATTAAGCATAAACACAAACCCTTAATGCGATTTTAAATTAACTTTGTCAGTTTGGAAGCTAGTATCTGTGTAACCAACTTTCAACCTTTCAAAGACCAAGAACACATCCTTAGTTCTTCTTAAGTACTTAAAGATCGTCTTGACTGCCATCCAATGGTTCTCACCAGGATCAGATTGGTATCGACTCGTCATGCTTAGAGCATACGAGACGTTAGGTCTAGTAAAAATTATGGCATACATGACAGATCCAAATGTCGGAGCATATGGAACTTCATTCATTCTCTTTTGCTCATCAGTTGTCATAGGACACCGAGTCTCGCTAAGAGTAACACCATGACCCAATGATAAGTTGCCTCTCTTGGAATTTTCTAAGAACCTTGTCAATGTGAGTACTTTGACTCAAACCAATTTATCCTTTTAGATCTATCACCTTAGATCTTGATGCCAAGGATGTAAGCGGCTTCACCCATATCTTTCATTGAGAAACATTTTCCTAACCAAGACTTGACAGTCTGAAGTGTCGAAACATCGTTTCTAATGAGTAAGATATCATTGATATACAATACTAGAAATAATACTATGCTCCCACTGTATTTCACGCATACACAAAGTTTATCTTCGTACTTGATGAAGTCAAAACTCTTTGACCAATTCATCAAAATGAAGATTCCAACTCCTCGAAGCTTGCTTTAACCCAAAATTGGATCTTTGCAACTTGCATACTATATTAGAATTCCTTGGATCGACAAAACTTCAGCTTGTGTACTATACACATCCTTAAGAATCTTTCCATTTAGGAAAGGCGTTTGACATCCATTTGTCATATCACATAGTCACAATATGCGGTTATGGCAATTGAAATTCTAATAGACTTCGGCATTGTAACTGGCGAAAAGGTTTCAACATAGTCAATACTATGAATTTGCCTAAATCCCTTTGCTACAAGCCTTAGCCTTGAAAGTATAAACCTTCCCATCCATGTCAGTCTTTAAGACCTACTTGCACCCTTTTTAGTTTTTACACCTTCAGGCGACTCAATCAAGTTCCAAACTTGATTATCAGACATGGATTATAATTCGGATTCCATGGTTCATAGCCATTTATCCGAATAGGAGTAGACATCGTCACTAGATAGGAAGTAGGTTCGTCATTCTCAATGACTTCCACTTCATTACTTTCCGATACGAGAAGTTCATATCTCTTGGGTTCAGATTGTAACCTATCCAATCTACGATGGACTTGCGCATCTTAAATCGGTTCCACAACTCCTTGTGAACTTGGTTCCATCTCTACTCTTGGTTCTATGTTATTTTCGGGTTCTTGAATTTCTTCAAGATTAATTTTACTCTCACTAGATACTTTATTGAGAAACTGTTTCTCAAGAAACGAACCATATAGAGCAACAAACACTTTGTTCTCATTGCGGTTGTAAAATTAATAACCTTTACTTTCCTTAGGATAACCAATGAAAATAACCTTGTCAGATTTTGGTGCTAACTTATAAGAGTCAAGTCTCTTCATATAAGCTTTGCAACCCTAAATCTTCATGAAAGACAAACTTAGTTTTCTTTCATGCCACATCTCATGTGGGGTCTTAGGAACCGATTTAGTAGGGACTCTGTTCAGTGTGAACGCAACATTCTCTAATGCATATCCTCACAAGGAAATAGGAAGGTCAACTTTGACTCATCATCGAACGAACCATGTCTAACAAGGTTCAGTTCCTCCTTTCAGACACACCATTCATAGTGGTGTTCCGTGTGGAGTCAACTCTGAAACAATTTCACAGTTTTGAGATGATTGTCAAACTCTTGGTTCAAATATTCATCACCTCGATCGGATCGAAGTACTTTAATAATTTTGCCAAGTTGATTTTGTACTTCATTTTGAAATATTCCAAATATCTCAAACGATTCACTTTTGGACTTCATCGGATAGACATAGTCATATCTAGATAAGTCATTAGTGAATGTAATGAAATACCGAAATCTCCCCCTAGCAATGCTACTTAATAGTCCACATACATCTCATGTATAAGGGCCAATAAGTCACTAGCTCTCCCACTACTCTTAGTGTAGGGTGGTTTGGTCATTTTACCAAAACAAGATTCGCATACCTCAAATGATTCATAATCAAGTGAGTCTAAAATCCTTCCTCATGGAATTTAGAAATACCTTTTCTCATTTATATGACCAAGCCGGCAATGCCATATGAACGTGTTGTTCACATCATTCGGTTTAGATTTCTTATTCATATTATAGATATCTTCAATATTATTTTGTTTCTTATTATTAAGGATATGAAGACCATTAAATAACATATGCAATACGATAAGGCATATCATTAAATAAATATAAAACTTCTTATTCTCAATAAGAAAATTATATCCTTTATCATCCACATAAGAAACGGAAATAATACTCCTACTCAAATCCGAAACGTAGTAATATTTGTTCAAAACAAGTACTAGTCCACTAGGTAAAGTGACTTCATAAGTCCCTACGCTAATGCAACAACTCTTGCTCCATTCCCACTCATAGGTTTAATTCACCTTCTTTGAGTAGCTTTCTATTCTTTATTCCTTGCACATTTAAACAAATGTGGAATCCATATCCGGTATCTAATACCTAAGAACAAGAAGTCGAAAGAAAAATATCTATCATATATATATATCTGAAGTAGTAGCAATCATATTGCCCTTCTTCATCTTTTATGCCTTCCTTATAAGCCTTGCAACTTTGCTTCCAATGACCAATCTCATTGAAATGGTAGCAAAATACATCCTTCTGAGACACTTTGGGTTTAGCCTCTTCGGCTTTGGCAACTTTTGCCCTAGGTTTAGCAACACTTGCTTTACCTTCTTTGTCTTCCATTTTAAACCCCTTTCTTGTGTTAACCATTAACATAACATACCTCTCTTGCCTAGCCTGCACTTGAAACATTTCCTTTGTGCGATGTGCTAGGTCAAAAGCAGTTATCATGTGTTCAAGGTCCTTCATAAGAGCCTAACACATGATGGCAAGTATAAGGCAAGCAACATCGTTAGAATCATCAACATGTTTCTAATGTTGCTCCTTATCTGCCCTTGCAAAATTTGCATCAGGTTTAACAGGAATAGATTCATCAAGAACGTACAATTTTGCCTAAGAACAATTCTTAAGCTTCTGATCCAATCAGAATAATCTGTACCGTTCTTTTCGAACTTGTCCTTCATAAGGACGAATCGTAATTTATTGTGTAATGCTATTTCTACAACAAAATATGCAAACTATATGAACACATATCAATATCAATATCAACACATTTACCATCTAAGAGCAAATAATGTATTTCACAAATACTCTCACTAAATTATACACTTTCAAATACAAGCATGTATCATATAATTATAGTGGGCTAAGATCCATATTTCACTTGATTTTGGTTTAACTGAGTCAATGTCCGAAATCAAGCTATTTAGGTAGATAACATCAATCCTATCATATATGACTCTTAGATCTTTTATGAGATTTCCTTAGACATCATATGTCAAAAACATGTTTTAAATCTCATCTATGCCTTGTGTCAAATCTCATTTGAAATCACCAATTAAATCAAAACCTTTTTCAAACGTTTGAGACATGGAATGATGCACCTAACTGAGTTAAAACTACATCAACCATTATCGCATCTTGCTCACAAATTAAGATATAATGATGTACCTAACTGAGTCAAAACTACATCAAAATACCCTAAAATTTTACAAGTGTTCTAATCAAGGAATGACATAAGACTTAAATATTTAGAAGGTTTTACACGTAACAAACATCGCATGGTTGTATATTAAACTTATGTGTACATCATCATGAACATGGGATTTTCACATAAAATCCTACTTTAGGTTCATACCAATAATCATACAATAAATAACAATTATTAACTACATAATTATTCCATTCTCAAAATATACGGATTCAAACAATCATGTTAATCATATTAAAATGAACATCAAATCCTAAAAAAACAATTTGTTTCAATTTGAGAATCTACAAATCTTTTGTTTAATCAAATTAAACAGATCATTACCCATGTAAAAGATTAATCACATTAACCAATTATTAATCATGATCATGGCATATCATATATGATTATTTTCACAAAATAATACACATAAAATCATGGATCTATTTCATATAGCATGGATAGCAATTAATCGAACCAAGAACACTTCTTGTTGAATTGCTAGATGATCCTCCCGATTATTGAATCAATATTCAATAATCAATGGTTGAATATGGAATTAATTTGGGTGTTTTTGATCTTTGATTCTAAGTCAAAATCAATGATTTTGTGTTTCTAAAACCCAAAAATCGTGTGTCTATTGGCTGGGCAAAAGGTCTTATTTATACTTGGTAAGTAACCCTAACAATTAGGGAAAAGACTCCTTTTCCAAAGCCAAAACGGACTCTCAGCGCCGCTATGCACGGCCGTGCAGTTTACTAAAGCACGCCCGTGCAACTTTTGCATGGCCGCTCCAAAAACCAACCCACGGCCGCTCCAGCCAGCAACTTTTGCACGGGCGCTCCAAATTATAGCGCACGACCGTGCAACAGCCTCAGATCCCAAATTCCAATTTTCAGTCTAAATCAAATTCCTTCTTTGTGTGTGACCGAGTAGGAATTATATTTATGTTGGTGAACATACCCCGTATGAAAAATTAAGTTTTGGAAAATGGGACGGGAAATATGTTGAAGTGAAAGAAAGGAGTCGCCACGCCATGTTTTAAGAGGTACACTTTGAAAAACCTTTTGAAATCAGAGAGAGGGTTTGGGGGTCAGGTTACGTGTTGGGAAGAACCGAGAGTTCACCCAACTCGCCTCGTAAACGAGTCTTTCTATAAAAATAACATCCAAATCATTCAAATGTGTGTGCAAATGTGTGAGACAATATATGATAAATGTGCTTTGCTTTTATTGATAAACTGAGAGAAAAACAACTTGTGAGCCACTTGGTGCGGGGGGCCACTTCCCGATTACAGTGCTTGAACAGATTACAACTGAAAATGAAGCTGCTGCAGATTGGCTACTTGTGTCGCACGACGCAGGACATGGAATGGCCAAGTCTGTCGCGTGACACATCTAGCCAACTTGCAGAACTTTACAAAGCTGATTTGCAGGAACAACCAAAGAACAACAATATCAAATTACATCATGAATTAATCTCAGAGAGCACAAAAGTCAACAAACAACATTCAAGAAGTTGTGGATATGAGAGATCCACACTCACCTTGAATGAACATGCACCATTACATCAATATTATCTTATAAACCAAGCAATAACATGGAACACATAATGATCTACAGCATTAGAGATTTAAACAGAGAGATTGCGGTCAGACATCATTAGCAGCTTGTGCATAGAAATTATACGTAGATTGCGTAAATGAACATGGAATAGAGAGATGTAGGGAGAGAGGATCGTTACCCTTGTAGATCCTCAATCCTTATACCAAGTTAGGTATAAGGACCTTCAATTCAGCTTCAGGAGCTGGATTCAAACTCAGAAATTATGGAGGATTGGATCCTCAATATGTGTGTAAGTGTATGGAGAAGAGCTTGAGTTGTTTGTGAGGATGTGTCAATTAAGAAAGACTTTGTTTACCTCCAGCTTTATAGCCTCTTCTTTGTCACGAGAAAAACTTCGCAACCTCTGCTCCAGGTTTGACAGTCGGATTAACTTCTAGCCCATGAACAGCGACCTCCTCTTTAATCCCCCTCATATCCTCTACTCACTAAGCAAAGACGTCGGTGCTTTCTTTCAGTAGCTTGACTATTTCTGCCCTTTCCTCAGTTGACAGCTGTCTTCCATCTTCAATTTTCGGATCGGGGTAGGAGGGATTAGTTATCACTTCTTCTATCTCGTCCACAGGTTCTAGCTCCGACCCATCTCTGAACTGCAGGGTCACAATGATGATTTCACAAACCCTTATCTTTCCTCGACCCCCAAGCGTGGAGCCTCTTCAACTATCATGTCGTCCAATTCCGCTGCTATCTCTCCCATGGTGGCCCCCGATTTTTGGTCGATCTGAAGGCATAGCTCGCCTATGATAACTTGGTCGACCATAACTGTATCTGTTTCGACCATAGTGTTCTGGGAGGGACGTGTCGGCTCAGTCATGACAAGGTCATGTGAGTGATAGGTCGCCTCTTCTACACAGGTGATTTTAGATAGTCGTGAAGTTGTGGTGACAGATTTTGAAAGTTTCCAGCTGGCCTCAGGAGTTTTAATTTCTAGCTCCCTTTTCTTCCTTATTCGAAAGACGTGATCAAGATAAGCTCGGGCTGTGCTCAGAACACAGCCTACTCCGGCTAATGTAGGAAACTATACCCGTTGATCGGGAATAGAGGCCACCATTCCTATTGTGACCTGGCCAGGAATTCCCAAGATAGTAGCATAATCACTTATCACATCTATAACATTGAAATTTACCTTAGCCACGACCCTAAAATGGTGCTGTCCGAGTTCGACCTCCAGCTCGATCTGCCCCTTGGCTTCCACCCTATGATTGGTGGAGCCTTCAAGTCGACCATCGTAGGGCGACAAATGTTCCTTCATCAGTCCCATTTCTTTGAAAGTCTTGTAGTAGAGGATGTCTTTGCAAGCCCCTGTATCTACCAATAATATGCTCGTCGTATACCCATCAATCAATCCCGGAATAACTAGAACTTGCTCCCTGGCCGCCATGTTAGTAGCTAGCTCGTCAGGAGAGAAATTGATTAGTTCCTCTTTGATGTATCTCCTAGGTGGCACATACAGAGCTTTGGTGAGCTGGAAAATCTTATGTTTTAAACTGGTGTTGCTTGTTTGCTCGGTGATTACTCCTAAACCCAATAGAGGCTGTCTTGGCTCGAGTACACCCCCTGTAGATCGCTCGCCTCCGCTAGGTCGAGCTCCTTTTATGAACCTATCCAGCTTTCCACTGTCGACCCATTTCTGTATAATCCTCTTCAGACTCATGCACTCCTCTGTAGTATGACCCGTATCCTGATGGAATTCGCAATACTTGCCATTGTCCCTTCTTAATTTATTTGCTGGGTTCATTGGAGCAGGTGGACCCAGGTCGACAATATTCATGATTTCAGTGCGACTCACAGTCAACGGGGTGAAACTTTCAGGCACTCTCTCAATTGCCCTTGTTCTATTTTTCCCTTTGTTATTGTTGCTACCATTCCTAACTGATCCCCTTTGTTAGATTCTCCAGCATCGGACTGCTTCGAACCCTTCTCTTTCTTCTTTTCCTTTCGTTCTTCAGCAATGGCCACATCGTAGGCCCTTTTAAATAGCTCCTGCCTGGTCTTCACTCTCCTGACCTGTAGCTCGTAGTCTAGATCAGGAGAGGATACCCCATTCCTGAAGTAGTTTATCACTTCCCTGTCTGTTAGGTCCTCTTCAATTTGATCGACCATCTCCTTAAACCTTTTGTAGTAAGTCATGGAGCTTTCATTCTAGCCCAGAGTCAGGTTGTTCAAGTCGGTGACCGTCATCTTTCTGGCCCCAGCTGTCGAGAAATGATCCAGGACCTTCTTCCTCATGTACTCCCACGAGGTAATGCAGCCCGACGTCAATCCACGAAACCACGTCAGTGCTGCACCTATGAAGGTGCTGGTTAGCGCCTTGCACAGCACATCATCCTCGGAAGAGACCAAACACATGGTGGCCTCAAAGTGATGCATATGGTTCAGGGCATTGGTCGTACCTGAATACTTATCTAAGGATGGCAACTTGAAACTCACGGGAGGTCGTAGCTCGAGCAACTCTCTGGACAAGGGTCGAAGAGTATTGTTGTTTCGTTCACCCTTTCCATCGTCCTCCTTTCTATCGGCCTCCATCTTCTCCAATCTTCTTTAGATTCAGCATCTCTCTAGCATCCCGGTTGTCGTCCCTTTGATAGGAGACATTATTAGACCTCTTCCTCTCCTCCTGGTGAGGCTCCCTCCTAGAGTAGGCTCTCTACCTTTCACTCCTAGGTGGAGTTATCTTTCTCCTTCCCGGTGGGAAACTGCTCTATCTCTTCTTGGTGGTGACCTGCGCCTATTTCTCTCTCGATGGGATTGCGACCTCTCCATTTTGGCAGACGACCTACGCATATTCCTTTCGGCCTCCCTTTGTTGCCTCAATGCTGACTCCGCCTCCTGCTCCCATTTCTGGTTGAGCCTACTTCTTAGATCTTTACATGGAACAAGTATGTCGGTATAGACAGGTTGTTCAATCATCTGCTGCTCACCATTCTGCCTAGCACTCCTATTCGGTCTGACACTCCCATTAGGTTGCATGTGAGAGATTTGGGAGGGAGCTGCTCTTTGCGATCTCCTATCATCCTGATCTGGAGATTTAGGCATATCAAGTAATTCCTGCAAGATTCTCTAGCCCGTTCCAGCAACATATCTTTCCTACTGAGGTGATTAGTTGAGGGACCTGGATTGTCGCGTGTAACCGTTTGACCTACAAGTAGTCATTTTGGCGGCGGCTGCGCTTCTAGCTCGGCCATAGGCCTCTTTTCCCTTCTGTTATCTGGCAAGCCTCTGCCATCATCCATGCTATTGGAACGAGTGGCTCTCCTATGAGGAGTGCCCTGAGGAGGAGGATGAAGATTAGTAGTCCTATTTCCACTGCCTGCCTCGATATTTTTTACCGTCTTACTGAGTGTTGGATCACTGGCGGATGATGCAGTCTATCTGTCTGTAGCCATAATACACTCTGATTAAATTTCGAGGTCAAAAAGCTTCATTTCCCGGCAATGGAACCAAACTGATGTTGCAGGAAACGTGTTGGTCACCCTACGACCAGCAACAACTAGGTTGATCCTCTGGCTTTGATTGACCTTAAACAAAGAACCCACGACTAGCCGAAATGGTCTCCAGCAAAGACCCTCGAGCGTGAGAGTAAGTATGGTGTTTAGAGCCGATAAATTATATTGAATAGAGGTATTCAAAATAACAAATAGCAATTACCTCAAAACTGTTAATGTTGTCAAGTATTTATAGGCTTTGATATGAGTTATAATTGTAGTAGGATTGCATGAGATCCCTAGAATCACGGATCAGATCGTGGAAACAATCGCGTCTATATATAACTCCTGATTTGTAGGGAGTCTGTTAAGGAAAGAGTTGTATATACGTTAAGTCTCCTTAAGTCGACGTACGCCTTGTAGGTCGAGGTCGACCTGACTGAATGATATAACCGAATAATGCCCGTATGAGATATGGATCGTCTGTCGGACAAAGCTAGGTCGGGACCAAGGAGGTCAAACAATGAGCTAGGTCGACTGATCTTTGAGGTTGGGCTGTGGGCCTTATAATAATTGGGCTGACCCACCAAGGTCATGCGGCAATAATTTCTAAATAAGTGGGCTTCGTATATTGGGCCTAGCCCATCACTTTTTTTCCGTTCAGAGTTAATGATCCAGTGAGGAGTGGTCCCCCTTTGAGAATTCAAAATAATCTTCCTATAAGTCAAGTGATCGGGGAATTTAACGATGGGATACAAACAAGACACAAGAAACTGGTAAATTACTAAGAAATGGTAAAATATGTTAAGTTAAATCACTCTTGTTTTATATCTAAACTTGAATCTAAAAGAGTTGTTAATGAATTGAATGATTATTTTTTTATTCGAGTTTTTTTTTTGGCGAAAGGAGACGGTACTCCCTAGATTTTATTGATAATTTTATTCGAGTTTTTAACCATGAGAGATTGTCTAGTTTGAAAAATCTCTTATTCTTTGTTTCGTTTAAAACTTCTGTATTATTTTGTTGTACATTATGTTTCACTAATATTTGTTTTTTATTTTATTATATTTTATTTTAAAAAAACTCAGTTTAATCTGCTGTCACGAAGTGTTGCCATTGGTGTTACCAACACTTATAGCAACACTACATAATTAAAAAAAATAGTTTTTAAGGTGGCACCTGCTGACCTTTTTTTTCTAGGATGGGTGTATAATTAGGTTAACATTTTGATAAGTTCCCCTTTGTGCTTAAAGTGACAAGGTCACTAATTATAAGGTTGATATTTAATAGGCAAATATTGTTGAATTACTCCTAAAGTAACTCGGGACACGGCGTTCGCTGCGACGATTCTTTCTCGCCAAACTGGAGTATAATGTATTGGGTTTTATACTTAGTATTAGAGACATGTAGCTTGCTGCTACAGTGTACCCTACTTGAAAGATATAAAACTTAATATATATAGCTTTACAATTTAATATAAAACTCGGGGCACAGAGCTCGCTATTACGATGTTTCCTTTTATATAAAGTAAGTGTAAAGTTTGCTTAAAATTGACTAATTAATTGATAATTAAAAGTTCATATACTATATAAATATCAAGGGTATCTTATTCAAATGTGTTATCTTATATATTACCCAACATTTCTAGCGACATATTAGTAGGTGATAGATTTATTTTTTATTTACTTCTCTTTATTTTTGGATTTTAATTAAATAAATTTTGAATTTCAAAAAGTCTATTATCATAGATTTAGAGTTTGTGAAATCAAAAGGTTTTTAATAAAAATTATTATTTTTTCCTAGCTAAAAGTATCTAAAAAATTTCTATTATTTTGAATTTCAATTTGATTTGACCTTTATTTTCAATTATGAAAATTCAAAATTTTTGAAATTTTTCTTTAACTACTTTTAGTTGATTTTATTGAAAACAATAAAAAATAAAAAAATTCTTTTAGGCCTGATTTCATGTTGTAAACAGTTGGGATAGAGTAATTTTTAACTTTTTATTTAGAGTTTGTTACAAATTTTATTTATAAAAGGTTTTTAAAATTAAGAGATAAATATAGTTTGTTTCAATCTTGTCAAATCAATCCCTATTTTCTCTCCCTCTACTCTCCCTCTATTCCTTAATTACACCACTTTCCACCGTCATCCTCTCTTCACCGCTCCCTCCCTCTCTTCTCTTCGTCTCTATCTCTAAAAAACCCTCCAACTTCAACTTCCTTCTTCCCAAATTCCGCCATGGCCCATCCTTAAAAAAACTCCCAAACTGCTTCACCTACGAACATTTCTCCCTTATCCCTTTCTAGTGTTGCCATTCCAATGAAGACATCACATGCGGCAACACCATCCGCAACTCCAACCCTACAATTGGTTGGGTCAAATCCTCCCCCCACTCCTGTTTCGATGGTCGTTCCTGAGAGTCCACATTCTTTGGAGCTCACCTTGGCTCATCCTAAGAAGACAAGGAGGAGAAAGTCTGTTGATACCCCTTCTAGGGCTCAATCCTCTCACCGGTGTCAATCGGAGAGACTCAAGACCATGTCTAGGACAAGAGGTGCAGCTTCAAACACACCTGATGATCCAGTGGAGATTATAGATGAAGAATCAAGTGCCTCTTTTGAGGTATCTTCTGAAAAAAGGATCAGATGAGAACTACAAATCAAGCAAAGAGAAGTCATCCACTTCTGATGATGAAGCTTGGTTAGAGGATGAATTTGATGAACCACTAGCTAAAGCCCAGCAGAGACTGATCAAAAAGCAAAAGCTTCAAGCAACCAAGAGAGATGTCGAGCTTGAAAGAGTCAAGGGAAAGTTGACTCTAGCCGAAACCACCTTGAAGAAACTCAGTAGCGGATCCTCTAAATTGGATGAGATCTTAAACTTGAGTACACCTCTCAAAGCAGGTATCGGTTTCCAAGAATCTTTAAATATTATTATTTAAACTTTGGCTAGGAATGATAATGAGAATTGCTTTGTTAAGGAACGTTTTGTTGACAAAAATTCTCTTTCAAAAGAACCATGTGACAAAGGGAAAGTGTCAATATTGTCACACTTCTGGACATTTTAAAAATAAATGTCATGTTGTTTCAAAAAACCAGTCCAGTCCCTATGTGTTACCTAAGGTGTTGCCCAGCACATAGGATAACACAATCTGTCAGTATGGTAAAAATTCAAAGAAGATGTGGAAACCTAAAGCTAATCTGAGATGTGATGTTGTTTACACTACTTTAAAAACAAATGTAGAAGGTTCTTGGTATTTTGATAGTGGTTGTTCACGTCATATGACAAGAACAAAATTGTTTTTAAAAGACTATGAAATGGTTCATTGGGGTATAGTAACGTATGGTGGTGGGAGCAAGAGTAATATCATTGGGAAAGGGACACTAAATGTGTCTGGATTTCCAGCCATAAGGAATTTCTTACATGTTGATGGACTTGTAGCTAATTTAATTAGCATTAGTCAACTTTGTGATGACAACTTAGAGGTGAAATTTAATAAAGATACTTGTGAAGTTTATGATAAGACTAACAATTGTGTGATGATTGGTACAAGATCTAAAGATAATTGTTATCTTGTTGAAGACAAGCAAGTTTGCCAATCGGCAAAAATTGATGACACTACATTATGGCATCAAAAGTTGGGACATGTTCACTTTCGTAACATAGAAAAGATAGTTAAACTAGATTCTGTCAAAGGTATTCCTAGTTTTGATCTTAAATAAAAAATTGTTTGTGAGGATTGTCTCAAAGGGAAACAAACTCGGGTTGCCCATAGTGCTGCCCAACATCATGAGCAACACATTGGTACAACACATTGTTTTTAACTCTTACATATTGATTTAATGGGTCCACTTGAGATAGAAAGTTTTGGAGGCAAGAAATATAATTTTGTTATTGTTGATGATTTTTCAAGATTTACATGGGTGTATTTTTTAAGGGAAAAATATGAAACTTTTGAAAAATTCAAAATCTTGCACTCTAGAATCAAGAACATGTTTTGTGCTTCAATTTTTTTCAAATTAGGTCCGATCATGGGAGGGAATTTGAGAATGTTTCTTTTTCAAATATTTGTGAAAGAAAAGGTATTCACCATGAATTTTCAGCTCCAAAAACATATAAACAAGATGGGGTAGCCAAGAGGAAAAATAGGACTTTACTTAAAATGACTAGTGTGATGTTGTTTTCAAAAATAATTTCGAAAAGATTTTGGGCTGAGGCATTAAATACGGCTTGTCACACGGCCAATAGATTTTTTCTAAGACCCGGCAAAACCATGACTCCATACGAAATTTTAAATGGTAGGAAGCCAAAAGTTCATTACTTACTTGTCTTTGGTTGTGTGTGTTACATTCTCAATGATAGGGACTACTTAGCAAAATTTTACTCTAAGAGTGATAGAGCCATTTTTCTTGGATATGCTTCAAATAGTCGTGCATATAGGGTATTTAATCTAAGGTTAAAAACCATCCAAGAATCTATGAACATTGTTTTTTATGATCACTCAACTATTGCAGGAGAAAGTGTTCAAGAGATACCCATGGAGCTGTTGGAAGAAGTCTGTCCATAAGGTGATACCACCGTTGTTACCACGAGTGCTAACACTAATGGTAACACAGAAACGGAGTAGGGTGTTATCGCTGATGAGATAACACCTCAGATAGCATCGATTTCGACCAGCGAATGAAGATCAAGAAGTAATTGAAACTGAGGTTCATGAGTATATAAGAAGGGATCCTCCACCCAGAAACAGTAGGAATCATCCTACAACACAAGTAATTGGGGAGGTGAATAAAGGTGTACGAACAAGATGTAGAGATCCCATTAGTTACCGTGACATTGTGAGGTACGTGTGCATGTTCACCACATACTCAAAGGTAACACACACTTTTTTTGTTTCATCTATAGAACCTAAAAATGTGATTGAAGCTTTAGAAGATAATTTCTGGATTCAAGCAATGCAAGACGAACTTGATCAATTTTCTCGTAACAATGTTCGGTTTTTAGTACCTCATCCCACAAATATTAATGTTATTTGGACCAAATGGATTTTTAGAAATAAGACCGATGAATTTGGTAACATTGTTAGGAACAAGGCTCGTCTTGTGGCTCAAGGAGATACACAAGTGGAAGGTGTCGACTATGATGATTCCTTTGCACCCGTGGCTAGAATTGAGTCAATAAGACTTTTATTGGCCATAACTTGTTTTCTTAAATTCACATTATTTCAAATGGATGTCAAAGCAGCATTTTTAAATGGATAATTAGATTAGGAAGTTTTTGTTGAACAACCAAAAGGCTTTGAAGAACCATTTCAATAACACCATGTGTATAGACTTGATAAAACTCTTTATGGGTTAAAACAAGCTCCAGGTACATGGTATGGTAGGTTAACTAGCTTTTTACTAGAGTATGGTTTTACTAGAGGAGAAGCAGATAGGACTTTATTTATCCTTAACCATGGAAAAGAACTTGTCGTGGTTCAAATCTATGTTGATGACATAGTATATAGATCTACTTCACAAACTAGTTTAAATGACTTTGTAGAGGCTATGACATCAACATTTGAAATGAGCATGATGGGGGAACTTAACTTCTTTATATGCTTACAGTTTAAGCAATCAAGTGAAGGGATTTTTATCTCTCAAAGCAAGTACACAAAGAACTTAGTGAAGAAATTTATGTTGGAAGGATCGAAGAGCTCAAAAATTCCTATGGGCAATTCTCTTAAAATTGGAAAGGATCAAGTGGGAGAAGATGTTGATCCAATCCTCTATCGTTCCTTTATTGGTAGTCTCCTTTACCTTACTTCTAGTCGTTCTGATTTGATGTTTAGTGTCTGTGTACGTGCTAGATACCAATCCAATCCTAAAGTGTCTCACCTAAATTCAATTAAATAGATCATTAAATATGTATCTGGAACTATTGATTTAGGGATAAGGTATAGTAAAGATACTAATACAAATTTAGTAGGCTTTAGTGACTCGGATTGGTTCGATAGTCACTGATCTCTCTCTAGGGTTTTTCTAGATCTCTTGGCCGGCAGCCATGGCTGCTCCGGCTACTTTCTTCCCCTCTTTGAACTCAAGCACAAGGAATCCATACTACTCTCCACAATCACCATCTTTGAATCCGATCCCTAACCCTAATTCTTATGTTGCACCGCCTCCCACCCATGCAAACCCTAATGCCGCACACCACAACCCTAATTCTGCTAATGCCGAGTTTCATACGGCTATTGGCAATAATCTTCAGCCGCAAAATCCTAATCCTCCTAACACAAACACTCCTACTTCAGCCCCATCCAAATCCTTCGCTGATTTATTCTCCCCAGCACCTACAAGTTCTGGTTCGTTTCCTATTGTTCCTTTATCGACTCATAAAGGAACGCCATCTCTAAAACTCAGTAGAGAAGCTATTGAGAAGTTAGTGCAGCCGTTTAAGTGGACATTGGTTGGTAAATTTTCACATGGCAGGCCATCAATGGAGGATACAAGGATTGCTTTTTCTAAATTTCAGTTGAAAGGTGCATTTAAATTGGGTCATCTTGATGCCAAACATCTTCTTATTCAACTAACAACGGAAGCGGACTACCAGCGCTTATGGATGAAAGAAGTGTGGTATGTCACCAAATATCCCATGAGAACCCTTGCTTGGTCTCCTTCATGGCGGCCTGAGCAAGAGTCACCTATTGCTCCAGTGTGGGTAGGGCTACCCGGTCTCCCAATTCATCTTTTTGATAGATCATTTATTTTCTCCTTGGCTAAAGCGATTGGAACCCCGTTATCTCTTGACAAGCCAACAGCAGAGCTGACACGACCTAGTATCGCCAAGGTCTTAATTCAGGTTGATGTTATTAAAAAGCTTCCTAATGAGGTCTTTATTGATTGTGGAGATTTTATTCCTAGTTTTTATCAAAAGGTCGAGTATGACAATTTGCCCAAATACTGCAAGCATTGTTCCATGCTTGGACATGATATTGGCTCTTGTAGGCGTGCCAATCCCTGCTCGCTGGGTCCGAAAGAGGAAGCCAAGAAGACGATAAGGAAGAGGTTCGTAAAGAGCAAGAAAAACCAAAAGAGGCTTTTCCTAAAATGGCAAGAAGAGGTGAGGCACTTCCGCAGGCCGTTAATAAGGTTCTACAAAAAGTTTGTCATGAAGTGGTTGTTTCATCTAAAAGATCAGATTGGGGGTGTTTCTGGAAAGACGGACCATGTTGTGGTGGATGATGTTAACGCAAAGGATGATCAGCTGCCTATATGGTGGATGAGGAAAATGGCAATCAGGTAGTCATTGAAGATAATGAGGAAGCAATCTTGCAAAACGTGGCGGCTCATCAATTAATCAACAATAGTTCTTCCTATGCTTCGGAAGCAACTCAATCCAACAGTAGCCAACCTCACATCCCAAGGGATACTCTTGGTCACCTAAATCTTTCCCCTAGAGGCACGCCAAAACATACATCGTTTGTAACTGCAAGGGCTGGTTCCACACCTTTTAACGTCCCTAATAACACACCTCGGCGGATCCGGATGGATTTATTCCTGTGAAGACAAGGAAAAATCGCAAGAAATCAGCCTCACCTTCCTCTTAAACTCTTGTAAGACTCCCTATACTTCTTTTGTTTATTGTTTCCAATTGTTTCTGTTTTAAGTTGGAATCTTCGTGGCCTTGCTAACAGTGCCACAATTAGAAGAATTAATAATTTGTTTCGTATTCATGGGGCCTCGGCCATGGCCATTTATGAGCCAAAGCAGCATTTTTCTGTTCTTCCCTCTATTATTCGGAAGCTTCACTGTAGTGGGGGTCTTTCTAATGCTTGTGGGCGAATATGGTTCATTTGGAAGCATGGTTTCAATTGTCAAATTATCCATGACAGTGTCCAAGCTCTTACCGTTCAGATTTCTCATGTGTTGTGGCCTTCTCCTGTGCTAATTACATGTGTTCATGCTCTTTGTAGTAAATATGAGAGAAGGGCCCTTTGGGATGATCTCATATCCTTGAGCTCCACTCAGTTGGCATGGATGGTTCTAGGTGATTTTAATGTAGTTTTAGATCAAGAGGATAAGGTGGGAGGGGTTCATGTTACTCCAAGGAAGGTTTGGGAATTCTCTGACACCATTCAAGCTTCTTCTCTTATTGATGCTGGTTTTATGGGCTCTAAATATACTTGGTGGAATAAACGCCTTGGTCGTAGGGCCATTCACCAACGGATTGATAGAGCATTTTATAATGATCACTGGTTGCAATCTTTTCATAGCACATCTGTAAGGCACTTGAGCAAATTGTGTTCGGATCATGCTCCTTTGCTTATCTCTATTCGTGTTAATGCTGAGATAACCAAGTGTTCGTTTCGTTTCATAAATGCTTGGACTAGACATGCCGCTTTCGTTGATATTGTGAAACAATCCTGGATGGAATGGATGGATGGAAGGCCTATGGTTTGCTTTGGCAAGAAGCTTGCCCGTCTTAGAAAAGTTTTATCTTCTTGGAATAAAAATGTTTTTGGCCGCATAGAGCAACAAGTTTCTATGGCAGAAGATGAGGTTTTAATCAAGGAACATGAGGTGGAGATTGACCCTTCGGAGGATAATAGAGCTGCTTTGAGTTTAGCGTATGCTCATCTTCAACATACACTTGCTACCGAAGAATCTTATTGGAGGCAAAAGGCTAATATTCGCTGGATTAAAGACGGAGATCGAAACACAAAGTTTTTTCATGCTTATGTCAGAAAGAAGAGACAAAGATTGTTTATTCATCGCATCCGTAGCAAAGATGGTAGTTTACTTACAAATAAAGTTGACATTCAGAAGGAAGCAGTGGATTTCTTTCAGAAACAACTTACGGCTGAGATTGATGTTGTAAATCCGAATTCCCATGATGATCTTTTGCATCTCATCCCCAGATTGATTACAAATGAGGAAAATGCAGCGCTTATTGCCATGCCTTCTTTGGAGGAGATATTTGAGGTTGTTACGGGTATGAATGGTCGAGTGCAGCGGCCGGATGGTTTTACGTATGTTCTATACTACTTGTTGGGATGTTATAAAAGATGACCTCTATCGAGCTATAAAGGAATTCTTCTCGGGTTTTGAGATGCCGAGATCTTGGACTAGTACTCTAATTGTTACTATTCCCAAGATTGAGTCTCCTAACTCTTTCTCGGACCTTCGGCCCATAAGTTTATGCAACTTCTCTAATAAGATCATCACCAAATTATTTACTTGTCGGTTGGGGCTGATTTTACCTCGTATCATTTCTCCTAATCAAAGTGGGTTTGTGAAAGGGAGGGTGATCCATGAAAACATTCTTTTGGCTCAAGAGATGATGCATTCTATTAAAAAGAAAGTTCGAGGCTCCAATATTGCCATTAAACTTGATATGGCAAAGGCGTATGACAGGATATCTTGGATCTCTCTTATAAAAGTGTTGAAGAAATTTGGTTTTGCTATAGAATGGGTAGATATGGTATATCGCTGCATCTCGGATTGTTGGTTCTCCATCTTACTTAATGGAGAGAGTTGTGGATTCTTTCATTCAACTAGAGGCTTAAGACAAGGAGATCCCTTATCTCCTAGTCTTTTCATTATCGCTGCGGAGGTTCTTAGCAGAGGGCTGAATTATTTGCATGATAATCATCCTCGTGTTCGATACAGTGCGTCTCCTCATACTCCTGTTGTATCTCATCTTTCTTATGCAGATGATGTTCTTATTTTCTGTAATGGAGAGAAATCTTCTCTTCAAAAACACATGCTTTGTCTAGAAAAATATCAAGTCTTTTCGGGACAATTGGTTAGTGTGGGAAAGTCCTGTTTTGTGACGGGGAAACATGAGGAAGCTCGCGACTCGATTATAGTTGAAGCTACAGGTTTTAAAAAGTTGGATCTCCCTATTATGTATTTGGGGTGTCCTCTTTATGTGGGAAGGAAATCCCAAACCTTATTTGCTCCTTTGATTCGGAAAATGGAGGATCGAATGGCTTCTTGGCAAGGAAAATTGCTATCTTATGGTGCTAAGGTAACCCTCATTAAGTCTTGTCTCCAATCGATTCCTCTTTATTACATGACTGTTCTTGAGCCTCCTAAAGGAATAATTACTGCTATGCAACGCATGATTATGAATTTCTTCTGGAATGGAATGGATGGGCAACACAAATGCCATTGGATTGGTTGGGATAGGCTTAGTCGCACACAAGCAGAAGGCGGTCTTGGTATTCGAAAATTTGAGGATATAAGTAATGCTTTTGCTATGAAATTGTGGTGGAGGCTTCGTGGATCAGATTCGTTATGGGCTTCTCTCATGCTTCATAAATACTGCTTTGAAACTCACCCTATGGATGCAGTGCTTACTAGTTTTGCCTCCCATGTGTGGAAAAGGATGATTGGTGTTAAAGACTTCATGGAAGATCGTATTGGTTGGAGAGTAGGTAGGGGCAATCTTTCAATTCATGAGAAGTGGCTGGATGGTGTTCCGCCTATTCTCCCACATGAGCATACTGAGATTTTCACTTTGTTTGTGAATGGTTCCCCTCAGACTGATCTTATTCGAGACCTTTTTGGAAATTATCTGCTCTCTATGATTATTGAGCAGAAAATTGTCCTTAGTGAAGATGAAGATGTTATTATTTGGAAGCCTTCTCCCTCCGGTAAATTCTCTACTAATTCAGCTTGGCGAGAGTGCCGTCATGGGTATGCTTCTGATTTGGTTTTTAAGAATATTTGGCATAAGCATGTTCCATCTAAAATGTCTATTATTCTTTGGAGGGCTTTACATCGTGGCTTGCCCACGGATGATTGCCTTAAAAGAAGGGGTATTCAGGTGGTTTCAAGGTGTTCCTGTTGTGACTCTCCTCAAAATGAATCTATTGATCATCTCTTTGTGCACGGAAATTTGGCTCAAGTTGCGTGGCGTCACTTTGGTCATTTAATTGGTGGTGTGCTCCGCATGGGATCTTTTAGACAGCTTCTTTGCTCCTGGTGGTCCGAAATTCCTAAGAAGTCTTCCCCTATTATTAAGTGGCTCTTTCATATTCTTCCGGGCATCATCTGTTGGCATATTTGGTGTCAAAGGAACAAATGGGTCTTTGAAGATACTAAACCTTCTTCCTCTCTCCTTATCTCTTCTATTAGAAATCAAGTGGTTGACATTGGTAGAGCTTTTAATCTGAATTTTGAGGATACTATGGTAGATGGGCATATTAGAAATTCTTTCATGATAAGATCAGCCCCCCCTCGTCCCATACCCATTCGCATTGTCTCTTGGATCAAACCAGCCCATGGTGTGTATAAATTAAACTCTGATGGTGCTTCTAGAGGAAACCCTGGTATTGCTTCGGGTGGTGGCATTTTTCGGAACTCTCATGGAAATTGCATCTTTGCTTATGGAAAGTTCTATGGTATAAAGTCCAATATGTGGTCGGAAGCTCGGGCTGCCCTTGATGGCCTTCTATATGCCTTGGAGGGGCTAATGTTTGGTTATAGGTTGATTCGGAGGTTTTAGTAAAGATTATTACCAAAGTCTATCATATTCCTTGGAACATTCATTACCTCATTCAGCATATTCATCACATTATGAGTATTATTCATGTTCATGTTACTCATACGTTGAGACAAGGGAACAGAGTAGCGGATGGTTTGGCAAATGTCGCAGCTGATTGCAAAGCTAATTTCTCATGGTATAATGGTACTGATCTTCCTTCGACTTGTCGTGGAGCCTATGTCCTTGACAAAGCCGGTATTCCCTCTATTCGGAGCTGATGTGCTACAGTTTCTATGCCTAGATTTTTGTATAAGCTTCTTTGTTTGCATTGTAGGATCCCCTCCCTTTATTGTAGAGGACCTTACAACTTGTGTAAGGACTCCCCCATAGCTTTCTTTTCCGGGTGGTTGAGGTTGTCATGTCCCCCACCTTGCTTGTACTATTTTTATTTAATTAATAAAATCTAGGGAGGTACCGTCCTCTTTTCGCCAAAAAAAAAAAAAAAAAAAAAAAAAAAGACTCGGATTGGTTCAGTTTGGATCGAACCACGGTTTGATTTTACGGTTCGAACCGCGTGTTTAAAACCACATTTCAAACCACGGTTTAAATCATGAAATAAAACATTGCTTAAACCATTAAATAAAATATGGTATCAGACTACACAATGTATTGTTATGTTTGTTTAAATTTTCCAAACATAACATACATAAGAGATTCAGTATTTAAAAACAACTTGAAATTGGGCTTAAATGTTTATGATAAAAACATGTCATTTGAGTAATTATAATGGTATGTGCCAAATAGTGAATTAACATTATTACAAGAAGATTAACCAAAAGAAAAAAGGGTTATGGGCTAAAACTTATAAATAGAATTAGGGGTTTTCAAATCTAAATGTAATGTGAAAATGAAAGATATGCATGTATAAAGGTTAATATCAAACGGTTTGGTGGTTTGGTTTATTGATTCGGTTTGGTGGTTCGGTCTTGCGGTCTCGAACTGTGGTTTGGGGGTACAAACCGCAGACCAAACCGAACCACACGGTTTGACAATTTTTGAAAACCGAACTAAACTGCATGGTTTGGCTTGGTTCGGTTTCGAACCTCGGTTTGAACTGAACCACTTACACCCCTAATATGGATGATAGAAAAAGTACAAGTGGGGGTGTTTTTACTTGGGAAATAATTTAGTATCATGGTATAGTAGAAAACAAAATTGTGTTTCATTATCCACGGCTGAATCTAAATATGTAGCAGCCGGTAGTTGTTGTTCACTACTAATTTGGTTAAAACATATGCTTGATGATTATGGTTTTGATAGTAATATCTTGACCTTATATTGTGATAACTTAACTTAAGTGCTATTAATATTTCCAAAAATTTCGTACAACACTCCCGTACCAAACATATTGACATCCGTCATCTTTTTTTTAAGAGATATGGTAGATAAAAAGATAATTAATATAGAGCATATTGATACAAAGTATCAACTTGCCGATATTTTTACCAAAGCCTTAGACTATGATAAATTCTCTAGTTTAAAAAGATCTCTTGGTCTTTGCATTCTCTAAAAAGTCCTCTGTTGTATGGTGTTACCAAGGGTGCTGATAACACCTGGGGTAACACATGTATACTAGTACATGTTTTTTGCTAGTTTGGTTTTGTTTTCTGAGCTGTGAGAGTTCCCATAATTCTCTAAGCTATGAGAGTTCTCATTGCAACACATGCTGACCTTTTTGTTATAGTAGGATAACACCCTGAATAACACCGATGATAAAACTCTCTTTGTCCTTAAAGTGACAAAGTCACTAATTCTTTTATGTGATAAATGTTGGTGTAATGCCCTAGGCTATAGTTATGTTTAACTTGAACCGTTATGTATCATCTTTATCATTTATTATAGAGCATGTTTATTTTGTTCATTATATGTTTTACATGTTTATTATATTGAACTTCGTCCCTAGTTGTTGTGACAACTAGTATAAGTTGGTAATGGATAATCATGGAGATGATTATATGTATGGAGATGCACATTACATTTATGGATACTTGCTAGAGAACAAGTATTGGACATGACCTACTTATGAGATTTATGACATGGTCTGTTGTCATGATTAAATCTCATTATAGTCGTGTTATTGAATCCTTTGAACCTGAGATTATCATCATCTTCCACATGGTGAAGATCGTATTTGATATAGTCTAACACTATCTTTAATCGGATAGCAATAAGGGCTACGATTGAATTCATGTAGGGAAGAATGATAAGTCAAGATGGGATTTGTCCCTCTTATGAAGAGAGATGTTTGCTTGGACCCCTCGATGAATGATGTTGATGAAATGTGTGGCCACACTCAAAGTGATTTGATAGAGATCAAATTCATTTGGATTATCAACATATTTGGAATCGAGAAAGCATTGAACGGAATGAGTTGACTTAAACCATGACTCATGTTCAATTGGACATCATAGACAAAGGGATTATGACATTTGATCTATCAAGAAATCAAGCTTTGATGTTATATTAATTGGGTGGATATAATGGTTTGCTAGAAACCACTTATGTCTTGTGAGGTCATGTTTTGACTCACTACCAACATAATATAATTCCTTTTGGGTCGCACACAAAGAACGAATTTGATTCTGGCTAAACTTGAAATTCTGGCTTTGTATACCGTGCGACACACTCTGCCTGGAAAATTGGTATTCTGGCTTAATGTACCGTGCGACATACTTAGCCATGAGGGACGACTCACCACGCTTGAGCCAAGTCGTGCCTTGTGAAGGGACAACAGAATCAGAGAGAGGTCCATTAGGGACGACTCGTGCCCTATGGGACGAGTCGTGCTCACGACTCATGCCCTTAGGCATGTGTCCTTAGGCACGACTCGTGCCCTTTGGTCTGAGGATCTGGTGAACTGGCTCGAGGTACCGCACGACAGAATTAGCCAATGGCATGATACACCGCGCGACATACTTAGCCTGTCCGTACATGTTTCCTTGGCTGATGAGGTTTTTGTGTTTGATAAGGATTTAACCCTAATTGTTAGGGATTTATACCTATGTATAAATAGAAATCCATGTGCAACCAAAAACGATCTATCTCTCTCTCACTTACATCATTGTTCTAGGTTTATGAAACTCTAGATTGTGATTTTGATTTTGAATCAAAAGGCTTCCATTGTTTTGGCTTTGATTATTGAATATTGATTCAATAATCAAGAGGATCATCTAGCAATCCTACAAGAAGAGTTATTGGTTCGTTCGCGTGTGGATCACCATTAGAGGGAGGTTGCTTTATCTCCTAAAGCTTGAAGCTCCATTGTTGATTTCATCACCAAGTTCGAAGAAGGAAATTAGAAGATTCAACATCAAAGTTCAAGGCTTGAATTTTTAAGATCTACATTGTTAAACATCATCGCATTAAGGTATGTAAATCTATTTCATATGTTTCTAATCTATTCATGCTAGACGGATCTTAGGGCTAGGGTTTTGTTGTTGTATAAATTATTTTCCGCTGCGTTTGTAACCCCAAAACCCAACAGTGGTATCAGAGCCTTGTCTTGCCATGATTAGGATTGAAATTGCATGCTAGATTTAATTTGATTATTTGCTACCATGCTATATGAAATAGATCTAGATTTATGTGTTTTATTTTTGATGAAAAACAAGTATATGAGTTATACCATGTTCATGATTTATGATGAATTAATTTGATTAGTTTATTACATAGGTTAAAGATTTGTTTAATTTGATTAAATTAAATTGGTAATTTCTCAAAATTGAATCAAAGTGTTTGTATGAAATTTTGTGAAGCCCTATGTTCATGATTATGTTCACATGAGATCTATGTTACAACCATGCGATGTTTGTTACAATATGAAAACCTTCTAAATATTTAAGTCTTATGCCATTCCTTGATTAGAACTCTTGTGATATTTTAGGGTATTTGATGTAGTTTCGAATCAGTTGGGTGCATCTTATATCTTAATTTGTGATCAAGGTGGGATAATGGTTGATGTAGTTTTGACTCAGTTAGGTGCATCGTTCCATGTCTCACATGTTTGAAAAAGGTTTTGACTTAATTGGTGCTTTCAAATGAGATTTGACCCAATGCATAGATGAAATTTAAAACTTGTTTTGATATAAGATGTCTAAGGAAATCTCATAAAAGATCTAAGAGTCATATAGTGATATGATTGATGTTTCTACCTAAATAGCTTGATTTCGGGCATTGACTCAGTTAAACCGGAATTAAGTCAAATATGGATCTTAGCCTACTATGATTATATGATACATGTCTATATTTGAAGGTGTATAATTTAGTGGGAGTATTTATGAAATACATTATTTGCTCTTAGATGATAAATGTGTTGATACTTATGTGTTTCATTGTTTGCATATTTTATTGTAGAATCGCTAATCACAATAATCAACCCTTGTCACTGCGATCAGTCCTTGAGAAGGACAAGCTTGAGGAGAACGGTACAAACTATTCTGATTGGATCAGAAGCCTTAGAATTGTTCTAAAGCAAGAGAAGAAAATGTACGTTCTCAATGAACCCGTTCCACCTCAACCTGCTCCAAATGCTTCTAGGGCTGATAGGGATACACATAAGAAATATAATGATGATTCTACAGATGTTGCATGCCTTATGCAAGCCACTATGTCTATGGCTCTTCATAAGGACCTTGAGCACATAGATGCAGCATTTGATCTTGCTGAGCGCTTAAAGGAAACGTTCCAAGTGCAAGCAAGAAACGAGAGGTATGATGTGATTAAGTCCCTAACTGCATGCAAGATGCAAGAAGGGAAATTGATGGGAGCTCATGTCCTTAAGATAAAGGGTCACATTGAGCGTCTCGAAAGGCTTGGAAATTCGTCGCCATGGATTTGATATTGAATTCATTGCCTGAAAGTTATAGTCATTTTATTATGCACTATCACATGACTGGCATGGATAAGAATCTCTCGGAATTTCATGTGATGCTTAAGACCGCAGAGATGAATATCAAGAAGCCTAAAACCGGTACTGTGTATTAATGGTTAACAAAGGCAAAGGGTTTAAGAAAGATGGCAAAGGTAAAGCAAGTGTTGCTAAGCCTAAGACAAAGGTTGTCATTGTCAGAGAGGCTCCCAAGGCATCTCAAAAGGATGCGGTTTGCTACCATTGCCAAGAGGTTGGACATTGGAAGCGCAACTGCAAGGCTTACAAGGAAGGCCTAAAGGCGAAGAAGGGCAATACGATTGCTGCTGATTCAGGTATCTATATGATAGATATTTTCCTTTCTATTTCTAGTTCATGGGTATTAGATACCGGATGTGGTCTCACATTTGTTTAAATGTGCAGGGACTGAGAAATAGAAAGCTGCTCAAACAAGGTAAAGTTGACCTACGTGTGGGGAATGGAGCAAGAGTTGCTGCATTAGCCGTAGGGACATATGATGTAACTTTACTGTTAGTGTTATGCCCTAGGCCTATGATTGATAGACTTATGTGTTGACATTATTTATTATTATATGAGATGTTTATCATTTGATTATTATATGTTTTGTATATTTGTTTATAATAATCTCCGTCCCTAATTATTAAGAGAATAATTAGTATAATTGTCAATGGATAATCATACGGTGATTATATGCATAGAGATGCACATTGAAATTATGGGTACTTGTTAGAGAACAAGTAGTGGAGTTGACCAGTATGAGATTTATGTCATAGTCAAATGTCATAATTAAATCTCATAAGGTTACTTCATTTAGTCCCTAGACCTGAGATTATCATGACCTTACATATGATGAAAGTCATGTTTGATTTTAGTCAAACGATATCTTAACACGATATCTATAAAGGCTATCTTTGGCATGATCGGATTCATGATGGGAAGGATGATAATTCAAGATGGAATTTGTCCCTCGGAAGAGAGATGTTTTGCTTGGGCCCCTCGATGAATGATAATGATGAAAGTGTATGGTCGTACCCCAATATGATTGGAATTATCATTATACTCAAGAATCGAGAAAGCATTGAACAAAGCCAAGTTGACGAGGACCATGACTTGTGTTCAATATAACATCGCGAGACAAAGGGAGAAATGGAAGTGCACCGTTGGAAACGTGAACTCTTACGTTACATTATTTGGGTAGACATAATGGCTTGCTAGAGTCCGCTTATGTCTTATGAGAGTCGATATGATCGAACTCATTGCCAACATAATGTAATCCTATTGGGTCACACACAACTAGAATGAATTGATTAAACCATTAGAAGAATGATTGAGAAAACTCCTCACTGGGCTTGTTAGGCCGTGCGACAGAACAGGCCATGTGCTGTGTCTGGCCGTGCGACACAACAAGCCACTGAGGCAGTTTGACAGAATCCTTCCCTAATTTGATTAGGATTCATATTCTATACTAATGTACTATAAATATGAACGTCTTTCAACCCTAAAAAGCTAGCCGAAATTCTCAATAGAAATTCACAAACATATTCTCAATATTATTCCAAGGGTTTATAAGATCTAGCAATCTTCAAGAAATTGTTCTTGAATTCATTCAAAGGTGTGGATACCGAAAGAGGGTCTTCGCTCGTTCATCGATCAAGGCCTAGAGTTCAAGCAAGTTGAAGAACGAAGTTTGTGATTTGAAATCACATAATCAAATCGTTCGATAGCTCAAGAACGGAAAGCGTTCAAGGTTGGTTACATCTATCTCATAGTTTTTTTTTAAGTTAATTATATAGAACGGATCCTAGGGCTTCTTGGGTTTTATGTTATTTTATGCTTAATTCCGCTGCGCATGTAAAACCCAACAGTGGTATTAGAGCCCCGTTCATATCATTAAGTTTGAATTAACATGCTAGAAAAGTAATATAAAATCGTTTATATGTTATTTTGCATGTTTTGTAAGCGATAGATTAATTGTTTTTGAAACAATATGCCTAATTCGTGTTCTAATGATATTGAATTAAATCTGTTAAAAGTCGTTTGCATGATTTAATTGCTCTGTGATTTAGAATTGATTGAATTCTGGAAATTTGGAAAGCAGTCATCTTGTGTCACGCGACAAAACTAGCTTCTGTCACGCGACACTTTTAGCCCAATTTGGGCAGTATCAGTTTGATGAACAATCTTTTTTTTTTTTTTTGCAAAAGGAGACGGTACTCCCTAGATTTTGTTAATTAAAAATAAAATTACAAAACAAGGTGGGGGACATGACAACCTTAACCACCTGGAAAAACAACGGGGGGAGTCCTTACACAAGCCGTAAGGAACTCTACAATAAGGGGAGAGGGAACAACCTAACAACAAAAACAGGAAAAAAACAGAAGAGAACATTAAAATAAAAACTAACATCTAACATAGGGGATAGCAGACCTATCTAAAATATAAGCTCCTTTGCAGCGGTGAGGAAGATCACTAAAAGAAAAATACTCAGAATTAGATCTTGTGACAGCAGCGACATTAGCCAATCCATCAGCAACCTGATTGCCTTCACGCATAATGTGAGTCACTCTAACACCAATAAGCGATATAAACCTTTTTATATGAAGAACCTCGTACCAAATACTCCAAGGAATATGAAAGTCACGGATTAGCACATTTAAAAGAATTTCAGAATCAATTTCAAGCCAAAGAGAAGTAATACCCAATTGAGACGCGTAAGTGAGGCCGTCCAGAACTGCCCTAGCTTCAGCAACCTACTCTTAACGCTATAGAAGGATATATGAATACCAAACAGCCTAGAGAACCAATCCCAAGTCTCAAACGCCACTTGACTATGAACAAAAAGATGATTAGAATCCTCTAAAGAATGCTGCGAACAGCAAACACAAGACGACACAAGAGATATGCCCCTAGATTGAATCGCAACATCAGTAGGGAGGCCATTATGTAACAATCTCCAAAGGAAGATGGAAATTTTAAGCGGAATATATTTGTTCCAGCAATACTCAAAAAACAAATTCCGAGCATTAGGCACTCTACACACTTGCCAAGCCGAAGAAAGAGAGAACTAACCTTTAAGCGAGGGAATCCAATAAATACAGTCAGGCATATCAGAGGTAAAAATATTCTGACGTTGAATAGAGTTAAGAACATCAGGGCCAAACATATCATAAATATAATTAATTCTCGGCTTACCCTCATGAAATAAGGAGGAGACTTCAATATGATTTCCAGGAAGATTAAGCGGAGGACCTTCCAACCAATTTTCATGAATAGAAATGTCCCCCCGACCAATCCTCCAAGCAATGTGATTTTCAACAATGTCTTTTGCTTGAATCATGCGGCTCCAAATATGGGAAGAGAAAGAAGGCTTTCCAGCATACATAGGATGGGAGCCATAACAGTACTTATCTAGCATGAATTCCGTCCAAAGCGAATGGGAACTCCTAAGACGCCACCAAAGTTTCATAGCATAAGCCATAGAAATATCTTCAAAACGACGAAGGCCCAAACCACCTTCACTACACGGCCTAAACATAAGATCTTTTCGCACCCAATGACATTTAGATTGGCCATCTTCATTACTCCAAAAGAAATTTGTGACCAGACGATACATAGCTTGAAAAACACCCTTGGGAGGAGCCACTAAAGAAATATAATAAAGGGGAATAGCTTGTAAACAAGATTGAATAAGAGTGAGCTTAGCTCCAAAGGAGAGGATCTTTCCTTGCCAAGAAACAAGCTTATCAGCCATCTTTTGCAACACAAAGTCAAAAAGAGCGATATTTTTTCTCCCAACATAAAGAGGACAGCCAAGGTAGATAATCGGAAGATCTTTCTTTTCGAAGGAGGTAACATTCGCAATTATAAAATCTCTGACCTCATCATTTTTTCCAGTAATGAAACAGGATTTCCTTGTATTCACAAGCTGACCCGAAAACTCTTGATACCAGTTAAGACACCTCATATGAGCCTCAAGAGAATCTTTAGAACCATTACAGAAGATAAGAATATCATCTGCGTAAGAAAGATGAGAAATCATAGGGGTATGAATGTGAGCCTTATAACGATAATGAGGAAAATCAGTGTGAAGTCGGTTGAGACCCCGACTCAGAACTTCGGCAGCAATTATGAAAAGAGTGGGAGATATAGAGTCTCCTTGACGGAGCCCACGAGAAGAGGGAAAAACCGTAACTTTCTCCATTAACAAGGACCGAGAACCAACAAGAAGATATGCTACGAAAGATCAGATCATTCCACGTTTCAGAAAAGCCAAACCTTCTCAGAACTTTAATCACCGCAAACCAAGAAATACGATCATAGGCTTTGGCCATATCTAACTTTAGCCCAATATTCGACCCCCTCACCTTTTTCCGAATAGAATGCATAAGCTCTTGAGCCAACAAGACATTTTCATGAATCAAACGGCCTTTAACAAACCCACTTTGCTGAGGAGAAATAATTCTTGGGAGAATGGGAGCAAGACGGGAATTAAGCAGCTTCGTAATAATTTTATTTGTGAAGTTACATAAGCTAATAGGTCTCATCTCCGAGAAAGAGGTAGGGGCGCTAACTTTGGGAATGAGGACAATAAGAGTTGAAGTCCAGCTCCGAGGCATAGGGAAACCAGAAAAAAATTCTTTAACAGCTCTATGAAGGTCCGCTTTGATAATGTCCCAACAACCCTTGTAGAATGCACCATTGAAACCATCGGGGCCAGCAGCACTTTGGTCACTCATTGACGAAATAATGTCTTTAATCTCATCTAAAGACGGAACAGCCGTGAGCATCTCATTGTCTCCATCATTGATCAACCTAGGAATGACCAGATTTTTATATAGGTTGTTTTCTATCTTTTTTTATTTTTTTTTTGGCGAAAGGAGACGGTACTCCCTAGATTTTATTAAATAAAGAAAATAATTACAAACATGGTGGGGGACATTACAACCTCAACCACCAAGAAAAGGAAATCTAGGGAGGAGGCCATACACACGTCGTATGGTCCTCTACAATATAAGGAGGGGTGACTACAATAAATAGAAAACAACCTATATAAAAATATGGCCATATAGCTAATGAAAACGAGCATGAGGGATCCTAGCCTTATCCAGAACAACACAGCCTTTGCAAGGCCTAGGAATATCACTAAAAGAGGTGAATGTGAAATTTTGGACCTCGTCTGCAGCAAAATTAGCTAAACCATCCGCAACTCCATTCCCTTCGCGAAGAATATGAGTAATTCCATGTTCCGAAAAAACACACACACGCAGTGATTTTCTGTTCTCTCATTTTTTGACCGCAACCCTAATTAGGGTTTCGACTTTTCTGGCCGTTGGGCCATTGTTCACGTTGCTGCTGCCTCCGGCAGCCTTCTCCCTTTGCCATGGGGGATTCCATGGCTCAATCTGTATTCTTTTTTTATGTTGTTCCTCCGGTCCAAACTGTTGCGGCGGCGGCTCCAATCCAAAACTCCATTGCCGTGCAGCAGAACCCCTCCAAGGCCGTTGGTGGCGCTGAATCATTGGTGGCGGAGGCTACTGCTCCTAACCCTAATATTAATTCATCTTCTTGTCCGCCTCCTCTAACTAATTCATCTTCTACTCCGCCTCCTCTAACAAAATCTTTTGCAGGTCTCTTCTCGCAGGCATCTTCTCCGGCTGCAAACATGGGTTCCGCAACTATATCAACACTTCCTCCTATTATCTCCTCGCTTCATAAGGGCACTCCGTCAATTAAACTGTCTAAAGAACATATTGATGCTTTTTCTAAGCCATTTACGTGGACTCTTGTAGGTAAATTTCATCATGGCCGTCCTTCTATGGAAGAATCTCGGTTGGCTTTTGCAAAATTTCAACTTAAGGGACATTTTAAACTTGGTAATCTTGATGCTCGCCATATGCTCATCCAATTGTCTTCGGCTGAGGACTATCAAAGGTTGTGGATGAAAGAAGTTTGGTATGTCTCCCGTTACCCCATGAGAACTCTTGCTTGGACGCCGGCATGGAAGGCGGAACACGAATCTCCTATCGCGGCTGTTTGGGTCGGCCTTCCTGGGCTTCCCATTCACTTGTTCAACAAAGCTTGTTTATTTGCTGTTGCAAAACTCATTGGCACTCCGTTATCTATTGACAAAGCCACGATGGAACTGTCTCGGCCTAGCATAGCGAAGGTTCTTATTCAGCTTGATGTTTCTCGGAAATTACCACATGAAGTGTTTGTGGATTGTGGTGATTATCTTCCTGGCTTCTATCAAAAGGTGGAGTATGACAACTTACCCAAGTATTGCAAGCATTGTTCTTTGCTTGGCCATGACGTTGCTTCATGCAAAAGAGCCAATGGTATTAACTCTGATAGTAAAGTGGGTGGTGATGGTCAGCAAAAGGAGATAAAAGTCTCTAAGAATGATATTCGTGATAATGCAAAGCCTCATGCTGCCGGTGTTAAGGAAGATATTCCTCCAAATAGTATTGACAAAGGCAAGAATGTTTTTGATGGTGGTGGACCTAACAAAAATGGGCCGACCAAGGTGTATGTCCCGAGGGTGGTTCAGGTTCAGGTGCCTGCTAGTAATTCGGCTGTCCCTTTGGCCAGCAAAGGTAATATGCAAACCGCCAATCTGAAAGTCGTGACCTCAACTAGTGATAATAACAACCTGCAGTCGAATGGAAAAGCTTCTCTAGGTACTGCACAAGGAAAAACAGTTCAAGGAAATGCTCACGGAAAAATAGCACAAGTACAAGGTACGAATATTATAGCCACGAAATCTAACACGACAGGTACGTATCCTTCTCCTAATTATTCTATGAATGCTGGTGGTATTTCTTCCTTGGTTCATAAACCCCCTTCCCCCCTTGGTTCAAGATTTTTTGGTTCTAACATAGTTACTAATGGTTTTAGTTTCCTGCCCAAGCGGGGAGCCCCTTTTGTCTCCCCTAACTCTTTAAAAAATGCTAATAATTCGGACACTACTGCTTCTAAGGTTAATACTAGTGATAATCATTGTATTGTTGAAGATGGGGATATTGACCTTGAAGAAGAGAGTGAACAAATTGAAACTGTTTTTAATGAGGTTGCCAAAATAAATTCTAATGATTATATTAATTTGGAAGATGGAAAGTGTGATTCTGATTCTGAATTGGAAGTGGTTGATACTACTATTCGTAAATGGCCTGGTGAGGAGGTTATTGATAATCTTCAGCTATCTCCTCGTGGCCCTCGTGTCACATCTGAGTTTGATATTCAAGAGGTTTTTAATGAAGGAAGAGATATTTTACTTGATGGGAATGTCCCGGTTTATGGGAAATCTAATGATTCTTAGGCTTATTTGCCATCTCTTAGTTTCTTTTAAAATCGTTTTAATGGTTGGTATTTTAAGTTGGAATATCCGGGGTATTGGTAATGCCGCCTCGGTTCGTCGGGTTAAGAGGCTCTTAAGAATTCATGATGTTTTTATCTGTGGTATTTATGAACCTAAGGTGGATCCCCTGCTGCTTCCGTCTTACGTTCGTAAAATTCGTTGTATTGGAGGTATTTCTAATACTAAAGGAAATATTTGGGTTGCTTGGAAGGTGGGCATTACTTGTGATGTTATCTTTCAGGATGATCAGATTATCACTGTTCGGGCCTCTCATTCTCTTTGGCCTAATCCCGTCTTATTGTCCTTTGTTCATGCTAGCTGTAGTAGATTTACTAGAAGGGTTTTATGGGATTACTTAATTGAGTTGAGTAGCACTAATGACCCCTGGTTAATTGTTGGAGATTTTAACTCTGTTATTGATCAATCTGAGAAGGTTGGGGGTAGGCCTGTGGTCGATTCTAGAGTTTCTGAGTTTGTTGATATGATCCAGATTTCTAATCTAATCGATGGTGGATATAGAGGCCATGTCTTCACATGGTGGAATAAGCGATCGGAGCGTGCCACTATTCTTCAAAGGCTGGATCGTACTCTTTACAATGATAAATGGCTAAGCTGCTTTGCTCAAACCTCTATTGATCATCTTAATAGAACCTGTTCTGATCATGCTCCTTTGGCTATCAATATTCGCTTAGTTGATGATGTCCGTAAGGGCGTCTTCAGATTTCTTAATGTTTGGACTCGCCATGATTCTTTCATTTCTTTGGTTCGCTCTTCTTGGGAGGAAAGAATCTTTTGTAGGCCTTTGGTCAAGTTTAGTAAGAAGCTTACTCGCCTCAAACATGCTATTCAACTTTGGAATCGGTCTACGTTTGGGAGAGTTGATCAACTTGTAAAGCATGCTGAAGATGAAGTTTGTGCTAAAGAGCTGCTGTTTGAGCAAGATTCTAGTGATGAAAATAGGGCTGCCCTCCATCTTGCCCAAGCTAACCTCTCCTATCGTCTTAAGATTGAAGAGGAGTTCTGGATGCAAAAAGCTAATTTAGCTTGGGTTAAGGATGGTGATAATAATACTCGGTTCTTTCATGCTTATGTGAAAAAAAGAAGGCAAAAGTTATACATTCATAAAATCCGGGATAGTGATGGGAATTGGATTTTGGATCAGGGTCTGATTCAGGAGGAGGCTATCCGGTTCTATTCGGACCAGCTTAATGTGAATCCTGATGAATATGTGGATCCCCCGGATGAGTTGTTGGATGTGATTCCTCGGTTGATTTCCAATGAGGAAAATGAGATGCTTATCACCCCCCCGACGCTTAAAGAGCTTCATGCTATCGTCCTAAGTATGAGTGGGACTAGTGCTGCTGGTCCGGACGGTTTTACGGGGGAATTCTATCACAAATGTTGGGATATTATTTGCATGGATCTTTATAATGCTGTCCTTGAGTTCTTCTCAGGGTTTCTTCTTCCTCGGAGCTGGACTAGTACGCTTATTGTGACCATCCCTAAGGTGGCTGCCCCCACTTCTTTCTCGCAGCTTCGGCCTATTAGTTTGTGTAATTTTTCCAATAAAATCATTACCAAACTTTTATGCTCTCGGCTGCAATCTGTTCTCCCTCGTATTATCTCTCCTCAGCAAAGTGGCTTTGTGAAGGGTCGGCTGATTCATGAAAATGTTTTGCTTGCTCAAGAGTTATTTCAGTCGCTTAAAAAGAAGGTGCATGGTTCTAATGTTGCTTTAAAGCTTGATATGGCTAAGGCGTATGATAGACTTTCTTGGTTTGCTTTGATTAAGGTGATGAGGAGATTTGGCTTCGCTGAAGAATGGATTGATATGATATTTAGATGCATTAATTATTGTTGGTTCTCGGTTCTTATAAATGGTACTGCTAATGGTTATTTTGTCTCTACTCGGGGCCTTCGCCAAGGGGATCCTATATCTCCTAGCCTTTTTATTATTGCTGCTGAAGTTTTAAGCCGGGGTCTTAATAATCTCCATCTTCTTCACCCTCATGTGGCCTTTCATACGGGTAACCTTAATGTTCCTATCATATCCCATTTGTCTTATGCTGATGATATCATTATCTTCTGTAACGGTAGTATCCCCTCTCTTGAGCGCCACATGGATTTCCTGGCTTCCTATCAGCAATTCTCTGGGCAACTCATTAGCATATCTAAATCTTGCTTTCTGACGGGTCGGGATGTGGCTGATCTTGATAATTCTATCTCTCTTATTACGGGGTTTCAAAAGAAAAATTTGCCTATTGTTTATTTGGGTTGTCCCCTTTATATCGGAAGGAAGGTCCAATCTTTATTCGATCCTGTCATGCAGAAACTTCGTGATAAGCTGGATACGTGGCAAGGCAAATTACTCTCGGCTGGGGCTAAGCTTGTTTTGATCAAGTCCTGCCTCCAAGCTATTCCTATCTATTACATCTCTTTACTTGACCCCCCGAAGGGTGTTATTAATGCCATGAATCGCCTTATTGCTAACTTCTTCGGAGTAGCTCGACGGGGGAAAAAAGTGTCATTGGGTCTCTCGCAATGAATTTTTCTGGCCTATAGAAGAAGGGGGTTTAGGCCTCCGTAAGTTTGAAGAGATGGCGACTGCTTTTTCTATGAAGCTTTGGTGGAGATTTCGTACTTCTAACTCCCTTTGGGCCCAGTTTCTTGAGGCCAAATATTGTCGTAATACTCATCCTATGGATGCCACTTCTAGATTGGGCTGCTCTCATATTTGGAAGCGGATGGTTACTGCTAAGGATTTAGTGGAGAGTCGTATTGCTTGGGGTGTTGGTCGTGGTGAGATTTCTATTCAAGAAAAGTGGCTTCCTCATGATCTTCCTCTCCTTGATGATCGCCATGATCAGATTTTTTCGCTTTTTGAGGATGGTGTCTTAAGGGAGGATTATGTTCGTGATACTTTTGGTCAGCAATGTTTGTTGGTGCTTCAAGCCTTTGGTATTCGGATTGATGGTGAGTGTGATATGCCGTTTTGGTCTCCCTCTTCTACGGGAAAATTTTCTATCTCTTCGGCTTGGAGGGATTGTCGGGTGTCCAGGACTCGTAGTAGGGTTTTCGCTTGGTGTTGGCACAAGTTTATTCCTCTTAAGGTGTCCATTTTCATGTGGAAATGTTTAAAGGCTGCCCTTCCCACTGATGACAACATATCTCGTAAAGGTATTTCTATTGTCTCTCGTTGTCATTGTTGTGCTAACCCCTCTCTTGAGTCTATGCAGCACATTCTTTTACATGGTGATATTGCGTTTCATGTGTGGAATTTCTTTGGGAATTTAATTGGTTTCCAAGTCTCTGGTTCTACTATCACGCAAAGGATGATTGCTTGGCATGCTTGTAAAAATCCCAAGCTTAGTAGGGTCGTGATTTGGTTGGGAGATATTCTTCCGAGTATCATCTGCTGGGAGCTTTGGAAGCACGTAAATAAATGCAGAGTTTGATGATGTTACTCCTAATTGGACAAAGGTTCGTAATAATATTCAGTTCCAGGTTAGTGAAATCCTTCGGGCTCACAGATTATCCTTTCATGTTCTTCATTCAGAGGTAAATATTGTTGTTTTCTTTAATATTAGTATGATCGCTCAATCTATTTCTCGCATTAAACTTGTTTCTTGGACTCCTCCTTCTGTGGGCCAAGTCAAAGTTAATACTGACGGTGCCTCTCGTGGTAATCCGGGCATTGCCTTGGGTGGTGGTATTTTGCGCCGTCATGATGGGTCTTTTATATCTGCTTTTAGTCATTTTTATGGTAATGCTACTAACATGGTTGCTGAAGCTAGGGCTGCTCTCGATGGAATTATTCAAGCTCGGTCCATGGGTTTCAATTCTATTTGGCTTGAGGTGGATTCTGAAGTTTTGTCTCTCATTCTTCTTCGCAAATGCAATATCCCTTGGGCGATTTGGTATTTCATTCATGATATCTTCAGAGTGATGGCGGATGCGCATATTCAGGTAACTCATGTCTACAGGGAAGGTAATAAAGTGGCTGATTTTCTTGCAAATATCTCGGCTGCTGAGCAAGCGGATTTTCAGTTTTCATCGTTGGAGTCTTGCCCTAAGCCGTGTCAAAGCCTTCTCTTCTTTGATCGGATTTCGTATCCTAATATTAGGCAGTAGGTTCTTTTTCTTTTCTGATGTATTTTCCTTTTTTTTTAGTCCCCCCCCTTGTTTGTTGAGGATCTTGCAGGTTGTGCAAGAACTCCCCCCTAGGTTTCTTTTTCAGGTGGTTAAGGTTGTCATGTCCCCCACCTTGTTTGTAATTTTATTTTTCGTTATTAATAAAATCTAGGGAGTACCGTCTCCTTTTGCCAAAAAAAAAAAAGAAGAATATGAGTAATTCGAATTTCCATTTGAGCCAATAATCTATGAATATGAGAAATAACATACCAAACAGCCCATGGAATATGATACTCCCGAATAAGAATCCGCAACAAAACCTGAGAATCAACCTCTAACCAAACACGATGAAAACCATGCGCTTGAGCTAAAATAAGCCCATCCCTAGCAGCCATTGCCTCCGCCATCATATTGGAATGGCAGCCATAAAAATGGGAGAAACCAAGAACAAAATCCCCTTTATGATTCCTAAAAACACCTCCCCCAGAAGCAATACCCGGATTACCCCTAGAAACACCATCCGTGTTAAGCTTAATCTCATCAACATTAGGGGGAACCCATAAAACCATTCGGATTTTAGGAATCAAAAAGGGTTTAGGGGCCAAATGAAATATATCCATCAAATAAATATTATCTTGACTTCTCGTGAAAGAAAGGGAAAAAGAGGAAGCGATATTAGAAGCTTGAGAATGAACTTTATGAATAATAGCATTGGAACTCATATGAACATCATCAAATCTGCTCTTATTTCTAGCGCACCAAATTTCCCATAAAATAAGAGCTGGAAGGAGACGAGAAAGCCATGAACAAACATTAGAATCAGAATTGGAATGACTTTGCCACCAACTAATGAGGACCTGATTCAAATGCCCCATGAAACAACGAATACCACACAAACCACTGAAGAAATCCCAAACTTTCTTAGCAATATCTCCATAAACCAAAATATGCGCCATGGATTCTTCACTTGCTGCATTACAACAATTACATTTAGAAGCAAGGGAGATACCTTTAGAGCGAATTCTCTCATCCGTAGGCAATCCATTATGCAAATCACGGCAAAGAAACACCGAAATCTTTTTGGGGATATATTTACTCCAGCAATAAGAGTAAATAATAGAGTGAGGACGGCTAGAACGACATTCTCTCCAAGCTGAATTAACAGAGAACTTACCAGAAGAAGAAGGCATCCAAATCGGGACGTCCTCCTTATCCGATAAAGAAATAGAATGAGAATTTATCAGAGATACAAGTTGCTGGCCAAAAGACTCTCGGATGTGATCAATATGAGGAACGGCATTATGGAAAAGAGAAGAGACCTCAATGTGAGCAAAAGGAAATTGACCCATATCCCCTTCTAACCATTTTTCATGAATGGAAATGTCTCCTCTCCCAATCCTCCAAGCTAATCTATCCTCCACTAAAGGCTTTGCTTCAATTAATCTTTTCCAAATATGAGAAGAGTATGATGTGAGACATGCATCCATAGGGTGAATTTCCCAGCAATATTTAGCCAACATAAGCTCACTCCATAAAGAATTAGAGGTACGTAAACGCCACCAAAGTTTCATGGAAAAAGCCATAGCCATATCTTCGAATTTTCGAATCCCCAAACCTCCCTCTTCAATCGGCCAGCTCATTTTATCCCAAGAAAGCCAATGACATTTCTTCTCCCCATCATTAGAACTCCAAAAAAATCTCATAATAATCCTTTCCAAAGCACGAAAGACCCCTTTTGGAGGATCAATGAGGGATAAATAATAGAAAGGCATAGCAGATAGGCAAGATTGAATAAGAGTGAGTTTGGCTCCAAAAGAGAGTAATTTACCCTTCCAAGAAGCAAGTCTCGATTCCATTTTTCTAATGAGAGGAGTAAAGAGGCTGATCTTCTTTTTACCCGTGTATAACGGGCATCCCAAATATAGCAATGGGAGATCTTGTTTTACAAAACCCGTAGAGGGTTGTTTTCTATTTATTGTAGTCACCCCTCCTTATATTGTAGAGGACCATACGACGTGTGTATGGCCTCCCCCTAGATTTCCTTTTCTTGGTGGTTGAGGTTGTAATGTCCCCCACCATGTTTGTAATTATTTTCTTTATTTAATAAAATCTAGGGAGTACCGTCTCCTTTCGCCAAAAAAAAAAAAAAAAAAAAAAAAAAAAAAAAAAAAAAACTAGGAATGACCTCTAGAATATCATCTTTAGGAATATCTAGGGAAGATTGAAGCTGGTCCGAAAAGAAATCAACAGCCGCCTCCTGAATATCTTGTGAGTCATGAACCCAATTCCCATTGCCATCCTTAATTCTATGAATGTATAACTGCTGCCTTTTTTTTCTTTACATAAGAATGAAAAAACTTTGTATTGTGGTCTCCCTCCTTTAACCACTTAATGTTAGCCTTTTGACGCCAAAGGTCTTCCTCGACCTTCAACTTAGCAAGGAGGTTAGCTTGAGCCAAGCTAAGGGCATCCCTGTTTTCATCCGAATTATTACCTTGGAAAAGCAATTCTTTTTGACAAACCTCATCTTCAGCTACTCGAACATGCTGATCAACCCTACCAAACACGTTTTAATTCCAAGCTGAAATACATTTTCGAAGGCGAGCAAGCTTTTTAGCAAACCGAACCATAGGGGTTCCATCCATATAATCATTCCAAGAATTTTCAACTAGCGACAGAAAAGAATGATGCTTCATCCAAATATTTAGAAAACGGAAAGAGCCCCTAGTAGGCTCAGCCGAGATTTTGATTTGAACCAAGAGGGGATTATGATCAGAACAGGTTCTATTAAGATGGGTAACAGAAGTAACATGAAAAGTGTCCATCCATTGAGAATTATAAAGAGCATGATCAAGACGTTGAAGGATAGTAGGCTTCCCTCTAGGTTTATTAACCCACGTGAATTTATTACCTAAATAGCCAGCGTCCATCAGACCAGAGAATTGAATCATATCAGAGAATTCCGTAACAGCTTTTCTACGAATGGGATTACCTCCAACTTTTTCAGATTGCATAAGGACACAGTTAAAATCACCAATGACCATCCACGGAGTATTACAAGAACTAAAATCCATAAGGTTATCCCAAAGCTCCCTACGATCAAAACTATTACAACTAGCATAGACCACAGTCACATGAATACTAGATTCCCATTGACCATGAGAAATCTGCATAGTAAGAGCTTGAGAATTATCCTGAACCACACTACAGACAAAGCCATGTTTCCAAAAAAACCAAATTTTTCCGTTACAGTTAGAAAAGCTACCCACACAACCCAACTTCCTTTGCGTAGACAGATGCTGAAACTGAGGCATTTTAGGCTCCGACATTGCAAAAAAGGAAGCCCCATGAAGATGGAAAATCTTTTTAGCCCGTCTAAAAGACGCACTATTACCAATACCTCTAACATTCCAAAAAATCATAGCAACCATTGTAAAGATATAAAAGAAGTAAATGACTTACACGGATACTTAGGATGAAGGAGATGAGGATCTAGCACGGTTCCTCTTATATGTGACTTTTGTGAATCCATCAGCATCGACATCATTGTTTGAAGTATTAGCAAAAGGAGTGGAGCCAGCTTGCTCCGTGACAAACGAAACAGAAGGAGGACCAGTTCCCATGGAAATAGCAGCGGAACAAGCATTTTTAAGGTCAACATTTTTGATAATTTCAGAAAGGTCAAAGTCATTACTTTTGCCATTATCAACATTTATAGGCTGAGATGACGTGCCCGGACCAGTTCCCATGGAAATAGCAGCGGAACAAGCATTTTTAAGGGCTAGTTCAACCGCCAAAGGGAGCTTTTGACCACGGACAGCCATTTTTGGAGCAGGGGCCGAAGTTTTCATCAGATTAACATCAGCATTTGTGTCAATTTTAGTAGCAGTACCAGCCTTATCATCCAAATTAGAAGTGGCACCATCCGTGTCTTTCACCACATTAGAAGTGGCTCCATCCGTAGCTTTCCCATTGTCCAAGGGCTGTTTATCCAAATGAGACTTGGAGTTATTAAGATGAGGGTTTGCCTTCCTGCATATAGAGATGTCATGCCCAATAATAAAACAATGCTTACAATATTGAGGAATATTATCATACTCAACCTTTTGATAAAAACTTGGATAAACATCACCACAATCGATGAAAATTTCTTTAGGAAGCTTTTTAGTTGCATCAACTTGAATCAAAATTTTGGCAATGCTAGGTCTAGAAAGTTCAGCCGTGGCCTTATCTAAAGAGAGAGGGGAACCAATCATAGAAGCAGCCACATGCAAAAATTGTTTATTCATTAAGTGAATTGGGAGCCCCGGAAAGCCAACCCAAACAGGAACAAAGGGAGATTCCTGTTCGGGACGCCAAGCCGGAGACCACGCCAACGTGCGCATAGGGAATCTATCAACATACCACACTTCTTTCATAAATAGCCGTTGATAATCTTCTTCCGTAGTTAATTGAATAAGCATGTGGCGATTATCTAAGTGACCTAGTTTATAATTTCCTTTAAGTTTAAATTTAACAAAAGCAATTCTAGCATTTTCCATAGAAGGTCTACCATGCATAAATTTTCCAATGAGAGTAAATTTAAAAGGTTTAGCAAAATTGTCGAGAACTTCCCTGGTAAGCTTGACGGCAGGAGTCCCTTTATGAGTACCAGTTTGAATAGCCGCATTGGTGTGTGAAATAGAACCAATGGCCGAAGGAGGAGCAGCATTCACAAACAGTTCAGCAAATGATTTAGAGGTCATGGGCGGAGGGTTTTGGTTTTGAATTGGATTGATGTTCTTAGGTTGAGAAGCTTCCGATCTCTGGTGCTGATGTTGATTAATGGGAGGGCTTTCAGTAGGAGGCGGAGGAAAAATAGGGTTTGCATGGGTTGGAGGCACCGTAATATGGGAATTAGGGTTAGGGTTAGGATTCGGACATGGAAGATTCAAAGAAGGAGAGTAATATGGATTGTAATTGCTGGAGTTTAAGGAATTAAACCACACCACCGGCGAAGCCATGGCAGCACACAACGCCTCTAGGGCAAAACCCTAGAGACGGGAAGAAGCGGCAAGAGGAAACCTAGATAGCGTTTATTTTTACTGCGTGTGTGTGTTCAAAATTTTCTTGTTTTTATCTTGATGAACAATCTGGTTAATCTATGAATGTGTTTACAATCTGATATGTTTATGTGTTAATCTGGATGCTATAAAATTGAGTTTATAGGGCTATGCTAGATTAATTCATTATTTATGCATGCTTAGTTGATTAAAATATGATTTTAATAATTATTGCGATGCATGTTTTACTTGTTCTTACGTGCTAAGAAATTTTATGTTTAGTTGAAACATTGCATTATAGTTTCCTATTATGTTTAGATTTAGACATCTGGTGGTTGAGGTTGTCATGTCCCCCACCATGTTTGTAATTTCTTTTTTCGTTATTAATAAAATCTAGGGAGTACCGCCTCCTTTCGCCAAAAAAAAATGTTTAGATTTAGACATTAAAATTTTGGATTTTATGATTGTTTATGGAAACAAGTAATAATTACACGAAATTTAAAAGGAAACTGATTGTTTATAAAAGGTAGTGATTATGTTGCCAAATCAGAGCTGATTTCTGATTTTGCATGTCTAGGAGAGTTCTGTCTAAGGAAGAGTTGGTACTTAAGTAGTCATTGTGGCTCACCTATCTTCCTGGGAACTTACCTGGTGCGCGATTATGACTATCTTTGCTGATATGCTTATAATCTACCTTAAAGAACCTTCATTTAACTTTTAAGTTCTTTATGCCAATTCATGATTAAAACACTTGAGACCATTCAGATAGTTTTGGGTGGGCTTGCCATAGCAAGGTGCTTTGATTCTATTCGAATGCGAGCAAGATGAGGAAATGGTGGTTCCTATACGTTTAAAGTGAATGAACTTAATTGGGTTATCAAAATGGTTTTGGACCCAAGGCATAAGATGAGATTAAAATATACCTAGACATATGATTTATTCAAGACATATGATGTCTTGAATAAATCTCGGAAAGATCAAAGTTTTCATTAAGGAAGTAAGGGAATACATGTTCGGCCACCGCCTCGATTTCCTCTTGAGTGAGTTCATCAAAGGTGGAGCCTAATTCTAAAGTGAAAGTTATAGGGCCTATCTTCCTACGGGGATGGGGAGTACAACCAAGCTCTTTGATCATGAAGTCTTCGTCAACAACTGGTCCTCCGGTGACGTGCCAGTTTAGAATTGGCTCATCACATTTCTGTATTAGCTTTGTGTAATCAATAGTTGGAGCGTCCCCCTTGGAGATTGCATGGATCTGGCTGTCTTCTAACCGGCACAAGTCATCAAACTGTCGCAGCATGTCTTCTCCCTACACAAAGTCCCATTTGCTGGTTATTTCTGCCTTCGTGCCCCACAAATCTTTAGGGATTAGTGGGACGGGTTCTGATTCATCTTGGTGAAGCATCGCAGTCGCTGAAAATTTCAAAGCCTGGTTGGCGTTTCCCTTTATCGTCAGTCCATGGTTCTGAAAAGATAAAGTATGGGATGCTCTCCCCTTCCCGGACGAAGTAGCCATTGAGTGTCTTTTGATATGGCTCGGGGTTGCAGTTTTTGACCTTTGGGTCATTGTGGCCTTTGTACGCGGTTCCTTCCCACTTGACTTGGGTGAAGTCCCACTCTTCTTCATCACTTTCATCATGGATGGAAATGACGTATCCTAGGCCATGCTTCATGTGTGGTGGGAGAACCGGTGGTGGTTCCGTTATCCCTTGTAGATGTTTTCCAAGTCCCAAGCCAGGAAAGTATCATTTTGCTTGAATCATCCTCCAAACAGGAAGGATTCCAGAAAACTGAAGTGCTTTGGAGTAATCATTTTCATTGCATGTTTCTATGACATTCACGGTGCTTTCTTGTCAAATAAGCAATCAGAATTTTTTGAAAGAAAAGATACTGACTAAACTATTATTGAAAAGCAAACTTGATACTATTGCCCACAGATGAGGATTTTAGGTAAGTAGTACCCAAACTAAACTAGACTACCAATCGTTTCTTTTTGCAAAATAAAAGTAAATAACTGAAAAAGGAAAGAAGCTCTCATTTCTTAATCCAACCAAGGGCGCCTCCTCTAGGAGCAAGTCTGATGGTACCGTTATCAATTAAGTCTTGGACGGCATTCTTCAGGTTGAAACAATCATCGGTATGGTGGCCATAGCATTGATGGTAGTAGCAGTAGAGGTGTGGAGCTCGACCTTCCTTCTTAGGTTGGTAGCCTTCCATTGGGCTCATCATTCCATCCTTATGAAGACTTCTGAAGAGATGACCGAGAGAGATCCTTCCAATTTCGGTGAAAATCCTTCCTTTCCTTCATTTAGCCATTTGATTATGGAGGTCTCGAATATGGTTCTCGTAGTGTTGCACAAAGACGTTGTGGCGAGACTGATATTCTGCTTCCATTTGTTCTTTGAGGTCACGTAAAGTGTATTGAGGCACTACTTGACCCTCTCATCAATGTCATCTTCAATGTGGGCTTCGAGGGCACTGCACTTTTGGGTCATAGCCTCGAGTTCGCTTTTGACCTCCTCGAGTTCTTCAATCAGCATCTTTGTCTTGTCAGCTTGGATGGACTCCTCCAAGTTATGCCATGCATCGTTGTTGTCAATCTGCTGCAGGGCTTTGGCAAGTTGAGCTTTGATATCACTTAGCTCTTCTTGCACAGATGATCGCCCGCTGTTAGAGTCACTTTTCATCTTTCAGAAATCTCTAGCAATGCGAGTAGTAGGCATATCAAAAGCTTTTCTCCAACCTTCTACATGTTCAAACTCAGTGACAAGGGACTTGGTCATGTTCTGCAAGTCTTCCTCTTTAAGATCTTTCTCAGTGACAAAGTACTTTTCGGTAGACATTGTGTTGGGAGTCTTTGAGGTTGTATAGCTTCGGAAAACTGACAGAAGAGACGCAGAGATGGTGTCAGGATCAAATCTAGCCCCAACGAGTCGAAAGCAGGCTTAAACGGTTTAGGCTCAACCACAGCAAACAGAGGCATTGTCCCGCGAGAGACACGCATTCACGCACGAGACAATCACATGGAAAGTCGATTTTTATTAAACCTAATTTTTGGTCGGAACGGAGAATCCGTTTTGAGGGGTTTCTAAGGTCTTTATCAGAACCTAACGACTAAGTAATCAGTCCCATTTTTTTAAAACAAAGCCACGTAAGATTGTTTGAAGGTTTTTTTTAAAGGGACTTCTGGAAGGGTCATTCCGAAGGGATATTTTCCGAAGGGACTATTCCGAGGGGACTATTCCGAGTCCTTCTTTATAGTCAATTTTACATGGCTTTATTTTGGTCAAAAACAAGAAAAGATCACCGAGTCAAACCGACCGGTCACAGAGTGATCCTAAAAAGACAATCTACATGAATACGCGGAGTGGGAAGATCCAACTTCGGAGAGACCGGCGACTAGGTGGTTACCGTCATCCGTCCTTAGTGTGGGTCCCGGGTTAATCGGGGTATGTAGTGCAATGAGATATATAATATGAGTGCGCGTGTGTCATAGTCAATCTAGGTGATAGAAAAAATAGAGATTTTTTTTTTTGAAAATTAAAAGCAAAAACAGATAGTGGCCGCACCAAATGGTTGCCTACGTTTCTCCCAATAGAGGAAGACTCAGGCCGTCGTAGTTCCAATTAATGAGAGAGAGAGATGAATAATTTAATTACAACTCCCGTATCCCCAATGGACCGGACTTTAATTTAAAAAACTCAATCACACGCAGTTTATAAATAATAATCAATTATTTAAACTAGGTACGGATTCGAGTTCTACATCTTAATGGAGGCTTAAGATGAAGGAACTCTGCAGATAATGAAATCTGGGATCCCCCTTGCGTGTTCGACTCTCATCTTGGACCTTGAGACGAACAGGAAAAACCAGAAGACATGCTGATTGCCGAAGTGATATCTCGCGCGTGACAAGCTGTCTCGTGCGAGATAAGCTTGGTCTGAATACAAAAATCGAATTTATTTACTTTTTTTTTTGAAAACTCTTTTTTATTGACGCAAGTTTAAGCCTCTTTATATTTACAATCCCCAGCGGAGTTCCCACTGTAGCGACGCGCGGATTCTGCTCTTGTTTTTTCACATCTTTTTGAGTCGCCACCTATATTATTCGTTTGAAAATATAGAAAAACCATTTGAAAATAGATTTTGGGTTCGGGGCTTAGGTTATGGAATGGGAAGGTCAAGGAGCACCCATTCCACCCAATTCGGAAATCGATCTTGCTAAAAAAAGTGGTTTTCAAAGAAGAAAGACATTTTAAATAATAAATAAAACAAAGATCCATTTAACGAGGTTAAACATAATATAGGATTGATTGCTTTGAGACCATCCCAATGATTTGGGGAGGCTCTAGGTTGATCCTAGATTCGATGTATTTATACCACTCTAACAATCAATTAGAAAGGGAAGAGGAAGACTACCTTGTGTGAAGAGATTCGGGCAGAGTTTCGACTCTAGTTGAGAGTCAAATCTTGATGCGGACAGAGCTTCGCCTCAGTCCTTGATTCGAGCTTCGATGTTTGTTTATCAACAAGGTTGACAAATAAACTTTAGGTGATTTTAGGGGTGATTTACAGGAATCTTTCAGGGAGAGAAACCAGTAAATGTGGGGGTTTTGACTTGAAAAGTTTGGGATCCAAAATACTAAAAGTCTTCAAGTATTTATAGGTGTTGGAGATGTGTTGGTGGAGAGGTAAAACACCTTGGGAAAGTTCCAGAACCCAAATCTCATTGGATGGTCGGATTGATAAAGTTTTATCCCGAAATAGGTTGAAATCGACGAGGAAACTGCCATCTGCAGGTCTGTAGAACCCCTTTATCTCGCGCGAGACACGCCATTCCGCACGAGATAAGGCAGTCAGTGGACAATTCTGCCCTTTCCTCGTTATCTCGTATGCAGTTTAGTCCAAACTAACGGTCGTTAGTCAAAACTTAACGAAACATGACGAAATGGTGGATTTCTACTGCTTTACTTAAGGCGAGACTTAGAGTGGTATTAATCTGCTCCGATGGGTTCATAATGGGGTGTCTACAATGCCCATAAAATAACTGGATCTTTATGTCGGACCAAGCTAGGTCGGGACCTCGTAGGTCGGACAAAGATCTTAGGTCGACTGATCATGCTGTGGGGCCATGCGCCTGGTAATAATTGGGCCTAGCCCACTAAGAATGTGGTGGCAATAACATGTAAATAATTGGGCTTGTTCATTGGGCCTAGCCCGTTATTTTTATTCCGTTCAGTAGCTCCCAACTTTCTGGGTTGACATTTGTCGACCAGGAAGTTAAGAAATTGTTGATGTAGTTTGATGGAGCTCGTAGGTAGACGTTCTAAAGTTTGTTTGGTCGACCAATGGTGATGTGGCTCAATCCTGATCGTTTACAGCGAACGGTTAGATCTGGAAGAGCGCCATTTTTCCGTAATCATTACCTATTTTGACGCTTAGACAACCGCCTTGGGAACTGTTTTTGACATTAATTGTGAATTAACCGTTGGAAATCAAAAAACTTTTCCACTTCAGGAACGGATTAACAAGAGTATATAAGGAAAAATCCTTTTCCTTTTTGGTTTTTTACGAATTTCAAATCCTTGAGCTAGCCAGCAAGAACGAAGAGGAATATAAATCTCCCATCACTCAGGTGTCCTCAAGCTTTTACGATTCCTTTTCGGTCCTCGTCTTCACTATTTCGAGCAAGGTACCCCTCTAATTCCTTATATTAGGGTTTAATTTTCGCTTTCCACTTTTGATTCTGCCATGGCAAGGACTTTTATCTGCGAGTCAGGAGCTTGGTATGGTTACTGCGTCCCCAACCGTATAGTGTATAAGTATTTAGGGAGAGTATGGAAAGAGATGTATATGGAGGAATGTGCCATTATTTTAACCAGGTGGGGTTTGAAATTCGACAAACTGTGCTTGCCTATAGGAGATGACCTAGGTGACTTAGGAATAGATGATTAAAGGGTAGTTAATTTTCATATTTTCCACGAACTGCTAGATCACATAGCTCTGTTCTATATTAGGGGACCCAATAAACCATCATTCTTCAGAAATAACCAAGGGTTTCCAGGGGAATCTAGGTCGCCCCTAGGTAGGTCACATGTTTCAATTGCTAGGACTGATTCCCCTGTTTCTTCTTCTTCAGATATGTCGACCCAGGACTCAGCGGGCTCTCCCTCTGGCAATATTGAAGATGATTTTGGCTCGACTGATGTACCAGGTCGAAATGAAAGGGGATATGTGGCCCCCAAGCCACTAAAGGGGAAGAAGGGACCATACTCAAGATTGGAGCTTTTGTATACCTTCTTTGAGATTAATAGGGAGGAGTTCCATCTTTCCCATTTTTCTGAAAAGGAAAGGAAAGCTCGAGCATTGAGCTATTGGGCCCGAGATCCCTGCATGGTCGCCTTCTTTTATGGCCAATTTGAGGTCGGGCTGTGTCTTCCCCTGGACCCCTTCATTTGCGAATTTTTAGAATGCATGAATGCCGTCCCGATTCAGATAGGGGCTAACACAGTGAGGGTACTGGTTTGTTTTGCCATGGTTTGCAGGTTCTTGGGATATGAACCCTGTATGCACGTCTTCAGAAAGTTTTTTAAGGTTTCCTTTGATAAGAGGACCTTAGGTTATAGTACCCCCACTCGAACCAATGCCCCCAAGTTAATCATCGATCTTCCTGATAAGGTGACTGGATGGAATTCCCATTTGATCTTAGTTGAGAGTATGAGAGGTTGGGAGTTTCCCCTACCTAATGATGCGTCCAAAGTTTTAATGGAGGCTAATTACTGGATTTTCGTATGTAAGGAGGAGCTGACCAGCAAGATGAATGAGGTAGCTCGTAGGGGACCAATAAATTGGGAGTTATTAGGGTCCAACAAAAATAACTTTATCCAAGCTGGGATGCTTCTGGGTAATGACGAGGTCGCCCCACTAGCTTTGATAATTAGGGGTCAAAGATATCCAGACTGGGTCTCCCATGAGGGAAATCGATATAGGTTTGAGAGTCAATGCCATGACTGCAAGGGTACTCCAGGTTCTTGTCGTCTGACCAAGGAACATTTTGGCAGTGAGTGTTTGCTCGACCTTTCTTTTAGCTCGCTACTTTCTCTCTTTACTATCATAAATGAATTCCACCTTTTGTTTGTGCAGTTATTACCCCTAAACAAGAGGTAAATATGGTTCGTATAGTTGGAGTGTCTGATAAGAAGAAGGCCAAGAAAGCACATGGTGCTGCCAATGCTCGAGCTAATAGAGAGAGAGAAGATGAGAAAAGGAACGACTTGCTGCCCAAGGAGAATGCGGGAATGGTGCCAGTGGATGAGTTTGGGTTCGAAGACCCCATGGAGAGCTATAGTCGAGCTCGGGAAGTAGCGGAGGAAGGAGATGAGGTCAACAAGTTGATTGTGCCGGGCTCGAGCTCTGATCCAGCTCCTGATACCAATGCTGTGACCTCCAGCCATGGGACAACTGGGGCTAGCCCTTTAATTGTTGTCAACGTTGATGAAGATACCCTCGATGAAGATGATGATCGTCTTCTGAACTCGAAGAAAAGGTCGAGGATCCACAAGGACAAAGCTGTCTCCCCAAGCAATCTTCCTCCCCCAATCTCCTCTCCTACGAGCCAAGAGTCTATTGAGGCTCAAATAAGGAAGTTAAGTGATGCCCCCCTTTCATTGGGTTTAATAGTTTGAGCCGTTGGTATCCAGATTTGGGATTTGGACAAGTCGTGGTTAGGAGGGCGACAGATGCCGATCTGCTCGCACATTTTACTGATAAGGGGTTAAACCCTGAAGAATTTTCTGATCGATCTGGCCTGGCTCATAGCGAGGTAAAATTTTTCTTCCTTTCTCTGTTTAATCGCTTACTTTTTGTTCGTCACTTTATTTTCGGAGTATTGGTCGAGCTAATCCTTTTTCGTTTCTCAATGTGCAATCTCTTACTATGGTCGAACAAGCGAAGAGCTCTTGGAGGGCGTCCATTAAGAGGGAGAAGCTGGCTATGGCCCAATATACCCGCAAGTCTCATTTTTTTTTTATTTTTTTTTTGGCGAAAGGAGGATAGGACCTCCCTAGATTTTATTAATAAAATAAAAAATTACAAAGCACGGTGGGGGACAAAACCAAACCACCGAAAAAGGAAACTAAACTAAAATGTGGGGCTTAAAGCCAACAATAAAATCAAGGAAGCTAAGGGGAGGGGTGCAAGCCCATCTGGACCGCCCCAAAATAAGAGGAGGGGGGAACAAAACCCTAGCCTACGAAGGGACGAAAGAAGACCTGGCCTATGAAATGAAAGCATTTCTCCTGATTGAGTTAGAAGTACCCTCCTTGAGGGATTTACTCCTGTTTTTCCTTGAAGTGACTTGAATGAAGCCTTCGTCAACAACATTCTTTTTATCTGGGTCAGCAAAAGGGGTAGATCCAGCCATTTCAGTAACAAAATTCACCAAGAAATGCGCAGCCCTTGGAGATTCATCCACCTTGGGAACCTCCCCACCATCCACAAAGCTATCCACCATGCGGACCTCCTCACTATCTCTAGCCAATGTTTCAACACTTATGGGGACAGGATTTTCCATAGGAGCATCAATAGATGAGGCCACCGCCTCCAAAGTATCATTTTGCACATTACCTTCAGCAATTGCATCATTATTTATTGAGGCATTCTTCTCAACATCAATATCAGCCGCAATGTCACTAAGAGGAAGGGGACGACCCATTTTGGCAACTTTTGGGAATACAATACGATCATTAACCAACGGTAGAGTAGGCTCCACCACCTTTTTACCATTGTCACTAGGCGGAATGTATTCCTTTCCGCCATTTTTATCATCCTTGGGCAGCTGCTCGGCAACCACTTTGTCATCCTTTTTGGATGGCAATTCCAACCCCTTATCCTCCACCACCTTATCATCAGCTTTGGGAGGTAAAGTTTCCTCCTGAAAAGTCACCGTTTCAGCCTTTTTATTATCATCAAATCTTTCTTCCGTAATCCCCACGGTAGGCACGACAGTAGCAGATTTTTTCTGAGTATTTAGGCTAGGATTTGCCTTCTTGCAGTGAGCAAATTCATGCCCAAACATAAGACAATGCTTGCAATATTTTGGCACATTCTCGTAAACAATTTTTTGGGTAAAACTTGGCCAAGCATCCCCACATTCAACAAAGACTTCCCCAGGAAGTTTTTTCAGCACATCTACCTTGATCAATACTTTAGCAACGCTAGGTATTGAAAGATCCGAAGTAGCTTTATCTAATGCAAGGGGAGTACCAATCAACTTAGCCATAGCAAAGAGAAAATGCTTATTGATTAAGTGAACCGGCAGCCCAGGTATTCCAACCCAAATGGGGACAATCGCTGATTCTTGCTCCGGCCTCCATGATGGTGTCCAAGCCAGAGTACACATGGGGTATTTGGTCACATACCAAACATCTTTCATGAACAATCTTTGATAATCAATCTCCATAGATAACTGAATTAATAAATGTCGAGCATCCAAGTGCCCAAGCTTGTATTGTCCCTTTAGTTGAAACTTAGCAAAGGCCATCCGAGTTTCCTCCATAGATGGCCTTCCATGCTTAAATTTCCCAACAAGGGTAAAAGCAAAGGGTCTAGCAAAATCTGAGATTAACTCATTTGATAATTTAATTGAAGGTATACCTTTATGTGTACCAACAGGAAGAGATGGAGACGCCTGCTTGCATTTATCAGTCTACGAAAACAGGTCTGCAAAAGACTTTGGATGCTGCTTAGTTGCAATCAGATTAGGGTTAGATGCGGCTAGGGCTTGTGGCGGTGCTGTAGCAGCCGCAACGAAAGAGGATGATGATGCATTAGGGTTTGCCAAATGCGCACCAGTCTGTCCAAAGTTTGCAGCAGGCGGCGGGTGCTTGGTAAAATTAAGGTTGGGTGCAGCGCTTACCAAAATAGGGTTTTGTGATGATACTAGCGGCGCCGCATGATTAGGGTTGAGGGGGAAGTTGTTTTCCAGCATCATTACATCAAAGAAAGGCAGAGAAGCCATGGAAGCAGCCATGGGCAGGCGGGGCTACCGCCCCAAGGGAAGAAACCCTAGGACAGGATTGGGAGAGAATATCCTAGAGAGAGAAAGTTAGAGAGAGAAAGTTACGTTTTTCTTCGCTGGGGCTACCCGCAAGTCTCATGAGTTGATCAAGATGAGAGAAAAGTATAACGATCTAGATTCAGCCTACGATGCTCTGGAGTCTCTCAAGAGCGATGCTGTAGCGGCCAAGGACAAGGCGCTGGTCGACCTCAGAGCTGCTGAGGCCAAGCTAGATGAGACGAGGACTGAAAAGGATGTCGAATGCCAAAGGCATGAAATGACGAATAAAGAGCTTACGACGGTCTCCAAGATTCTCCATGACAGAGATGAATTTCTGACCAAGGTGAATGAGGAGCACAATGCTGCTAGGGTCAAGTGGAAGGAGGAGCTCCAAGCTACCTCACAGGCTGCTGTAGAGGCATTCAAGGAAGGGGATGATTACTATAATGCCATAGTTGACAAGGCGAAGGACTTCCTTGACGTAGGTAGGCGCCACATGGCCCTTCGAGCTCTAGTGGATCCGACCGCCGATGTCTCCCTTGAACAGTTAGCCCGATGGGCGTCAGGAGCTCAACATGATATGGTTGCTTGAGGTGGTCACTCGGTAGTCCCTTACACTGACAATGACTTAGCCTTCATTGCCCAGCAGGATCAGGAGGACGGTTGTGAACCTTGGACCGTCCCTCCTCTTGCTGAAAGGAATTTCAACGTGCTTCTCCAGAAGATCGAAGATGCGGAAGACATGGAGGAGGACATAGAAGAGGGGGTCGCCAATGATCAGCCTGACCAAGCTAATGACGGATTGACCATTTGATTTTTTCCTTGATGTAATGAGAACAAGTCCCAAAACAATTTTTCTTTTTGTTTTAGGTAGTTTGTGCCTTGGCCCAGCTTTTTGGGAGGCATACTAACTCGTTAACTTTTATTTGTTCAAGTCCTGGCCCGCTTTGGGGGACTTAGTCTTGTTTAATCGTAGTTGACTTTTGCTTGAATCTGTTTTGCTTCGATCCAACTATTTGTTTTGAATGTCGAACTAGATTTAATAGGACAGATGAGTCGCTACAATTTTTTGATCAGACTTGCTCTTTAACAACAAAGTCGACCTTGTACTTGCATGATTTTTGAAAACGAGGTTGACTAAGAATCGAACCTGTTAAATGAACGAAGCTGACCAATAGTCGAGCTTGTTAAGGCGAAGTCGACCAATGATCGGACTTGGTAAATGAACGAGACTGATTATGAATCGAGTCTATTAGAACGGAAGTCGAATATGAGTCATACTTGTTGAATGAACAAGACTGATTATGAATCGAGGTTGTTAGAACGAAGTCGACTATGAGTCGGACTTGTTGGATGAACGAGACTGATTATGAATCGAGCCTGTTAGAACGAACGGGCTGACTAAGAGTCGAGCCCGTTAGAATCGATGCACAAACGTAACACAATTTGAATAAAAATGTAACTTTATTGAAGTAATATCATGATTACATAGAAAACGGGGAGCTAGCACTAGAACTAAACTTCCAATTTGAAAACGAAAGCTAACTTTGTAACTGAACTAGAAAACTGAACTAGAAGTAGTATTTGATAAGGTGGGTAGCATGCCATAGATGCTTCAACTCGTCGCCGTCTAAATGAGCAATCATGTAAGTTCCCTCCTTAATAACTCCAGTGACGATATAGGGACCTTCCCAGTTGGGAGATAACTTGTTCATCTGTGTTCTCCTTCCAGTCGATTCGATCCTCCTCAAAACATGGTGGCATACTTGGAACGATCTTGTTTTTTATTTTCTTGTCATGATAGCTCTTGGTTTTCTACTTGTAATTTACCATCCTTAGATGATATGTATCTTGATATTCGTCGATTAGATCCAAGTCGATCAATCTATTGACCTCCTTCTGCTCTTGGTCGAAGAAGATTACTCTAGCTGTGGGAAATTGTAGCTTGGCCGATGCCATGGCCTCTGATCCATAAGCAAGAGCGAATGGGGTTTCCCCCGTGGGCCCCCGAATGGTTCTGCGGACTGCCCAGAGAGCAAGAGGGAGTTCGTCCAACCAGTTGCTTTTACGACCAACCAAGCCCGTTTTTAATGCTGAGAGAACCAACTTGTTCCCTGCTTCGGCTTGCCCGTTGCCTTGGGGATAGGCGACTGACGACTTCCAATGCTTGACTCCAACTCTTTTCATTTCATCTTCGAAAGCTTGGGAGAATTATAGCCCGTTATCCGATACTATTGCCTGAGGAATCCCAAAATGGAACCAAATGAAGTCGTGAATGAAATTGATGGCGTTTTCCTCAGTAATTCTGGCTAGTGGCTTGGCTTCGACCCACTTTGTGAAATAATCAATAGCTACGATCACGTACTTGCAATTTCCACGGGTGGGCGGGAAGGGTCCAATTAAATCGATGCCCCGCATATCAAAAGGCCAAGTAGCGATCACTTGAGTTTGCTCAGTTGTAGGCAGGTGAGGAAGATTGGCGAATCTTTGGCACTAGTCGCACCCTTGAACAAAATCGTGAGCGTCCGCTCTCATGTATGGCAAGTAATAGCCCATTGTAATCAATTTGTCGGCCAAAGTTCTGGCCCCCGGGTGTCCACCACAAACTCTACTATGCACGTCGTACATCAGCTGGGTTACCTCTTGGGGATGTACACATCTCAATAATGTTTTACTGAAGGACCTTCTGAACAACGCGTTTCCTTGAATGACATACCGCGGAGCCTTTTTCTTGATGGCTCGAGCTGCTTTCTCGTCCTCAGGTAGCTCACCTGTTTCTAGGTATGCTCGCATTTCATCGATCCAGCACTTGGTGTAGACCCAATCTCTACCAGTACTCTCCAGGCATTGAATCTGAACCCTCTCATAGGCTGGATGTTCGAGAAAAGAGATAGGCTCCCCATGTTGCTCGTCTGATGTAGCCAGTTTTGAGAGTAGGTCGGCCAATTCATTGTCGTCTCGACCAACCCTCTGTATCTCCCAAAATTCCATGTCTTTGATCAACTCCTTCACCAGGTCATAGTATTTGACCAAAATGGGATTCAGCACCTCGTACTCTCCTCTGACTTAGTTGACTATCAACTGAAAATCACAGTAGGCTACGATCTTGGTCGCCCCAAAACACTTTGCGTACTCAATAGCAGCGACCAAAGCTTCATATTCAGCCTAGTTGTTGGAAGCTTCAAACTTGAATCTCAGTGCCTCCTCATAAATGGTCCCTAATTCCGGCTCGACCAATACAATTCCGGCCCCACTGACGTTCTTTGTTGTCGACCCATCAGAGTACACCTTCCAGCAATCGTCGGGAAAACTTGTGCGGGCTGAGTCTCTAGCTCCTTTCCTTTTCCTTTCTCCTTCTGATCTCGAACTTCGCTATCTCCCTTGGTGAACGTAAGCTCAACCAAGAATTCTGCCAAAGCTTGAGCTTTTAATGCCTTTTGAGGCCGATACTCGATGTCGAATTCTGTGAGAGCAATTGACCAGTTGAGTAAGCGGCCTGAACTTTCTGGCTTGTGTAGGATCTTCCTCGAGGGTGCATTTGTAAGTACAACAATCGAGTGAGGCAGAAAATAAGCTCGTAACTTCCTGGAAGCTACGACCAAAGCATATGCTACCTTCTCTGCATTATAGTATCTGCCCTCTATGTCGGACAAGGCCTTGCTTACGTAATATACGGGCTTTTGAAGCCCTCCTTCTTCTCGAACTAAAATGGTGGCCATAGCCTGGTCGCTAACAGACAGATTGACAAACAATGTTTCCCCTACAACCGGGCTGCTCAATCGTGGCGGAGACATAAGATACTCCTTTAGCTGCAGGAACGACGAATGACATTCGGCCGTCCACTCAAAATTTTTCGTCCCCTCAATGATTTAAAGAAGGGAAGAGATCATTCCGCCGACTTAGCTATAAAGCGACCTAGGGCTGCAACCCTACCGTTGAGTCGCTGCATCTCATTGATATTTGTAGGCTCCTTCATATCGACCAGAGCCTTGATATTTTCAGGATTTGCCAGCTGCCACGCCGAACACACACTTACTCAGATTAAGCTTCATGTCGTTTGCTATTAAATTGGCAAATATTTCCCTTAGGTCTACCACATGACGCCCGACCTTTGTTTTGATGACCATATCATCAACGTAGGCCTCCATGTTTTGGCCAATTTGTGAGGAAAAGACCTTGTTGACCATCCTCTGATAGGTCGCTCCTGCATTCTTCAAACCGAACGGCATCATAGTGTAACAATAGATATCCCCAGCAGCTTGAAAAGCCGTCTTCACTATATCGTCTTCGTGCATCTTGATCTGATGATAGCTCGAGTAAGCGTCGAGGAAGCTTAATGTGGTGTGTCCCGCTATCGAATATACGAGCTTGTCGATCCTAGGCAGAGAATAACAATCTTTGGGACAGACTAGCTTTTGAACAATGACCTCCTCCTTTATTCCATTCATGTCTTCTACTCTCCAAGTAAAAACGTCACTGATCTCCAAGTAGCTCGACGATTTATGCTCGTTCCTCAGCTGACATCTGCTTACCAATCTGAATTTTTTGTTCGGGATAAGAACGATTTGTTATCACTGCCTCTAGCTCATCAACAACTTCAAGTTCCGGACCATCTCTAAACTTAATGATCTCACGAACCCTCCGTCTTTCTTCAGCCCCCAAGTGTGGAGCTTCTTCAACAATCATATCGTCCAATTCAGCTACGATCTCACTGGTGGTGGCCCCCGAGTTATTGTCGATCTGCAGGCATAGTTCGCCTATGAAGACTTGGTCGACCATAACTGCATCTGAATTGACGATGGTGTTTTGAGAAGGACGTGTCGGCTCAGTCATGACGTCGACATGTGAGTGATAGGTCGCTTCTTCCACGCAGGTGATCGTAGATAGCTGCGAAGTTGTGGTGACAGACTTTGATAGCTTCAAATACCCCTCAGGAGTTTCAACCTCTAGCTCCCTCTTCTTTCTCATCATTCTAAGGACATGATCAAGGTAAGCTCGAGTTGTACTTTGCATGCATCCCACTCCAGCTAGCGTGGGAAACTTAACTCGTTGATGGGGGATAGAGGCCACTAATACAAGTGCGACCTGGCAAGGAATACCCAAAATAGCAGCATAATCACAATTTACATCAATAATAATGAAGGTTACCTTAGTAGTGACCCTGAATGGATGCTGGCCTATGTCAACATCTAGCTCGATCAGCCCCTTTGCATCCACCCTATGATTGGTGAAGCCTTCAAGTCGACTATCATATCGTGACAGCTGCTCCTTTGAGAGTCCCATTTCCTTGAATGTTTTATAAAATAGAATGTCTTTGAAGGCCCCCGTGTCTATCAAGAGTCTGCTCGTCGTACACCCATCAATCAGTCCTGGTATGACGAGAACTTGCTCTCTGGCCGCTACATTAGTTGCTAGTTCGTCTGGATAGAAGCTGATAACCTCGTCCCTGATGTAGCTTCTAGGCGGCACGTGAGGGGCTTTGTTGAGCTGGAATATCTTGTGTTTCAGAGCGGTGTTGCTAGCTTTCTCAGTGATTACTCCCAAATTCAGTCTAGGTTGCCTTGGTTCTTGCGTACCACCAGTAGGTCGCTCACCTCCACCAGGCTAAGCGGCCTTTACATACCTGTCGAGCTTACCATCGTCGACCACTTCTGAATGATACGTTTCAGACTCATACAATTTTCTGTAGTATGTCCCGTATCCTTGTGGTATTCACAGTATTTACTGTTGTCCCTTCTGAACTTATTTCCTGGGTTCATTGGGGCTGGGGGACCTAGCTTGACCGTATTCAAAATTTCAGAGCGACTCACCGTCAGTAGGGTAAATATCTCGGGCACTCTCTCAGTTGCCCTGGTTCTATTCTTCCCATTCTTGTTGTTACCACCATTTTTGTCTTGGTCTTTCACGACCTCAGCCTTGGAACCTGTCCCTTTCTTCTTTTCTTTCCTCTCTTCATCAATGGCCACATTGTAGGCCCTTTCAAATAGCTCTTGACGGGTTGTCACGCTCCTAACTTGTAGCTCGTAATCTAAGTCAGTTGAGGTCACTCCATTTCCATTTTTGTCATGTCCCCCACCATGTTTTGTAACTTTTGCTTGTATCAATAAAATCTAGGGAGTACCGTCTCCTTTCGCCAAAAAAAAAAAAAAAGAGCGGTCACTCCATTTCTAAAGCAATTTATTACTTCCCTATCTGTCAGGTCCTCATCAATCTTGTCGACCATCTCCTTGAACTTGGTATAATAGCTCATCAAGCTTTCATTTTTTCCTTGCACCAAATTGTTCAAGTCGGTGACTGTCAATTTTCGGGCTCCAGCCGTCGAGAAGCGATCTAGAAACTTCTTTCTCATGTAATGCCGTGTGGTAATACAACCTGGTGCCAAACCCTTAAACCAAGTAAGGGCTGCCCCTGTGAGAGTGCTGGTAAGTGCCTTGCACATCACATCATCCTCGTTGGAGATGAAACACATAGTAGCTTCTAGATGCTCTATATGGCTCTGGGCGTTGGTCGCACCTGAATATTTTTCAAGAGTGGGCAACCTGAAACCGTGGGGATGTCGACAATCAAGCAATTCCTTGGACAAGGGATGAAGAGTGAAGTCTTCTATTAATAAAATCTAGGGAGTACCGTCTCCTTTTGCCAAAAAAAAAAAAGGATGAAGAGTGAAGTCTTTTCGTTCGCCCTTTCCAGCTTCCTCCTTCTTGTCAGCCTCCCATTGCTCTAGTCTCTTCTTCCACTGTAACCACTCCCTAGCATCTGGATTGTCGTCCCTTGCATGGGAGACGTTGCTAGATCTTTGTCATTTTTCACGGTGAGGTTCCCTCCTTGAGTTAGCCCTATTCCTTTCACTTCTGGGGGGAGTCACCTCTCTACCTCGCATGTCTCTGTGGGGAGGCGACCTTATTGAATTCACTGGAGACCTGCGCCTATCCTCCCTGACTGGCGACCTGCGCCCATCTCTATCCCTGTGAGAATGCGATCTAACTGATCTGACTGGCGACCTGCTCCCATTTCTCTTGCGGTGGGATTGCGATCTCTCGGTTCCAACAGGCGACCTACGCCTATTCCTTTCAGCCTCCCTCTGTCGTCTCAACTTCGACTCAGCTTCTTGCTCCCTGTTCGAATTGAGATGACTACGCAAGTCGTCAGGCAGAACAGGTATGTTGGTGCGAATGTGTGGTACGATCTGCTGCTCATCATTCTGCCTGTTGCTCCCGTTCTACCTAGCACTTCCTTTGGGCCGCCTGTAAGAGACTTGTGAGGGGGCTGCTCTCTCCGACCTTCTGTCATTCTGATCAGGCTCCTCCTCCATTGCTAATAACTCTGCCAAGATTCTAGCCCGCTCCACCAGCATCTCCTTTCTAGTGAGGGGATTGGTTAAGGGACCTGGTCTGTCGCCTGTAGCCATTCGCCCTGCTTGACACTTTGGAGGGGGCTGAGCTCTTTGCTCGACCATGGGCCTTTTCTCCCTTCTACCGTCTAGCAAGCCTCTGCCATCAGCAATGCTATTTGAACGTGTCGCCCTTCCATGCGCACGCAGCGGGGGAGGAGGAGGAAGCATATTAGCATTGCGATTGCCTGCACCGGCCTAGCACCAGTATTTCCCTCATTATGTTCGTTTGAGGCCTCTGACACATGACCATCAGAAGTCACCATGATGATGGGTTGTAAGAAATTTCGAGGTCAAAAAAGCACGATTCCCGGCAATGGAACCAAACTGATGCTACAAGAATCGTGCCGTTATCAATCTCCGTCCAGCTGTAAGATTAATCTCCTGACTTCTGACCTGAAAACAGAACCCACGACTAGCCGGAATGGTCTCCGGCAAAGACCCTCGGACGTGAGGATAAGTACGGTGTATGAGAGCTAAATAATTATGTGGAACAATGTATTCTCAAATAATCAAAAAGCAATTACATTGGAATGGTTGACATTGCCTTGTATTTATAGTTGTTGATGAGATATATAATTGTGGTAGGATTGTATTAAATCCCTATAATCTCGGATCAGATATGCATAAGAGATCTTGTCCATAATAACTCCTGATTTGTAGGGAGTCCGTTATGGAAAGACTTGTGTTCACTCCTGGACTCTGTAAGTCGTCATATATTGTAATAGGTCGAGGTCGCCTGTTGGGTCTAGGTCGACCTGACTGATGGATGAGATTGGGTCATGCCCATAAAATATCTGGATCGTTATGTCGGACCAAGCTAGGTCGGGACCTCGTAAGTCGAACAAAGAGCTTAGGTCGACTGATCATGCTGTGGGGCCATGAGCCTGGTAATAATTGGGCCTAGCCCACTGAGAATGTGGTGGCAATAACATATAAATAATCGGGCTTGTTCGTTGGGCCTTGCCCGTCATTTTTATTCCGTTCAAAACCTTACTGTACTAGGTAATTTGCAGAACATGGCAAACTGCCCGCAAGATGAAGTTAGTACGAGGATCACTTGAAGGTGGCTCACCTGACATTGACAATCTTAGGATCAAATGGTAAATTTCAAAGTACATGATAAATCATACTATAGTTAATGGATTATCTCAATATATTGGTTTTATTGAGGTACATTGACTTGTTGGTACCATGTTTTCATAGATTTTAAGGTAATGATTCTTGAGGGTTTTGAAGTTAACTTGTGGCTGCAGGTGGGGAAGTTGGTCTGTAACGACCCCAAAATCCATACATAATAATAATGCTTAGTTTAATAATTGAATAACCTCCAACGGCTACTATCAACCACAATTCAAAAATACTAACCACTATTTGAAATAACTTAAATACTGAAACGGTAACAATCTCTACGGCTAATCCATCAAACACGCAGCCAATCCACTTCAATCATTTATTACCTGGAAGGAGAAAGAATATGAAAGGGTGAGCGAACAAAGCTCAGTAAGTTCATACGGGGTCTCTTTGGTTTCTAAGAAGAGACGGCCGGAATGAACGGAGTTTAACAATATATCAATGAAAGGATAACATGTACAATAAATAGTTTAGGTGCTGAGAATGTCAATGAAAGATACTTTTTTAAATAACAAGTAGTGGCACTTTTACAAATAACAGATAGAGATTATACACACATTTGTCCGTCAATTCCAAGTACTTGTGCACCTTTCATCTAGGCGACTCCGATACACCTTTTCAGGCAATCGTTGAATAAGGTTCCCTATGCCATTATCAGAGCGCTCCCTTATTCTGATGCATCATGATAATCACATCTATAGAATTAAGTTCATTTCATTATGACTAGACCATTTCATTCTATAGTGAGGTCATTTCAATCTGACTAGACCTTAGGTCATTTCAATCTGTTTAGACCAATTTATTTAACATTGAGCCCATTTCAATCTGACTAGGCCTTAGGTCATTTCAATCTGTTTAGACCAAATACATATAGAGTCCTCATCAATTGGACAATTTTAACATCATATACATATAGTGTTCATGGTACGAGAACACAAAAGTCAATTTCAATTAAGATAGATACACATTGAACAAAACGCATCAATGGTAAGATATTCCAAGAACGTTCATAACGAGGGAATACAAATCACTACCGGCCACTTGGTAGCACATACTTTATGAAACTTTTAGAATCTTAACACAAAGGATATGAAACGATCAAATGCTAAGGAACGTAATCCCTTACCTTAAACGCTTGCGTTTCCTTGCACTGATTTTCGGCATGAATCTACAATCATGCAAATAACATTTCTTAGGGTAAAAGTAATTCCTATTTACTTTAATTACCCAACTTTGATCATCTTGTTAACCTATGGGTTATTTCTCTTTAACTCTTTTTAAGGTTGATTAGTACCCTTTTTAGGTTTTCCAAAATACCCTTAGGGTTTCTAGGTTTCTAACCCATCTTTAATCCTTCATAATCTTCTTTCATATACCCCAAAATTACTATTCACAGCCTACTATTCATATTCACTATTTACAAATTACTATTCACAGTTACTGTTCATAATTATCGTTCACGGTTACTGTTCATCATTACTGTTTACACCCTAATTACACCCACTAAATCTAATTTCGATTGTTCCATTCTTAGCATGTAATACCTTAGGTTAATTCCTTTGATTACATATCCAACCCGAATCAATATTAGGTTGTGTCTAGAGAAACACTAACCGTCTCTAGGAGAGAACTGGGATCATCCTGACTGTTTTCTAAATCTCTCTAGGGCGGACTCGTCTTCCCCGTCCTAGGGTTCCCCCTAGGGGCGGCCGGCCCTTCTGGGGGGCCGATCTCTTGCCTGGGTTCCTTTGATTTCTTTCATATTTCCGTTATTATGTTATTTGTTTTGGAAATCATCTCCAATCAACACCCTATTTCGAGGTTTACACCAAGCCGTCGGCAGCGTGTTTCCGGCCATTTGGCCTCGCTCTATAACACTATCCATGCTTCGCCGTCTACCCAACGCCGGCAACGCATCAAATCTCGATTTCGTCGCATCCAAATTGCCCTAATACGGATATGCCACCGCCGCCTTCTCCAAATCCAGCCTCGTCCATCAACAAATCGGCTTCACCGATTTCTCCTCTTGGATTTCATCAAGCCGCGCCTCCATCTTCGATCTTAGGTATCTCCGTTTTGGCGACGGCCGCAACCGATATGCCGCCGTCGTCGTCTACGGGTACATTTTGCAGTTCAACAAGGAACCCTGATTAGTCATATGCCTCTTTTAAGGTCTCAAATGGTTTATTTCTGTTTGTTATTCAATTGACATCAGTTCGTTCTTTAGCTTGGTCTTTTGGATTTTTGGTTCAATTGACAACATTTACATTATTTTTGTTGTCTTTTGAAGTTGATTCAATTGACAACATTATCAAAAATGTCTCGACTCCTCATCCGAGAATGTGGTCTCAATCAGATTTTTCAGATGTAGTTTACATCAACTCTCATTTACCATTTTTAATGGGCACTGTGATCAGAGACCGTGTTCTCATCCTCATTATGTTTCAATGGAGAGGCAGTTCTGCCTCAATCACCAATTCCGGTTTCTTTGGATTTGTATTTAGCTTCCCCTCCTATTGTAATGGGGCGGTCCATATGGACTTGCAACCCTCCCCTTAGTTTCCTTTACTTTATTGTTGGCTTCAAGCCCCACTTGTTTTTTTTTTTTTTTTTTTTTTTTTTTTTTTTTTCAGTCAGGTGGTTTAGGTACATTATGTCCCCCACCTTGTCTTGTATTTTCGTTTTATTTATAACATTTAGGGAGCTACGCCTCCTTTCGTTTTAAAAAAAAAAAAAAAAAAAAAAAAGGTTTTCAATTAATAATCCTTTATCAAAATATCATTTGATCATTCTTAATTAATCATCAATATTTATAAAACAAACCCTAATTTAAATCTCAAGAATTTCTAGGGTTTTCTAGGTTCTTTTAAATTCGAGAATAATAATTATTAGACGAAAGAATACTCACTTTGGTTTGGTTTGATTTTTGTTAGCCACTGAATAGCTTCTCCTCCTTTCTTTCTTCTCCAAGCAGTCCGCCCCTCTCTCTTCTCTCTGTCTCACGGCCCTCTCTCTACTCACACAACACCAAGCCGCCTCCCTCTCTCTCTGATTCTTTGGTTTATGAAATTAAATAACCCTAGGTATTAGTAATATATATATATATATATATATATATATATATATATATATATATATATATATATATATATATATATATATATATACTCGCATCTCACTCTCGAGCTCCCACGTTGCTTCTCTTTCCGTGTGATTGCTCCATTGCACTTTCACATAAGGGATAACACCCTTTCCTCAATACTTGATCTTTCCGGTCTACAATCTTCATCGGTTGCTCAACGTGACTCAAATCGGCATGAAATCTCATCTGCTTATACTCAATCACATGACTCGGGTCGGTGACGTACTTTCTCAACATCGAGACATGAAACACATTATGCACTCCAGCAAGTACAGGTGATAAAGCCAACTTATAGGCCACCTGCCCAACTCGCTCCAAAATTTCAAATGGTCCCACATACCTTGGGCTCAATTTCCCGTGAATACCAAATCGCATAACTCCTTTGGTTGGCAAAATCTTCAGGAATACATGATCCCCCAACTGAAATTCTAAGTCTCGTCGTCGGCGATCTACATACGACTTTTGTCTGCTTTGAGCAGTCAATAACCATTTTATTACTCGATGTACCTTATACGCGATTACCTGAACGATCTCTGGTCCCATCGGCTTCCTCTCACCAACTTCATCCCAACAAGCAGGCGATCTACATTTCCGTCCATACAAGGCTTCATACGGTGCCATACCGATGCTAGCGTGATAACTGTTGTTGTAAGTGAATTCTACCAATGGCAAATGCTCATCCCAAGTCCCTTGCTAATCCAATGTGTATCCCTTCACATATCCTCAAGGGTCTGAATCGTCCTTTCTGACTGTCCATCTGTATGTGGGTGAAAGTTGTACTCATCATCAATTCGGTCCCCAATGCTTGTTGTAGACTCTTCCAAAACTTTGATGTAAGCCTCGCATCCCAATCAAATATTATTGACACTGGTATTCCATGCAATATCACTATCTTATCTACGTATAACTTAGTTAACTTCTCCAACGAGTCTGTCACCTTAATTGCCAAGGAATCGGCCGACTTCGTAAGTCTATCCACTATAACCCAAATCGTGTTATGGCCCTTCAACGTCTTCGGCAGTCCAACTACTAAATACATTTCTATATCCTCTCACTCCCATTCTGGAATTGGTAATGACTGTAATAATTCTGTCGGTTTTTGGTGTTCACTCTTCACTTGTTGACATATCCAACATCTCTATACAACTTTGTCACATCTCCCTTCATATGATTACCACCAAAATGATTCCCTTAAGTTCTTATATGCCTTCATACACTCAGAATGTACCGAAAACTTTTGGTAGTGTACTTTCTGCAGAATCTCTCTTCTTATATCCTTGTCGCTAGGTACTCAAATTCTTGATTGATAGCTAAAAATCCCTTTGTCTTCTATACGAAATTCTATTACCTTTCCTTTTGCCATACTCTAATGTATCCTCACGGCTCTTCATCTATTCTTTGTGCTTCCTTGATTTGGTCTAACAGTGTTGGCTAAAAATCCCTTTGTCTTCTATACGAAATTCTATTACCTTCACTTGTTGACATATCCAACATCTCTATACAGTGTTGCCAAATCTCGGGCTCTACTATTATGCAAAGGATGATTGCTTGGCATGCTTGTAAAAATTCCAAGCTTAGTAGGGTTGTCTGTTGGTTGGGAGAAATCCTTCCCAGTTTCATTTGTTGGGAGCTTTGGAAGCACAGGAATAAATGCAGGTTTGATGATGGGATTCCAAGTTGGGAAAAGGTTCGTAATAATATTCAATTCCATATTAGTGATATCCTTCGTGCTCACAAATTAACATTTCATGTTCTTCCTTCGGAGGTAAATATTGCTCTATTTTTTAATATTAGTATGGCCACCCCTTCTATTAATCATATCAAGCTTGTGCATTGGTCCCCTCCTTCTAGGGGACAAATAAAAGTTAACACAGATGGAGCGTCTCGTGGAAACCCGGGCATTGCCTCGGGTGGAGGTATTTTACGTCAGCATGATGGGTCTTTTATTTTTGCTTTTTCTCATTTTTATGGTAATGCTTCTAACATGGTTCTTTGAAGGCTAGAGGGCTGCTCTTGATGGTATCTCTCAAGCTAGGATTATGGGGTTTGATTCTCTTTGGCTTGAGGTGGACTCCAGTTTTATCTCATATCTTACTTCGCAAATGCAATATTCCTTGGGAGATCCGTACTACATTCAAGCCATTTTCGTGATTCATGGAGGAAGTGTCTATTCAGTAACTCATGTTTTACGGGGAAGGTAATAAAGTGGCGAGATTTTCTTGCTAATATCTCACTGGGCCGCTTTCAGCGGATTTTCGGTTACTTCTTTGGGGTCTTGTCCCAAGTCGTGCCAGAGCCTTCTCTACTTTGATCGGATCTCATATCCTAATGTTAGGCGGTAAGTTTTATCTTTTATTGATGTATTTTCTTTTGTTTTTAGAATCCCCCCCCTTTTTTGTTGAGGATCTTACAGGATGTGTAAGAACTCCCCCTAGGTGTTTGTTTTCTGGTAGTAAAGGCTGTCATGTCCCCCACCATGTTTGTAATTTTATTTTTCGTTATTAATAAAATCTAGGGAGTACCGTCTCCTTTTGCCAAAAAAAAAAAATACTTGAAAATCAATGCTATCCCATGCACTTACCCCCTTGGAAATCAACATCGCTAGGGTTCCTTCATTTTTCCTACTCAAAGCATCAGCCACCACATTGGCATTTCCTAGGTGGTATAAAATTGTACAATCATAATTCTTAAGCATTTCTAGCTGCTAATTCAAATCATGGGTCGGGTAATTTCTCTCATGGTTCTTCAGTTGCCTTGACGCATAAGCTATCACCTTCTCGTTCTGCATCAACACACAACCTAATCCTTTCAACGACGCGTCACTATATATCACAAATCCGTCCGATCCTGATGGCACTGTAAGAATAGGTACGGATACTAACCGACTCTTCAGCTCTTGAAAATTCTTTTCACATTCCTCGGACCAAACGAACTTGGCTCCTTTCTGTGTCAATCTAGTCAACGGTCCTGATAACTTCGAAAATCCTTTAACAAATCTCCTGTAGTATCCTGTTAGCCCCAAGAAACTTCTTATTTCACTAACAGTTGTTGGTCTCTCCCAATCCACTATAGCTTCTATTTTTGCTGGATCTACTTCAATTCCTTCCTTAGACACTACATGTCCCAAGAATGCCACTTTCTCAAGCCAAAACTCGCACTTCTTGAATTTAGCGTACAACCTCTGTTCCCTCAAAATCTGTAGAACCAACCTCAAATGTTCCTCATGTTCTTCCTTAGTCTTCGAATAAAAGAAGATGTCATGTATGAATACAATCACACATTTATCCAAAAACTCCTGGAAGATCCTATTCATTAATTCCATGAATGTTGCCGGTGCATTCGTTAACCCAAACGGCATAACCAAAAACTCATAATGGCCGTACCTTGTCCTAAAGGCCGTCTTTGCCACATCCTCCTTCTTCACTCTCAGTTGATGGTACCCCGATCTCAAATCTATCTTCGAGAAATAACAAGCTCCCCGAAGTTGGTCAAACAAATCGTCAACCCTTGGTAACGGATATTGATTCCTAACCGTCATTCGATTCAACTTCCGATAATCGATACACATTCTCATTAACCCGTCCTTTTTCTTCACAAATAACACCGGTGCTCCCCAAGGTGACAGACTCGATCTAATCAGTCCATTGTCCAACAATTCTTGTAGTTGTTCCTTCAGTTCCTTAAGTTCATTTGGCGCCATCCAGTACGGTGCCTTCGATATCGGTGTAGTCTCTGGTACTAAGTCTATGGAAAATTCTATCTCCCTTTCTGGTGGTATTCCCGGTAAATCTTCTGGAAACACATCCTTAAATCTCTGATTACTGAAAGAGACTCTATACTTGCTCCTTTCTTAACCGTTTCTCCAATATAGGCCTAGAATCCTTCACATCCTTTCTTGAACATCTTCCGAGCCCTCATTCCCGAAGTAAGACCCAATCAGGTTCTCGGTTCCGATTCTTGAAAATAAAACTCTTCTCCAGATTGCAATCTGAAATGTATTTCTTTCTTAAAATAATCTACCTTGGCATGGTAAACAACTAAACAATCCATCCCCAGGATAGTATCAAATCGTTCATTTCCAACTCTATAAGATCAACCTCAAGTTCTCTATCACCTAATTTCAAAGGGAATTTCTTATACCTAGACCATATAGAAATAACTCATTAGTCGGAGTGTTTATAACCAAAGGTACTTCTAACACTTCAGGTTTCAAATTCATTTTCTTCTCTTTGTACCGATGCTCATTAGTCTTGTGCTTCCCCTTTTTCACACTTCACATTTTTCATCAAATCCTTGACCACGGACCTTGCTTTTGGTCCCAACTCTTCGATTGTTAAAGTTCTTACTTGGGTACTTACTTACGACACCATCTTCTTTACGATACTTATCAGTACTACGAATACAAGGCACTATTACTCACGCTTATACCAGCAATACTTAAATGCTTAATACTTTTATACTATAAATATATGCCGCCTCAATAGACTAAACATTTAATTAAGTCATAGATCAATTCACTAGACCCTTAGTCTTTTCAATAGGCCGACATTACTCTCATAAGTCGTTTCATCAGACTTATTGGTCTTTTCATAGACCAACAATATTAATACTCATACTTGAATTAGGGCGTCTCAACAGACTAACATTCAATTCATAGGTCATTTTACTAGACCACCAATCGTTCAATCGATCGGCTAACACATGTATAGGTCATTTCATTTGACCCAAAATTAATCACACTTGGCCATTCATTCAGCCGATTATCATACACTTTTGGTCAATTCACCAGACCACACTTTCATGTTCCAGTTTAATACACATAATTAACATTTAGGAACACAATCACACAAATATAAATCAACTGCAACTAAACTTTATTTCGTAAATACGTCTGAAGGGAAAGCAATCGTTTCATACGTTCTTTCTACTAGAACAAGAATAACTCTTACTACTAACTACTCTTCTTTCTATAATTAAAACCAAACAATTCTTCCTTCCACTTCCAATTTCACCTTCTTCCTAAAACTTCCTTTTGGTTTTCCACTAGACATTTCCTCTTCCTTATCATCTTCAATCATGATTGGGGTAGCTCTACTGCCCTCAATGTTAATATCTACTTCCCCAATTTCATCTTCAGCTACCAAGCCTTCCATATTTGGTGCTTTACTTCCTACAAGTGTTGTCGGTTTACACTCTCTAGCTCTAGCTTCCTTCAAAGCTTTCAGCTCATGTTACCATTGATAAGCTTCTTCTCTAGTTTCATGGTAATACTTCTCATTTCGGTTCATAGTCGCTTTTACTTCTTCCAATTTCCTGCTAGTGTCTCGTCAAGCTTTCCTATCTCGCATCCACTTCCTTACTGTAAGTTTCACTTTTGCCTTTATCAACTCATCTTGAGCATCTCTACTCTTTGCAACAAACAGAGTGCATACTTTCATCACTTTATTGGATCTTTTCTTCTCAGTTTTCAGGAATTTCTAATCCTAAGAATCCTTTACACATACCCCTTGATAGCCTTTTCACTCGGGGACTTACGCCTCAATTTCATCCTCAAAGCTTTACCACATCCAGCCATATCATACTTATGCGTTCATACTTAATTAAGATTCTCTATCTTTCCTCAATAAGGTTTCATCGTGCTTATTAAGGCTAATCCTTTGTCTTTTCACAAGATCCTAATACAAAAGTTTCCAAAAATAGAAAGTTTCTTAACATAGAAAGTTTCCAAACTTAGAAGGTTTCCTGAAATAGAAGGTTTCCATAAATAGTAGGTTCCTAAAATAGCAACTTCTCAAAAATGCTAACTTCCCAATTACAATCTCTTAATTTCCACAATTTCATAGTTAGACTCTTAAAGAAATTTTACCCTAAAATTTTCCGTTCCAAATACTTTATAGGTAGGCCCAATTATACTTTTTTTTTTAAGACGAAAGGAGACGTAGCTCCCTAGATTTTATAAATAAAATAAAAGAACAAAGCACGGTGGGGGACATAAAACCTAACCACCGGAAAAGAAAAGAAATCTACAATGTGGGGCTTAAAGCCAACAATAAAATCAAGAAAGCTAAGGGGAGGGGTGCAAGTCCAAATGGACCGCCCCAAAACAAAAGGAAGGGGAAAACTAAGCCCTAAACTAAAAAAGGGAAAAGGAGAGAACCCAAACCCATCAATCAAAATTATCAGGAGGAGAAGCCGACCTTGCACGCCATTTCCTAGAAGAGACCATTGTGAAACCATCAGCATTTGTATTCTTTTTGTGAGACGGAGTAAAAGGAGTGTATCCGGCCATATCGGTAACAAAGAATAAGGGGCCCTTGCGGCAGAAAAATGCTGCAGGGAACTTTGTTCCACTGCCACGAAAGGTTGGTGAGGATGGGATTCCCTATATCGAGCAATGTTGCGCATTATCGCCTCTTCATCGTTCGGAGGAGCATTGACATTACCTAAAACAACACCCATATGGGCAGCCTTCATATCATTTGTTGGAGCAATGTTACCAACAGCACCAACAAGCACATCCGTGATCTTTTCCATAGAAGTAACCGAACCATCCTTTTTATTTTTATTTCCATCAACCAAATTTTCTTGAGGAACCACAATGCTAGTCGAACCAACTTCCTTGGTATCAGCAACCAAAACTAGAGGGCTATCAGCCTTCTTGAGACGCACATCTTCCACTATAATTTGAGACACATCGTTCCCCTTGACAACATCTTTTGACACTTTCTGTAGAATTTGATTAACAGCATTGGAAAGAGGCTCACCTCTTCGAGCATGGTATTGGACAGCCCCCACCTTCATTTTTTCTTGGCCGACAATAGTTTGAGCAGGAGCAGCAACATTTGCTGGTGTTTCATGAGCACAAACCTCATTACTTTGATTGGAATTTCCAGCCTTATTATCCAAGCTAGCACCCAAAACAGGCGCAGCCCCAACTTCCAAATCATTACTGTCCTCCAACATTTTCTTGGGAGCATAAACCTTCTCTTTAACTCCGTTTTTGCAAATTCTCATTCAGAGTAGGATTAGCTTTTCGACACAAAGAAATATCATGGCCAAACATGAAACAATGTTTACAATATTTAGGAATAACATCATACTCCACTTTCTGATAAAAACTAGAGCACGCATCTCCACAATCAATGAATATCTCATGAGGCAGCTTTTTCAATGCGTCAACTTTTACTAAAATCTTTGCAATACTGGGACGAGATAATTCAGCGGTAGCTTTGTCAAGCGAGAGAGGGGATCCAATATTCGAAGCAGCAGCAAATAAGAAAGACTTGTTCATTAGATGAATTGGGAGATTTGGAAAACCAACCCAAATCGGAACGAAAGGAGATTCCTGATCTGGCCGCCATTCAGGAGACCAAGCCAAAGTCCTCATGGGGTATCTAGTTACATACCATACATCTTTCATAAACAAGCGTTGATAATCTTCTTCAACAAATCAATTGAATAAGAGTATGCCGAGAATCAATGTGACCAAGCTTGTAGCTTCCTTTAAGCTTGAACTTGGCGAAGGCAATACGGGCATCCTCCATACTCGGTTTTCCATGCATAAACTTGCCCACCAATGTAAACTTGAACGGCCTTGAAAAAACCTCAATAATATCTTTGGATAATTTAACGGAAGGAGTTCCTTTATGAATACCCGTAGGAATCACAACAGGAGTAATATTACTAGAAGCGGCTGGGTTGAACAGATCTGCAAAGGATTTTGAGATCGGTGTATAAGGGTTTGGGTGAGGGGGAACGGTTTTGGTAACAGCATTAGTGTTTGCTTGCTGCGGCGCAACAGCAGAATTAGGGTTAGGGCTAGACACCACACTAGGATTGACGGAAACATTGGAGATTGAAGGAGAATAATAGGGGTTGTAAGAACTAGAATTCAAAGAAGGAAAAAACGGCACCGTGACAGCCATGGCTGCCGGTAATCAGCCCCTAGGGCAAACCCTAGGGCAACCCTAATTAGGGTTCCGCCCCAAAGCTAGAGAGATTGTTGATTTAGTGCGTGTGTGTGTTTTTCTCACGCTTTTTAATTTTGGCTTTGATATTGGTAGGCCCAATTATACTCAAGTACTACTTCTTCTAATATGCTTAATGCTCTAAAAGTCTCCCATGTGACCTAAAGTCAAAGCTTTGATACCAACTGTAACGACCCCAAAATCCATACTCCCTCCGTCCCACCGATCTTAAGAAAACTTTCCATTTTGGGCGTCCCATCGATCTTAAGAATTTCAAAAATGTAAAGTTTTTATTAATTTTATACTCTTCCTACCCCACTCATTCTCTCTCCTACTTTACTTTTACACTCACAACATTCTCTCTCCTAACTATTCATCCCACTCATTCTCTCTCCTATTTAATTTTTCACACTCACAACACTTCTTCCACTCATTCTCTTTCCTAATACTATAATAATATTCCTTAATTCCCGTGTCATTTCATATTTTCCTAAGATGGGTGGGACGGAGGGAGTACATAATAATAATTTTTTTTTTTTTTTTTTTTTTTGGCGAAAGGAGGATGGGGCCTCCCTAGATTTTATTAATAAAATAAAAATTACAAAGCACGGTGGGGGACAAAACCAAACCACCGGAGAAGGAAACTAAACTAAAATGTGGGGCTTAAAGCCAACAATAAAATCAAGGAAGCTAAGGGGAGGGGTGCAAGTCCATCTGGACCGCCCCAAAACAAGAGGGGGGGGGGGAACAAAATCCTAACCTACGAAGGGACGAAAGAAGACCTGGCCTATGAAATGAAAGCATTTCTCCTGATTGAGTTAGAAGTACCCTCCTAGAATTTTCAATGAACGGGAAAAGGGGTTTGTTTCCAGGTTGAAGAAACGGCTGGAAATCTAAAGGTTATGATCAGAATTCAATAAGGGTTAAAGATTACGAAGAGATTCGAACAAGAAACTATCCCCGGAAAAGTGTTTTTCTCTCTCTAGATTTTCTCTCTCTAGTTTTCTCGCTAGGGTTTCTGTTGCCGCCTTTGGGCTGCCCTTGGGGGCGCCGGTAATGGCTTTCCCGGCATCATTTTTTGATGTGCCTGTTGCTCCGATCTCTTCCCTTCAATCCTCATCTAGTTTGAACCCTAAATCTCAAGCTTTGGTTCAGACACATGCAAACCCTAATTCCCTTGATACGCCGCCAACCTCTCTGCAGCAAACTAATTCCTTGCCATTTACGGATACTGTTACTCCGCAAGTCAAACCTAACCCTTCTTTGATTCAGAATCAAACCGGGAATACATCAAAATCCTTTGCTGATTTATTTTCTCAACCAATTAATCCTTCTTCTAATGGGGTGTCGACTGTCATCAATAATAATATTGCTCTTTCGGCAATACAAACTGGATCACACAAAGGATTGCCGGCTATAAAGCTATCTAAAGAGGCTCTTGATGCGTTTGCTAAACCGTTTAAATACACTCTTGTGGGTAAATTCATGAATGGCCGACCTTCGATGGAGGATGCTAGAATTGCCTTTGCAAAGTTTCATTTGAAAGGTAATTATAAACTTGGTCACTTAGATAATCGTCACATGCTTATTCAGTTGTCTACGGAAGAAGATTTCCAACGATTGTTCTTAAAGGAAGTGTGGTATGTTGGTCGATACCCTATGCGTACTTTGGCTTGGTCTCCATCATGGAGACCTGATCAAGAGTCTCCTATAGTTCCTGTGTGGGTTGGATTTCCGGGACTACCCATCCACTTAATGAATAAATCTTTCTTATTTGCTGCAGCCTCGATGATTGGCACTCCTCTTTCTCTTGATAAAGCTACTGCTGAATTTACTAGACCTAGTATTGCTAAGATTCTAATTCAGATTGATGCTACTAAGAAGCTCCCTCATGAGATATTTATTGACTGTGGTGATGTTTGTCCGAGTTTTCTACAAAAGGTTGAGTATGATAATGTTCCAAAATACTGTAAGCATTGCTTTATTTTGGGGCATGAAATTTCTGTTTGTAGAAAGGCTAATCCCTTCCTTAATAGTCAGAAATCTGCTAAGCCTATGAATGAGCCAAAGCCTACTAATCCTTTGGAGAAGGTAGCAAAAGTTTATGTTCCTAAAAAGGTTGATTCTCAGCCATCAATGATGACTTCCAGTAGTGGTGCGAAGCTAGATGGAGTTCCTCAAGAAAGGGAGACGATAGATATTGGTGGAAATCTTGTTCAGAATGTCGTCCTGCCTCAGTCAAAGGAGGCTAGTAAGGGAAGTGAGAAGGTTATACCCACTATGGCAAAAAGAGGACAACCTCTTTCGGTTGTTGTTCAAAAGGAGCTTAATAAGGTTTGTGAGGAGGTGCTTCCTTTGGATGAGAATTCTGGTCCTAATGCAGATGAATCGATTGAAGAGGTTCTGAAGAATATTGCTGCTCACAAAGAGCAAAATCTGATTTCTTGTCCGCCTCATAATACTAATGTTGGTTCGAATGATTCCAATGATGAGCAGTGTTATTCTATGGCTGGTTTGAATCTTTCTCCAAGAGCTCCAACTTTTTCTAATACTTTTGTTACGGATCAGGCTGGCTCTACACCTTTTGCTGGTCCGTCCCTTGGGAAGGCTGATGAAGATGGCTTCATTCCTGTCAAGTCAAGGAGAAAGCGAAGTCTTTCTGCTTCACCTTCTTAGTAGTTTTCTGCTACACTACCATCGTAGTTTGGTAATCCTTTTACTCTTCCTGTTTTGTTTTCCAATGGTTGCGTTGATTAATTGGAATGTGAGAGGGATTGGTAATAGTTCTTCCCTCCGTAGATTGAAAAGATTAATTCATTTGTATGGTGCTTCTTTTGTGGCTATCTCGGAGCCTATGATTAATATTGGTCAGCTCAGGAAAACTTAAAGAGTTCTTGGCTGTGTGGGAGGTTTGGCGAATTGTTCTAATAAAATTTGGGTTTTTTGGAAGAATGGCTTTGACTGTGTTGTTACTAATGACAGGCAGGCTTTAACTCTTCAGGTGACTCATTCTTTATGGAATTCTCCGGTTCTTATAACTGTTGTCTATGCTAGCTGTGATCATTATGAAAGGAGACAATTATGGGATAATCTTATGAATATGGATGTGGAGGATAATCCGTGGATTATTGTTGGTGATTTTAACTGTGTTCTTGACCAATCTGAGAAGTTGGGTGGTCGGCCTATCAAGAGGAAGATTGTTGAAGAATTTTCTGATATGGTTCAATTTCTTGGCCTGATTGATGCCGGATATCGGGGTAATGTCTTCACTTGGGTGGATAAGCCTCGTGGACGGCCTAATATTTTTCAAAGACTGGATAGGGCGTTCTATAATACTCACTGGTTAGCTAAATTCCATAATACTAGTGTCACCCATTTAAATAGAACCTGTTCGGATCATTCTCCCCTTGTAATCCAAATTCAAACCGAGGCTGATAATGTTAAAGGTTGTTTCCGTTTTTAAATGTGTGGCTGAAGCATTCCAATTTCCATTCTCTAGTAGCAGATTCGTGGAAAGAATATATGGATGGGAGGCCTATGGTTCGTTTTGCAAAAAAGCTCTCTCGGCTTAAGAAGGTGATTTCAGTTTGGAATAAAGAATCCTTTGGGAAGATTGATCAACAAATTAAAATTGCTGAAGATAATGTCACTCGCTGTGAATTGGTGAGTCAGAATGATCCCTCGGATGAGCATATTGTGGCGCCGAATGTAGCTAAAGGCCGAGTGCTAGGTAAACTCAAAATGGAGGAAGAATTTTGGTGTCAAAAAGCCAATATATCTTGGATTAAAGAAGGTGATAAGAACACAAAGTTTTTTCATTCTTATGTGCGTAAAAAGAGACGAAGCTTTTCATTCATCGCATAAGGGATTCCAATGGAGGATGGATTCATTCGAAGGAAGATATTAAAAAGGAGGCTGTGGAATTCTATTCGGCTCAGCTTCAAAAGCCTCTTGATATTCCTAGGGATGACATCCTAGATGTTATTCCTACCTTGATCACGGAGGAGGATAACTTGATGCTTACGGCTATGCCTTCTTTGGAAGAAATTAAGCGAGGTTGTTTGGTCAATGAATGGACAAAGTGCTGCTGGTCCTGATGGTTTTACGGGTGCGTTTTATAAATCTTGTTGGGATATTATCAAAGATGACTTCATTCAAGCTATAAAGGAATTCTTTGCTGGCCATGCAATGCCAAGGAGTTGGACTAGCACCCTTATTGTCACCATCCCTAAGGTTATTTCCCCTTCTTCTTTTTCGGAGTTGAGACCTATCGTCTCGTAACTTTTCTAATAAGGTTATTACTAAACCGCAATTCTCGGCCACTTGCCCCTATCCTCCCAAGAATTATTTCCCAAAGAAGCAAAGTGGTTTTGTCCAAGGTAGGCTAATCCCACGAAAATGTTCTTCTTGCTCAAGAATTGATGCATTCTCTTAAGAAGAAGGTGTGGGGATCTAATGTCGTTTTAAAGTTAGATATGGCAAAGGCGTATGATCGTTTATCTTGGTTTTCTCTAATTAAAGTGATGAGAAAGTTTGGGTTCAATGAAGTATGGAATGACATGATTTTTCGATGCATATCCTCCTGTTGGTTTTCGTTCTTGTTAATGGCGAAAGTAGTGGTTTTTTCCATTCTTCCGTGGCCTTAGACAAGGGGATCCTATTTCCCAGACTCTTTTTATTATTGCAAAGGCGGAGGTGTTAAGTCGGGGTCTAAATATCCTTCATACCGAATTTCCTCGCTTAGATTCCGGGCTCATATTCATACTCCTATGATATCTCACTTGGCTTTTGCGGATGATATTGTTATTTTTGCAATGGCTCTAGGGTTCTCTTGATGCGCATATGAGATGCTTAAGTTGGTACCAATCCTTCTCGGGACAGCTTGTTAGCTCGGCTAAGGCTTGTTTTGTTACTGGAGTTAATAATGAATCGCGGGATGCTATTATTTCTGAGGCAACGGGATTTCAAAAAAAAGATCTTCCTATTATTTACTTGGGCAGTCCTTTATATGTTGGTCGAAGAAAAATCTCTCTGTTTGATCCAGTTTTGCGAAAGATGGAAGATCGTTTAGCTACTTGGCAAGGTAAATTACTTTCTTTTGGGGCTAAGTTGACTCTCATTAAATCTTGTCTTCGTGCTATCCCTCTCTATTACATTGCCCTTCTTGATCCTCCCAAGGGTGTGATAAACGCTATGTACCGTCTCATTTCCAATTTCTTTTGGTGTAATGTGGATGGTAGTCATAAGTGCCATTGGATTAGGAGTTCCAACATGTTCCTCCCTGTTTCTGAAGGAGGTCTTGGGCTGCGGAAGTTTGAAGATATGGCGTTGGCTTTTGCTATGAAGATGTGGTGGCGTTTTAGGAGTTCTAACTCTCTTTGGACTGATTTTTTGGCCGCTAAGTATTGTCATGAGATACATCCTATGGATGCTATAAAAACATCTTATTCTTCTCATATTTGGGGTAGAATGATCAATGCTAAGCCGTTGGTAGAAAATAATATTTGTTGGTGTGTGGGGAGAGGTGATATTTCGGTTCAAGACAAGTGGTTGGCGGATTGTTCTTTGCTGAATGGTGATCATGTTGAAGTTGCATCTCTCTTTGCGCATGGCCAGCCTCGGATGGATTATATTTTCGAATGTCTTTGGCAACCAGCATGTTAAGCTTTATCCAGAAGAATAACATTCGCCCCATGAACAGCCCGGATATCTTATATTGGCTTCCTAATGCTTCGGGTATTTTCTCTGTCTCTTCGGCTTGGAATGTATGTAGATGTAAAGGTTCTTCCAATCCTTTCTTTGAATATTGTTAGCCTGGACAAACATATTTCTCTTAAAATTTCGTTTTTATGTGGCGTACTCTCCATCATGGCCTTCCCACTGATTGTGATATCCAAAAAGGGGTATTCAATTTGCTTCCTCTTGTAGTTGTTGCTCTTCTCCAGCTATTGAAGATCTGAATCATTTGTTTGTGTGTGGTGACATTGCCATTGCTGTTTGGAGTTTTTTCTCAAACATTATGGGTCTAAGGTTGTATTCCTTTAATATTCGTTCTATTTTGGCTAGTTGGTGGTTTAATAATTCTGATCGAGATTCTCAAGGAATTGCTTGGTTGAGGAGGCTGCTTCCTTGTTATATTTTGTGGGAAATTTGGAAGAGTAGAAATAAAGCTAGATTTGAGGGTATTAAGATGTCTAATTCCCAGATTATTTCCTCAGTTACTAACTCTATCAAGGAGGTGGTAAAAGCGTTTGATATTCATTTTCATGGTTCTTGGCATTCGGCCAGAGTTTTTGAGTTTTTGGTATGACTGATTCTGCAATGGTGATCAAGAAGATGAGATTGGTTTCGTGGTCTCCTCCGTTCATTGAGCCTTTTAAGTTAAATACTGATGGTGCTTCAAAAGGTAACCCGGGTATTATTTCTGGAGGAGGTGTCATTCGAAATGCTAAGGGAGAGCTCCTTTTGCTTTCTCTCATTTTTATGGGTATGGATCGAATATGATTGCCGAGGCCAAGGCATTAGAGATGGTTTAAAGTTGGCAAGGAGCTTTGATATTAATTCGTTATGGCTTGAGATTGATTCTGAGGTTCTTCTAAAAATTCTAATTGAGGAGTATCATATTCCTTGGTCGATTTGGTATGTGGTTTTGGAAATCTTTTACAGGTAATGACGGTTCGGGTCACTCATATTCTTCGGGAAGGTAATAAGGTTGCTGATGGGCTCGCTAATATTGCTGCTATTACCAAGTCTAAATCTTATTACTACTCCTTCGATTCTCTCCCTAGTATTTGCAAGGGGCCTTTGGTTCTTGATAAATCTTCTACTTCTTATATTCGCTGTTAGATTCCTGATGCGGATGAGTTTGGTTTGTTGTGGTTGCTGTTTTCTCATGGTTCCTTTGGTTTGGGTTTTCCTTTTTCTCGCCGTTCGCTATTGCTGATGTCCAAGGTTTCTTATGAAGGCTGGTGTTGTAGTGCGACTACTTGTGCCCGGATTGGCACGACTCGTTCTCCTGTGGACGACTCGTGCTTATTTGGACGATTCGTTCTTATTTGCACGCCTCATTCATCTGATAATTTTTCACACGTGGATAGTTCTTTTAATTAATGTTGTTTTATTTAATTTTAGCTCCCTTCCCATTATTGTAGAGGATCTTACACAGTTGTGTAAGAACTCCCCTGGTTTTATCTCGGTGGTTGAGGTTTGTCATGTCCCCCACCATGTTTGTAATTTAATTTTCGTTATTAATAAAACCTAGGAGTACCGCCTCCTTTCGCCAAAAAAAAAAAAAAAAAAGAAGTACCCTCCTTGAGGGATTTACTCCGTTTTTCCTTCAAGTGACTTGAATGAAGCCTTCATCAACAAGATTCTTTTTATCCGGCCCAAAGATAAGGGGTAGATCCACCATTTCAAGAACAAAATTCTCCAAGATATGCGCCACTTGGAGATAAATTCAGCGCATCCATATTATCATCCACCTTAGGAAGGACTAATTCAATAGCATCCATAACATTGCACTTGGGAACCTCCCCACCATCCACAAAGCTATCCGCCATTCGGACCTCCTCACCATCTCTAGCCAATGTTTCAACACTTACAGGGACAGGATTTTCCATAGGAGCAGCAATAGATGAGGCCACCGCCTTCAGAGTATCATTTTGCGCATTACCTTCAGCTACCATAGGAATAGAGCCAGCAGACCCTTGAACAACTTCTGAACAAACTTTCAGGAGAGCCTTGTTAACCGCCTCCGGAAGCATCTGACCCCTTTTTGCCACCTTCGGTACATAAACCATAGTAGGACCATTTTTAGTAGATTGGTTATGGGCAGATTGGTTATATTACTTCAGCCTTTAATATTGGTTTCTCGGGTTCTAAACATGATGAGATGATCCTGAAGGCCTTCAAAATGCATAGAGATTTTGAAGTTCCTAGGCGGTTAAGGCTTGTTAAGTGGCTTGCGCCTATTGCTAATGTTCTAAAGCTTAACACGGATGGGGCTGCGAAAGGGAACCCAGGTACAATGTCAGGTGGAGGTATTCTTCATAATAACAATGGTAATCTTATTTTTGCTTTTGCTAGTTTTTATGGGAATGGTTCCAATATGGTGGCTGAAGCTAAGGCTGTTCTAGATGGCCTTAATTTTGCTTTGAATTTTGGTATTTCTTCTCTTTGGCTTGAAATTGACTCTGAAGTTCTCCTTAAAATCTTAATTCATGAATATCATATTCCTTGGAGTATTTGGTATGAGGTTCAGCGGATTAAGGAGTTGATGAGGATTATGTTTGTTACTATTCCTAAGGTGGCAGCCCCTACTTCCTTCTCGCAGCTTCGGCCTATTAGCTTGTGTAATTTTTCTAATAAAATCATTACCAAGCTTTTGTGCTCTCGCCTTCAAGCTGTGCTTCCTCAGATTATTTCTCCTCGGCAAAGTGGCTTCGTGAAAGGTCGTCTAATCCATGAAAATGTTTTGCTTGCTCAGAGCTTTTTCGCCTTCTTAAAAAGAAGGTTTATGGGTCCAATGTTGCTCTTAAGTCGGATATGGCTAAGGCGTATGATAGTCTGTCTTGGTTTGCCTTGATTAAGGTGATGAGGAGATTTGGCTTTCTTTGAAGAATGGTTCGACATGATCTTTAGATGCATAAATTATCATTTGGTTCTCTGCCTCCGATAAATGGCAATCGCTAATGGTTACTTTGTCTCTTCTCGTGGTCTTGACAAGTGGATCCTATATCTCCTAGTCTCTTTATTATCGCCGCCGAGGTTTTAAGTCGGGGTCTTAATAACCTTCATTCTCTTCACCCTCATATCGCCTTCCATACGGGTAACCTTAATGTTCCAATCATCTCTCATTTGTCTTATGCTGATGACATTATTATCTTCTGTAATGGAAGTATTCCTTCTCTTGAGCATCATATGGAGTTTTTGGAGTCTTATCAACGCTTCTCAGGGCAACTTATTAGCATTTCTAAATCTTGTTTTCTGACGGGGCGGAATGTGGCTGAGCATGATAATGCTATCTCTCTTATTACGGGGTTCCAAAAGAAAAACCTCCCTATTGTGTATTTGGGGTGTCCTCTCTATATCGGTAGGAAAGTGCAATCCTTGTTTGATCCTGTCATGCAAAAGCTTCGAGATAAGCTTGACTCTTGGCAAGGTAAATTACTTTCGGCTGGCGCTAAGCTTATATTGATTAAGTCCTGCCTCCAAGCTATTCCCATTTATTATATCTCTTTACTTGATCCCCCGAAGTGTGTTGTTAATGCCATGAATCATCTTATTGCCAATTTCTTTTGGAGCAGTGCTGATGGGGGAAATAAGTGTCATTGGGTTTCTGAATGAATTTTTCTCGGCCAATTGAGGAAGGGGGATTAGGCCTCCGCAAATTTGAGGAAATGGCTATTGCTTTTTCTATGAAGCTTTGGTGGAGATTTCGCACGTCTGACTCTCTTTGGGCTCAGTTTCTTGCGGCCAAATATTGTCGGGATACTCATCCTATGGATGCTATTTCTAGATTGGGTTGCTCCCACATTTGGAAGCGTATGATTGCCACTAAGGATTTGGTGGAGAGTCGTATTGCTTGGGGTATTGGCTGTGGGGATATTTCTATCCAAGAAAATTGGCTTCCTCGTAATCTTCATCTTCTTGATAATCTAAGATGATCGTATTTTCTCTTTATTTGAGGATGGGGTTTTAAGAGAAGATTATGTTCGTAATACGTTTGGGCAGCAATGTTTGATGGAAATTCAATCTTACGGTATTCGGATTGATGGAGATTGTGATCACCCTTTTTGGACCCCTTCCTCTTCGGGCAGATTTTCTATATCTTCGGCTTGGAGGAGTGTAGAGTGTCCCGTACTCGTAGTAGTGTCTTTGCTTGGTGCTTTGGCATAAGCATATTCCTCTTAAGGTTTCCATATTCATGTGGAAATGCCTTAAGGCTGCTCTCCCTACTGATGACAACATATCTCGGAAAGGTATTTCTATTGTTTCTCGTTGTCATTGTTGTTCTAGCCCTTCTATTGAATCCTTACAAAGACATTATTCTTCATGGTGATATTGCTTTTCATGTGTGGAATTTCTTTGGAAATTTAATTGGTTTCCATATCTCGGGCTCTACTATTATGCAAAGGATGATTGCTTGGCATGCTTGTAAAAATTCCAAGCTTAGTAGGGCCGTGTTATGGTTGGGAGAAATCCTTCCCAGTTTCATTTGTTGGGAGCTTTGGAAGCACAGAATAAATGCGGGTTTGATGATGGAATTCCAAGTTGGGGAAAGGTTCGTAATAATATTCAATTCCATATTAGTGATATCCTTCGAGCTCACAAATTAACATTTCATGTTCTTCCTTCGGAGGTAAATATTGCTCAATTTTTTAATATTAGTATGGCCACTCCCTTCTATTAGTCGTCCCAAGCTTGTGCATTGGTCCCCTCCTTCCTGGGGACAAGTAAAAGTTAACACTGATGGAGCGTCTCGTGGAAACCCGGGCATTGCCTCGGGTGGAGGTATTTTACGTCAGCATGATGGGTCTTTTATTTTTGCTTTTTCTAATTTTTATGGTAATGCTTCTAACATGGTTGCTGAAGCTAGGGCTGCTCTTGATGGAATTTCTCAAGCTAGGCTTATGGGGCTTGATTCTTTATGGCTTGAGGTGGACTCTGAAGTTTTATCTAATATCTTACTCCGCAAATGCAATATTCCTTAGGAGATCTGGTACTTCATTCAAGCCATTTTCAGATTCATGGAGGAAGTGTCTATTCAGGTAACTCATGTCTACAGGGAAGGTAATAAAGTGGCAAATTTTCTTGCTAATATCTCGACTGCTGCTCAAGCGGATTTTCAGTTTACTTCTTTGGAGTCTTGTCCCAAGCCGTGCCAGAGCCTTCTCTACTTTGATCGGATCTCGTATCCTAATGTTAGGCGGTAAGTTTTTTCTTTTATTGATGTATTTTCTTTTGTTTTTAGATTCCCCCCCCTTTTTTTGTTGAGGATCTTACAGGATGTGTAAGAACTCCCCCTAGGTGTTTTTATTCTGGTGGTAAAGGTTGTCATGTCCCCCACCATATTTGTATTTTTATTTTTCGTTATTAATAAAATCTAGGGAGTACCGTCTCCTTTTGCCAAAAAATAAATAATAATTCCTTCTATTATTCTTTTCATGATCTCCCCCATGTTTGTAAAGGTGCCTTCAAGCTGGATCGCTCAGCCTATATTCGCTTTGGGGTGATTGGGCCGGCCGGTTGCCTTTTTTGGCCGGCAGCCTTTTTGCCTAGTATTTTTTCTGTTTTAGTTGGTTGGTTGTTCCCCTCCCCTTATTGTAGAGTACCTTTCAGCTTGTGTAAGGACTCCCCCCGTTATTTTTTCCAGGAGGTTGAGGTTGTCATGTCCCCCTCCTTGTTTTGTAATTTTCTTTTTATTTAATAAAATCTAGGGAGTACCGTCTCCTTTCGCCAAAAAAAAAAAAAAGTAGATCCATCAACATCAATAACATTATCTTGTATATCCTTTGTCATTATTATTTAGAGATCCACCAGCAACAATCGGCCCATTGCCATCAATTTCCAGCTTTTTCTTCTTTTGCGTGCCATCATTTGGTGGGATATCAGCCTTTTCACCATCATCCTTCACCACCTTTGGCTCTTTATTCAAGTTAGGATTGGCTCTTTTGCATTGATTAATCTCGTGACCAAACATCAAACAATTCTTACAATATCTGGGAACATTGTCATATACAACTTTTTGATAAAAACTATGCCATGCATCACCACACTCAATAAAAACTTCACTGGGCAGCTTCTTGAGAACATCAATTTGGATCAACACTTTAGCAATACTCGGCCTAGATAACTCAGCCGTGGCTTTATCAAGGGAAAGCGGGGTTCCAATTGTTTTAGCCATAGAAAAGAGGAATGTCTTATTGATGAGATGAATAGGAGTCCAGAAAACCTACCCACACAAATGGACAATAGAAGATTCTTGTTCCGGCTTCCAAGCGGGTTCCAAGCAAGAGTTCTCATAGGAAACTTAGTGACATACCAAACATCCTTCATAAAAAGCCTTTGATAATCAGCTTCCGTCGATAATTGAATGAGCATGTGTTTAGAATCAAGGTGACCTAGTTTAAAGTGACCTTTCAGTTGGAATTTAGCGAAAGCCATCCGAGCCTCATCCATTGTAGGCCGACCAAACATGAATTTTCCCACAAGAGTAAATTTAAACGGTTTTGCAAAAGCAGCAATCAATTCATTTGAAAGTTTAATTGATGGGGTACCTTTGTGATTTCCAATAGGAATAGGATGGAAAGTCTCGGCTGCATTAGATTGGGTTGCGGGTTGGGAGAATAGAGCAGCAAAAGATTTGGCTGGAGCAAGATTAGGGTTTGTTTGTGCGGCTGATGTAGGGTTTGTCTTTGCAGCAGTAGAAGATGGCTGATGTAGGGCTTGTATTTGTAGGGTTTGTGCGGCTGAAGGCATGCCATCATTCAAAGGATCCGCCGCCACCATAGAACCATTAGGGATGGTAATTTTCGGATTAGGGTTATGGAAAGGAAGAGATTGTGATATTGGATTGAAGCTTAATTCGTTTTCCATCATCATTACATCATAACCAGCCGGAAAAGCCATTAAATCCGGCCAAGATCAGCCCTCCCCTAGGGCAGAAACCCTAGAGACGAGAAGCCCTAGAGAGAATTTTTAGAGAGAGAATTTTTTAGAGAGAGAGAGTCTTCCTCAGCCATAATAATAATGCTTAATTTAATAATTGAATAACCTCCAACGGCTACTATCAACCACAATTCAAAAATACTAACCACTATTTGAAACTTAAATACTGAAACTGTAACAATCTCTACGGCTAGTACAATCCACTAGCTCAATAAAAATACTTAATGTTCTAAGAATAATTATTCGAACTCCAAAAGCCGCTAATCCATCAAACATGTAGCTAATCCACTCCAATCATTTATTACCTGGGAGGAGAAAGAATATGAAAGGGTGAGCGAACAAAGCTCAGTAAGTTCATACGGGGTCTCTTCGGTCTCCAAGAAGAGACGACCGGAACGAACGGAGTTTAACAATATATCAATGAAAGGATAACATGTACAATAAATAGTTTAGGTGCTGAGAATGTCAATGAAAGATACTTTTTCAAATAACAAGTAGTGGCACTTTTACAAATAACAGATAGAGATTTTACACACATTTGTCTGTCAATTCCAAGTACTTGTGCACCTTTCATCTAGGCGACTCCGATACACCTTTTCAGGCAATCGTTGAATAAGGTTCCCTACGCCATTATCAGAGCGCTCCCTTATTCTGATGCATCATGATAATCACATCTATATAATTAAGGTCATTTCATTCTGACTAGACCATTTCATTCTATAGTGAGGTCATTTCAATCTGACTAGACCTTAGGCCATTTCAATCTGTTTAGACCAATTTATTTAACATTGAGACCATTTCAATCTGACTAGGCCTTAGGTAATTTCAATCCGTTTAGACCAAATACATATAAAGTCCTCATCAATTGGACAATTTTAGCATCATATACATATAGTGTTCATGGTACGAGAACACATAAGTCAATTTCAATTAACATAGATACACATTGAACAAAACGCATCAATGGTAAGATATTCCAAGAACGTTCATAACGAGGGAATACAAATCACTACCGGCCACTAGGTAGCACATATTTTATGAAACTTTTAGAATCCTAACATAAAGGATATGAAACGATCAAATGCTAAGGAACGTAATCCCTTAACTTAAACGCTTGCGTTTCCTTGCACTAATTTCCGGCACAAATCTACAATCATGCAAATAACATTTATTAGGGTAAATGTAATTCCTATTTACTTTAATTACCCAACTTTGATCATCTTGTTAACCTATGGGTTATTTCTCTTTAACTCTTCTTAAGGTTGATTAGTACCCTTTTTAGGTTTCCCAAAATACCCTTAGGGTTTCTAGGTTTCTAACCTATCTTTAATCCTTCATAATCTTCTTTCATATACCCCAAAATTACTATTCACAGCCTACTATTCATATTCACGGTTACTGTTCATAATTACCGTTCACGGTTACTGTTCATCATTACTGTTTACACCCTAATTACACCCACTAACTCTAATTTCGATTCTTCCATTCTTAGCATGTAATACCTTAGGTTAATTCCTTTGATTACATATCCAACCCGAATCAATATTAAGTTTTCAATTAATAATCCTTTATCAAAATATAATTTGATCATTCTTAAGTAATCATCAATATTTATAAAACAAACCCTAATTAAATCTCAAGAATTTCTAGAGTTTTCTGGGTTCTTTTAAAATTCGAGAATAATAATTATTAGACGAAAGAATACTCACTTTGGTTTGGTTTGATTTTGATAGCCACTGAATAGTCTAGCTTCTCCTCCTTTCTTTCTTCTCCAAGCAGCCTTCTTCTTTCTTTCTCTCTCAGTCCGCCCCTCTCTCTTCTCTCTGTCTCACGGTCCTCTCTCTACTCACACAACACCATGCCGCCTCCCTCTCTCTCTGATTCTTTGGTTTATGAAATTAAATAACCCCTAGGTATTAGAAAAATATATATATATATAAAGGGTGGTTTTCTAATCCTAGATCAGTTAGGTTTTCTAAGCCCATTAAGTATTTTAAACCCAATAATAATTCAAGCCCAAACACAATCCTTTATTAAAAGGATAATTCAAATAATATATTTAATTAAAACAATTTAATTAATGAAACAATAATTAATTAAAATAAAATAAATCAATTAATAAATAAAAATAATTAACCGAATTTCGGGTTACTACATGGTCGATCTTGTTATTTGGAAGCCGTCGTTTTCTGGAGCGAAACCGGAAATGATTATCAAAGTTGGCAATATTGCTTGGGCTAACATGGGTGACCCAAACGCAAGCATTCCTACTCCTGAGCCAGTAAGTTGATTATAAATTATGACTAACTACCATGTTTGGAAGCATGAAATTCAGTTTAAAAAAAAAATTGGGGCGGAATTAGCTTAGGATCTTAACTATGTGTGTGATTGTATGATTCAGTATATTCATTTTCCTGTGATTTTTCACCCTCAGGCAGCTGTGGACGGTGATATAAAAACTCAGTACGGACTACAAGAAGGTTGAAGCAGTGGGCAATGTCAGGAAGTGCACTAAACTTGATATGAAATTAAATGACGCCCTTCCCAATATCAATGTTGATCCAGAGACTTACACAGTCACACCAGATAGTGTGGTTCTTACATGCACTGTAGCCACCACCGTCCCACTTTCTCAAAACTACTTTCTCTTTTAAACCTTCAGCTTAAGGTAAATCTTTCTGATTTTTTTTCTCTCTTAGCTCCTCTTTATTTTCTTGTTTTATTTCATGTTTGATTCTCTGTTAGGTCATCGTTATGATCATGTCTTGAATAAACAAAGACATTGACAATTGTCTAGCCGTTTTATTGCACTCATTGATCATCTGTTTAGATCCCCAAATCTTCATTATCTTGGAAAAATTATTATAGTTTAAATGTTAAATAGCCAAGAATTGTACCAATTATGAAGGAAAAAAACCCGTGTAAAATGCAAAAGAAATTAAATAATTATGGGCTTAAACGCATTTTGTAGTCAGGACAGATAAAGTAGGCAAACTACTAGTGAGCTTGAAGCTTCAGGTGGAGAAAGAAGTTTAATGGGTGCTGGTGGAACCAAAAAGGTTAAGACTTGTACCATTATTTTCTCCATTAATTATTCTACTTCATATGGCTTGTACCGCCTATAAGACAATAGGCAGTGATTTTCTTCTTTTTTGATGTTTGAATTTGTTAATTTAGTTAGTATTTGTTAAAAATCCATTGAAATGAAAGTTATCCTTTCGGTTTTAAAATTGAGCCATAAATGGGAAATGGAGGTAAACGGCTGACTTTGGTCATTTAAATTGATGCCAGATTGTAGTTTGATATTCATCTTCAGAAGAGTTAGGACTTAGGAGGAATTTTGTTTGCTTGTATTTATTGCATTTCTTAATTTCGGTTAGTTTTGTTCTTCATATCTTTCCCGTGTTCCATTTTATATGAATTTGAGGGGAGGGAATTTTTTTTAATATTTTTTACATTCACAACGTTTTAGAAACGTTGTAGAAAACCCTAACACAACGTTTTATAAAACGTTTTCATAAACGTTGTGTTAGGGTTTTCTACAACGTTTATAAAACGTTGTCTTAGACTGGGGCCTATTACAACGTTTATGAAAAACGTTGTCCTACCTTTTTTACAACCTTTTAAGAAAATGTTGTAAACACTATAGGACAACGTTTTATAAACGTTTTCTACAACGTTCATAAAATGTTTTCTAAGACTAGGGCCTATTACAACGTTGTAAAATGTCTGTAACAACGTTTAAAAAATGTTGTTAAAGGGCATTTTTGTTGTAGTGAGTGCATGCGTGCATGCATACATGTTAAGGTGCATTCCTACGTTCATGCGCATTCCGATACATACGAGCATGCGTTCGTACAAGCATAAACCCATGCATGAGTGTATTCGTCTGTGCATGCACGTACCTACGCATGAGTAGATATATGCGTGCATGTACCCATGTATAAGTGCATGTGAGTGTGCATGCACTTATATATATATATATATATATATATATATATATATATATATATATATATATATATATATATATATATATGTATATGCATGCATACACATACCCATGCATGAGTGTATTCGTGTGTGAATGCATGTACGTATATATAGAGAAATTAGCTACTAATAAACTTAAGAACAAAGACAGAAATCAAGAACAAAAAGTACTTGGATCTTGAATATTTAATCCTTGTTTACAATTCTCAAAAGTAGAATGATATACACAATAAATGTTGGGAATTTAGTGGTACCCCGTTGCAATCTAGACAAAGAACAATAAACCCACAAGCACAATAATGGAAGAAACACACACACAAGAACACAAGAATTGTTTACCCGGTTCGTTCAACACATGAACTACGTCCGGGGGCAATTGCCAAGCCAATATTTTATTAGACACCTTCTAATATGCTGCTACTACATGTTCTAGGTCGTAACTATGTTTATATATAAGTACAAGGAAGCCCTAAAACGAATCAAGAAGAGATTGTGTCAAAATAGGAAACAAATCAGCCCAGAAATTTTCCTCCCGACGCCAGCGCGGCCGCCCTCCATAGCTGCGCAGCCGCCCTCATAGACAGAAGATTTTGCACCCTTGTTTGTCCTCCAGCGCGGTCACCCTTAATCTCAGCGCGGCCGCTCTCCACGACAGAAGCTCCTCCGACGATTTTCTTCCTCAAGTTTAGGACTCCAATCCCAACAATCTCCCACCGGAGACTAAACTAATAAGCATAGAAACACCCATCAACTCCCACCACGGAGTAATGACCTTCGAACACATTTCCCCCATATTGGCTTGACACTACCGAACCTCCCGCTCAAGTACTAAGGCGAGTTGAAACCAAGCGACGTTTCAACCCCTCCGTGTTAGATAGTTCTTGCCTCCCCAAATCAGCTTCTACCTTGATTTCTCCCCGCAAGTCTAACTTTGCCTTCTCCCTCCAGACCCACCTTCCTCGCAATGCTTCCCCTTGAAACTTGGACGTACCGTGTTTCTTGCATCGTCTTCTCTTGGTCTGAATACGCTCTCTGTTAGGGCACCTGGACTTCCATACCGCGTTGATCAACTTTGTGTCCTTTTCCCCCCTAACATACCGTTTCTTGATGTCTCTCCTTTCTACACCAATAGGCCGGTTCTTTAGCCTCTTGCTCCCACCGGAACGAATATCGACATTGTAGGTAGAGTACAACATCTTCTCCTTAACCCCATGAGCTATCACCTTAGCCCCTTTTGTGACTTCCCAAGACCCACCAATGAAGGTCACACCATACCCTTCACTGTCAAGTTGTCCCTACGTAAATCACTCTTCTCCTCAAATCCGGAACATGCATCACATTGTGTAGTTGTAAAACAGCCCTGTTAGGTGTCTTCATCATCACATCCCCCTTACCTTTGATCTTCAATGGTTGACCATCACCAAGATAGACAACCCCAAAATCTCCATTGATGCTGCATTCCTACTAGCGTGAAAAGCAGCTCCAGAATCCAACACCCAGTCTTCACCCGACTGCTCCTCTCCTAGGATTAATACATCCCCATCATCCACCACGTGTGCACCACCATCTTTATTCGGACAGTCATAACTGATATGACCCAATTCGCCACAATTGTAGTACTTGACCTTTTTCCCCTTTTTCGGTCCTCCCCTTCCCCTATTTCTCTCCACCCTGAGTGCAGCCCCATCTACGGAAGATTCTCCCCTTTTCTCTTTCCTTCTCAACTCCTCTTGAAGGATGAGATCTCTAACCTCCGTATACACCAATGGTGTTTTCGACGTACTAATCGTTGTGACAGTTACCTCCCAACTTGATAGGCAATGATTTTAGTAGAAAACATTCTAGCACTTCATCGGAGAAAGTAATATCAACACTTTTCAATTGGTCCACCATACCTTTGAAACTGCCGATATGACTTGCTGCTGTCTGCCCCTCTGACATCTTCGCATTCGCAAACCTCTTTATCAAATGCCCAAAACAAATTCTCCTCCAAAATGTCGATTGGTGAAGTGGGATTTCCCACAAATCAATGAGATTAAGCTTAATACCGATGGAGTTTCTAGGGGTAATCCCGGCATTGCATCTGGGGGCGGAATCTTCAGAGATTACAAAGGAGATTTTATTTATGGTTTTGCTAATTATTATGGGATTCATTCAAATATCATGGCTGAAGCGCTAGCTGCGAGAGATGGGCTAATTTTGGCTTTAGAAAGGGGTTTTATTAGAATTTGGCTTGAAGTTGACTCTCAAATTCTGATGCGCATTCTTATTCGGGAATACCATATTCCATGGGCTATTTGGTATGTCATTTCTCATATTTTCCGACTCATGGAGCAAATGGATGTCCGGATTTCTCATATTCTCCGTGAAGGAAATGGGGTGGCGGATGGTTTAGCCAACCTTGCAGCTACTGAAGAGAGAAACCTTAATTTCACTTCGTTTAATGATATTCCCCGTCAATGTAAAGGGATCTTTGCTTTGGACAAGGAACGAATTCCTCATCTTCGGTCTACATAGTCTTATGGCCAGGTTTTTATTTAGATTGATTGCTTTGTTAGGTAGAACCCCCTCCCTCTATTGTCGAGGACCTTACAAGTTGTGTAAGGACTCCCCCCTTACTTTCTATTCTCGGTGGTTGAGGTTGTCATGTCCCCCACTGTGTTTGTACTCTTTTTCTTAATTAATAAAATCTAGGGAGGTACCGTCCTCCTTTCGCCAAAAAAAAAAAAGGACGGCTTCTCATACATGTCTGACAGCGTTTGTAGCAACCCCACCATTGTCTTGGCCTCCATAGCGTTCCGTGGGTTAGAGCGCTCCTCACCACTCCTAACGCCTTCCGATCTAACGTCTCCCAATCCCCTTGTGACATGTCTTCGGGTTTCTCCTTTAAGGGTTTATGAAGGTCCTTACAATAAAGGTAATCTTCAACCCTTGTCCTCCAGAACGTGAAATTCGCACCGTTGAATTTCTCGATTGAGTTCTTCATCTGATTGCTTCACAAAGTCCCCAAGAACGAGATTCAAAATCAATCAACTAATGAAACTTTGAATCCTCCAAACCAGGCTCTGATACCAGTTGTTGGGAATTTAGTGGTACCCCGTTGCAATCTAGACAAAGAACAATAAACCCACAAGCACAATAATGGAAGAAACACACACACAAGAACACAAGAATTGTTTACCCGGTTCGTTCAACACATGAACTACGTCCGGGGGCAATTGCCAAGCCAATATTTTATTAGACACCTTCTAATATGCTGCTACAAAGTGTTCTAGGTCGTAACTATGTTTATATATAAGTACAAGGAAGCCCTAAAACGAATCAAGAAGAGATTGTATCAAAATAGGAAACAAATCAGCCCATAATTTTTCTTTCCCGACGCCAGCGCGGCCGCCCTCCATAGCTGCGCGGCCGCCCTCATCGACAGAAGATTTTGCACCCTCGTTTGTCCTCCAGCGCGGTCGCCCTTAATCTCAGCACGGCCGCTCTCCACGACAGAAGCTCCTCCGACGATTTTCTTCCTCATAGTTTAGGACTCCAATCCCAACAATAAAATCTTGCCCTCAAAGTGGCTGGAATTGTTCTATTTATAATAGGGTCAAAAGCGGTCAAAAATATGGAAACAATCATCATCCTTGCGAAATTCAGAAATCTAAAGTTGTTGTGACGAGGGGGTGTGCGGCCTTCCAAAAATTGGGTGTGCGGCCGCCCAAGTACTCTAGGAGTTTGGGCGGCATCCCTCTTTCAATGTATGCGGTCGCCCTCTTTCGTACTTTGCGTTACCTTTCTCCGCAAATTACGGAGGTCATAATTTTTTCATACGAATTTCGATTCGGACGTACCACATATCGTTAGAAAGATCTATTTGAAGATAATCACCAAAGTCTATCACATTCCTTGGGAGATTTTTTATATCATCCAACAGATTTTCTTTATCATGGAGCACTTGAATATTCATGTAAGTCATATTTATCGTGAAGGTAACAAAGTTGCGGACTCTTTGGCGAACATAGCTGTGGACTCTATGGCTGATCAGGTTTGGGTCTCATCTTCGCAACTCCCTCTTATTTGTCGTGGTTCTCTCCTTCTGGATAGAGCGGGCTTCCCTTCTTTTCGTTATAAATGATTCTATGGTTGGTGTTTTTTGCGTTTGGTGCTGGAGCTTTCTTCTTAGTGTCGTCGAGTTGCTGTTGCTTGTAGTCTCCATTTCGTGGCTGCTGGTGTCTGTTCCGCTTCTGATGTGCATGGGCCTCTTTGGCGTCCGCTGTTTCCTTGGACGGTCGCCCAATTGCTTCGGCATGGCTTGTGCGGCCGCCCTTCCTCCTGGGCTATCGCTTGGTGGGTTTGGGCTGCTGTATGTTTGGTGGCCTTCTCATTTTGGGCTCCGTCCCAAATTTTATATCAGTAGTTTTTCTTTCCTTATTTATGGTAGGATGTTCCCCTTCCCTTTTTGTAGAGTACCTTACAGCTTGTGTAAGGACTTCCCCCGTTATTTTTCCAGGAGGTTGAGGTTGTCATGTCCCCCTCCTTGTTTTGTAATTTTCTGTTTAATTAATAAAATCTAGGGAGTACCGTCTCCTTTCGCCAAAAAAAAAAAAAAAAAAAAGATTTAGAATTGCTTAATCCCAATCACAACAAGCATTATTGAGGGCCCCTAGTTTTAATTAGACCAAATAGAATTTTTCTATGTATGCTAGGTTCCCTTAGTGCTAGTGCCCAGTGTTTTTGATATGTAATTTTCTCAAGATTTGAAGACTTGAAGAAATGAAGATTTCCCTATCAGCAAATGTTTTTACTTGGTAAAGAAGCTTCTCTAACCGGTTGACCACTCAACCATGCCTAACCGGTCATCTACCTGACTGATTTACTATCTCACCGGTCATGTCCTTCATTCTCTAACCGGTCCTGGCTTATCCTTCAAGCTTCTTTCAGCTAGCCGAAGCATTTATTGCTCCCAACTACTCAGCCACCAACTTTAGCTGAAGTTGGTAAAGCAGCATGCTGAAAAGACATCCCTGCTACTGTCAGAATCTCAAAGTGGAATGTCAAAGTTACCAGTACTCACATCACCTCAACTACTCAATGGAAATCCTCTCTATCAAATCTCAGGCATTAAATGAAAAGATACTCCCATTTAATGCCTGCCAGTCCAAGTCATCGGTACAACCTCTTCAAAGACAACGACTCCTTTTTGAAGTACACTATAAATAGCTTCCCCTGAGCATTGAAGATGGTTGGTGCATTTAAAGATCCTTGAGAGTGAGCTGCCAAGAACTACCAACCTTCAAACACTTAAGTTCAAGGCATTCAATTCAAGTCCCCACATTCACTAGACATCTCTGTAGGACATACACTGAGCACCTTCAATCAATTCATGTTGTGTTCCTCAACTAGACTACAAATGGAACACATTGATTTAATCACACACACACCCTAGAGAAATCAACTCAATTTGTGAGCACATCTCTAGAAAATACCTGGTCTTTATTGTAGCACAATCCATTAGTGATCACTTTACTTTTAGCAGCCTTCAATCATTGGGCTTGCAACTTGTAATAGATAGGAACCATTAATAGCTGTGCACCTTCACAAATCCAAGTTCTGACCAAACTTGGTAGAGGACGTAGCAGTTATTTAACACTGTGAACCTCTTCAAACAACGTGTCATTTCTTTGTGTGTTTGTCTATTTCTTGTGTTGTTGTAACCGGTTGATAATCTCTCAACTGGTCACAACCTGTTGACTCTTGTTACTGCTTATTTGTTTGACTTACTTGGAAAGAAAAGTTATCCCTGTTGCATGATATTTTAACTTACCTTTTGAAACTCTTTACCTTACCGGTTGAGACACACTAAAAATATTTTCTCTCTAGGCTCTTCACGTAACCCTAATTAGGGCGGCTGGTTCTCATTGCCGCCACCTTGCTGTTCAACAATTCTGGTGTCTCATAACCTTTAACAAAGCAAACCAAGAAAGACGATCATATGCCTTTGCCATATCAAGCTTTAAGGCAATATTCCCCCCAAAGACTCTCCTGTTAATAGAATGCATAAGTTCTTGAGCAAGTAACACGTTCTCATGAATGAGCCGACCTTTAAGAAAACCACTTTGGTTAAGAGAAATGATTTTAGGCAGAATTAAGGACAGCCGGCCATTTAAAAGCTTCGAAATGATCTTATTTGAGAAGTTACATAGGCTTATTGGCCTCCAATCAGAAAAAGAATTTGGAGCAGCAACCTTAGGAAGAAGGACAATAGTTGTACTAGTCCATCCCCTAGGCATGCGAAAACCAAGAAAGAATTCCAAAACAAACTCTAAACAGATCATCTTTAATATACTCCCAGCAATTATGATAAAAGTCACCACTGAATCCATCAGGGCCAGCCGCACTAGCACCTGACAAAGAGAAAACAACTTCACGAACTTCTTCAAGAGAAGGAGCAGCAATAAGAGATTCATTATCAGCATCATTCAAAATGCTGGGAATATGATCAAGAAGGTGTTGCGAAGAACAATTGTTATCACCCGATAAATGGTCCGAGAAGAATTGAATGGCTTCATTTTGTATCTCGGACAACTCCTCCAACCAAACACCATTTCTGTCAAGAATACGGTGGATATGCAGCTTTAATCTCTTTTTCTTCACATAGGAATGGAAAAATTTTGTATTACGATCCCCATCTTTTAACCAAGATAAATTGGCCTTTTGCATCCAGAAATCTTCCTCAATCTTTAAGCGATGAAGTAAGTGAGCCTTGGCCAAATGTAAAGCAGCCCTATTCTCCTCCGAAGGATCTTGGTCAAAGGCTAACTCTTTAGCAGTAACATCATCCTCCGCAAGCCTGACTTGTTGATCAATTCGACCAAAAACCTCTTTGTTCCAGATTTGAATACGATGCTTTAACCTATTTAACTTTTTAGCAAACCTGACCATGGGTCTCCCATCCATATACTCGGCCCAAGAAGATTCAACAAGGGGAATAAAAGAATTATGCTTCAACCAAACATTGAGAAAACGGAAGGCACCTTTCTTCAAAACAGCCGAGATATTGATATTTAAAAGAAGAGGAGAGTGATCCGAACATGTTCTATTAAGATGGGTGATAGAAGTGCTATGAAAACCATTTAACCATTCAGAATTATAGAAAGCTCTATCAAGACGCTGCAGAATAGTTGCTCTTCCTTGTCTGTTGTTCTGCCAAGTAAAACAGTTCCCATTAAAACCACCGTCAATGAGGTTTGAAATCTGTACCATGTCTGAAAATTCAGAAACTTTAGCTTCTGTTACGGGACGGCCACCAATCTTATCACATTGAGCCAAAATAGAATTAAAATCACCTACAACAAGCCAAGGATCACTAAGAGAACTACGATCAATTAAATAATCCCAAAGAACCCTTCGCTGATACTTGCAACAACTAGCATATACAAACGTAACATTAACTTGATTAGGCCAAAGAACGTGAGAAACTCTAATAGATATTTCTTGATCACCATTATCCAAGATATCACAATCAATACCTTGTTTCCAAAAAATCCATATGCTGCTTTTAGCATTAGAAATACCACCAATACACCGAAGTTTCCTCATATAAAGAGGAACCAAGGAACCATCAAGCATTGGTTCATAAAGAGCAATAATCGAAACATTATAAGCTCTTATAAGTCTTTTAATACGACGAACTGAAGGGGCATTCCCCATACCTCTAATATTCCAACTAATAATACTGGCCATAAGGAAACTAAAAGTATTAAGAAAAGAAAAGGGGCTATTATGCCGAGACATCCTTAGGGGAAATTCCCCCACCATCAAACTCAGAATCTGCAAATGAAATGCTTCTTGGGGCCCTCGGAGAAAGATTCAAATCCCCCACAAGGCTGCCACTATGATCCCTTGACGGCCCAGTTTGAAGAATAACCTCAGAATCGGAGTCTTGTTTATTGTCATTGAAGTTTGAATCATTGTGAGCACAAAGAGCCAGATCGGAATTCTCATCTTCCAAATCAATAGAACCATCAACAATATTGGGACTTTTATCTTGTACCGTATGAGAATCAAGACATACTTCTTCAAAAGCATCATCAGTTTTACTTGGTTCCAACTCACTAATAGCTTTTAGAGAGTTGGGAGAAACAAAAGGAACACCCCGCTTAGGGAGAAAACTGAAGCCACTATTGATAATATTAGAGAAAATCTTATTTGAGACATGAGGGGGGCTTTGAAGCCAAAGACGTACTAGCATTATGAGAACCAATAAAGCTCGTATTAATGGTACTTGAAGGGAGAGGCTGAAGAGAGTGTTTTTGTGTAACAGGAATACCAATCTTCACGCCACCAGATGGAGGATTTGTAACAGATTTTGCATGAGCATGCTGTCCAGTTTTTTCCGGGGCGTCTTTCTTTTCCACATAGATATGAACATTCTTCCCTTTATCAACCTTAGAATCCGTATGATTTAAGTCATCAACTTTAACTTGCTCAACCCTATCCTTTGGGTGAAGAAAGAAGCAATTTGATACATCGTGCCCAAGCTTATAACAATGTTTGCAATAGCGGGGAATATTTTCAAATGCCAGATTTTGATAGAAACTTGAAAAGTCGTCACCACAATCAATGAATACCCAAGAAGGCAATTTTTTGAGAAGATCAACTTGAACAAGGACCTTAGCCACACTTGGACGAGATAAATTTGCCGTTGCTTGATCAATAGCAAGAGGTTCTCCAAAGATCTGGGCGATAGAATACAAACAGACTTTGTTGAACATGTGAATTGGCAGTCCGGGAAGACCCACCCAAACAGGAACTAGAGAAGATTCCTTCCCCGGATGCCACGAGGGAGACCAGCGAAAAACACGCATTGGAAATCTGCCAAGAAACCATTGTTCCTTCGCCCACAGGCGATTAAAATCTCCCTCATGCATCAAACGAATAAGGATGTGTTTCGAATCAACATGCCCTAACGAAAAATCTGCTTTTAAACCAAACTTCAGGAAGTATTGACGAGTTGTCTCCATATTAGGGCGACCATGAGAGAACTTGCCAACAAGGGTGAATTTAAAAGGTTGAGATAAGGAGTTAATCATTTCCTTTGAGAATTTTAAAGCCGGTTCACCTTTGTGGATTGACACAGGAACAAGCGGTAGAGATAAATTAGGACAGGAATTAGGTTTAGGAAAAATTTGTTTCCTAAACCTAATATGCATCAGCCGCCTCCTATTTCTCCTTCAAAAGCCAAATCTTTTTCCTCTTTGTTTAAGGATTCTCCTCATGTTAATCCAGTTCCAGCCATGAATCTTGTGCCTATGTCAATTCACAAAGGAGAACCGGCCCTTAAATTTTCAAAAGAGATGATTCAATCGTTGGCTCAACCATTTAAGTTCACTCTTGTTGGTAAATTTTCTCATGGTAGACCGAGTATGGAAATCACTAGACTTTTTAAAATTTGGATTGAAAGCAGATTTTTCTTTGGGTCATGTTGACTCTAAGCACATTCTTATTCGTTTAATGCATGAGGGAGACTTTAATAGGCTATGGGCTAAAGAACAATGGTATTTAGGCAGATTTCCAATGCGAGTTTTTCGTTGGTCTCCTTCGTGGCATCCGGAAAAGGAATCGTCATTGGTTCCTGTATGGGTTGGTCTTTTCGGGATTGCCAATCCACATGTTTAACAAAGTTTGTTTGTACTCCATTGCTAAGATTTTTGGGGAACCACTTTCTATTGACAAGGCCACGGCTGAGCTATCTCGGCCTAATGTTGCTAAGGTGCTTGTTCAAGTTGACTTGCTTAAGAAACTTCCGTCTAGGGTTTTCATAGATTGTGGTGATGAGTTTTCAAGCTTTTTTCAAAAACTAGAATTTGATAATCTTTTTTTTTTTTTTTTGGCGAAAGGAGACGGTACTCCCTAGATTTTATTAATTAAAAAGAAAAATACAAAGCAAGGTGGGGGACATGACAACCTCAACCACCATAAAACAAACCTAGGGGGGGAGTCCTTACACAAGACGTAAGGTCCTCTACAATAAAGGGAGGGAAAACTAGAGTACATAGAAAATAAATAAAAAAGGAATCTAGCCATAACAACTAATAGAGTCTAAAGTAAGGGATCCTATCCTTATCCAAGACAAAGAAACCTTTACAACGGCGAGGAAGGTCATTGAAATGAAGATACTCGAGATTGTGTCTATCATCAGCCGCCTTATTAGCCAAACCATCAGCAACGCCATTTCCTTCACGAAGAATATGAGTAACCCGAACATTCATAAGAGACATAAGACGATGAATATGGGCTATAATATACCATATCGACCAAGGAATATGATACTCTCGGATGATAATGCACAAAAGGGGTTGAGAGTCAACCTCAAGCCAAATATGATGAAACCCTCTATGATAGGCTTTTTGAAGAGCATCCCGAACAGCCAATGCTTCAGCCATCATATTAGATTCAACTCCATAAAAAGAAGCAAAAGCATAAATAAAATCTCCGTTAGAGTCTCGAAAAATACCTCCACCCGCAGCAGTGCCTGGATTTCCCCTAGAGACCCCATCCGTATTAATCTTTATATAACCATCATTAGGAAAATCCCAAGACACCAATCTGATCTTTGGGGCTTCATAGGCCTTCATGGCCAATCGGAAAATAGAGAGAAGATGCTCTTCATCATAAGAGAAAGGGAAAGAGAGAGAGAAGGCGGAAGCAATATGGCTGACCTGCTCAATAACTTTGAAAATAATGCAATTAGAATTCATACGAACTCCATCAAATCTACTTTTATTCCGAGCAACCCAAAGCTCCCATGAAATAATGGCTGGAAGAATACAAATCAGCCAATGGGAAGCATAAGCAACAGGCGTAGCAGCACCAATCCACCAACCCATAAGAACTTGGCGAAAGCTACCATAGCACATCCGAACGCCACATAGAGAGCTGAAATAAACCCAAACAGCCAAAGCGGTTTCTCCTCCAACAAGAATATGAGAAATAGATTCTTGGCAAGGAGCGACACAACAATCACATTTAGACACCAAACTAATACCTCTCCGCTGAACCAAATCATCCGTAGGTAAACCATCATGTAAAGCTCTCCAAAGAAAAACGGAAATTTTCTTCGGAATATATTTATTCCAGCAAGAAGCAAAAATAGGAGATCGAACCTTGCTTGATCTACATTCTTTCCAAGTCGATTTGACAGAGAATTTGCCAGAAGTGGATGGACGCCATATAGGAATATCCGGAGCATCAGAAATATGTATAGAATGAGAATGAATAAGAGAAAGAAGATGAGGCCCAAAAATATTTCGAATATAATCATCACGGGGCGTGCCATTCTCAAACAATGAAGAAATTTCAACATGATCATAAGGAATATTACCCATAGAACCCTCAATCCAATTTTCATGTAAAGAGAGCTGTCCTCTCCCCACACGCCAAGCAATACGCTCCTCTACCCAAGGCTTAGCAACAAGCATCCGTTTCCAAACATGAGAAGAATAGGAAACAATGGTAGCATCCATAGGGTGAATTTCCCAACAATATTTTGCAAGCAAAACCTTACTCCACAAAGAATCAACAGTTCTCAATCGCCACCAAAGCTTCATAGCAAAAGCCAAAGCAATATCTTTAAATTTTCGGATGCCCAAACCACCTTCATCAATAGGCCAACTCATTTTGTCCCAAGCAATCCAATGACATTTCTTGCTCCCATCAATACTACTCCAAAAGAACCTCACAATGATCTTTTCCATAGCATGAATAACACCCTTAGGAGGGTCAATAAGAGCCAAATAATATAAAGGGATAGCAGAAAGGCAAGACTGAATAAGGGTTAGTTTTGCTCCGTAAGACAACAATTTACCTTTCCAAGAAGAAAGCCTATTCTCCAATTTCCGAATCAAAGGAGAAAAAAGGCTGATTTTCTTCCGTCCCGTATACAAAGGGCAGCCAAGATAAGTTAAAGGGAGGTCTTGTTTAACAAACCCCGTGATGGCAGCAACTAAATCATCACGATCACCATTTCTTCCCGTAATGAAACCCGATTTTTGAATGTTAACCAGCTGGCCCGAAAATTGTTGGTACCAATCCAAATACTTCATATGACTCTCAAGAGAGTTTTTATACCCATTGCAAAAAATAATCACATCATCCGCATAAGCCAAATGCGAAACCATAGGAGTATTAATATGAATACGATACCTATAATGGGGGAAAACCGTGTGGAGGTGATTTAAGCCCCGGCTCATCATTTCTGCAGCAATAATGAATAAATAGGGAGAAAGAGGATCCCCTTGCCTTAAGCCCCTTGAAGAAGGAAAGAAACCACAGCTCTCCCCATTAACAAGAACTGAGAACCAACTATTGGAGATACATCGAAATATCATATCAATCCATATTTCACTGAAACCAAATAATCTCATAACTTTCACAAGACCAAACCAAGAGAGACGATCATAAGCTTTAGCCATATCAAGCTTAAGCGCAACATTAGAACCCCGGACCTTCTTGTTAATAGATTGCATAATTTCTTGAGCTAGAAGAACATTTTCATGAATGATTCTACCTTTGACAAAACCACTTTGTTGGGGAGATATAATACGAGGGAGAATAGGAGCAAGACGACAAGTAAGAAGCTTGGTGATAACTTTATTGCAAAAGTTACAAAGGCTGATAGGTCTAAGCTCCGAAAAAGAAGAAGGAGCATCAACCTTCCGAATAGTAACAATCAAGGTGCTAGTCCAGCTTCTAGGCATTTGAAAACCAGAAAAGAAATCTCCAACAGCTCTATGAAAATCACCTTTGATAATTTCCCAACAACCTTTATAGAATTCCCCCGTGAAACCATCAGGACCGGCTGCACTTTGCCCATTCATCCTAAAAACCACTTCCCTTAGCTCAGCCACGGTAGGGACAGCAGTAAGCAAAAGGTTATCTTCATCATTAATCAGCCGAGGAATAAGGAAAGAAAAATCATCCAAAGGGTTTTGATGCGGACCTTGAAGTTGCTCGGAATAGAAATTAACAGCCTCTTCTTTAATTGCATTTTGGTCAGTAAGCCAAACACCTTGACGATTTTTAATACGGTGAATAAAAAGCCTTTGTCTTTTCTTCTTAACCATGGCATGAAAAAATTTCGTATTTCGATCTCCCGCCTTTAACCAATGCAGATTCGCTTTTTGGGCCCATAATTCCTCTTCCACTTTCTGCATTTGAAGAAGCTTCGCCTGAGCCAAACTCAAAGCAGCCCTAGACTCCTCATTATCAACTTGTTGATGCTGAATTTCTCTATATAACACTTCATCTTCCGCATTTTTAATTTGTTGATCAACTCGGCCATACACCTGTATATTCCATTCAGCAATACACTTCCTAAGCCGACCCAACTTTTTAGCAAAAGAAACCATAGGCCTCCCATCCATAGGAGCAGCCCAAGAATCTTGGATAAGCTTGGGAAAGGAAGGGTGCTTCAGCCATATATTGAGAAACCGAAATGAGCTTTTCTTCACATCTCCTTCAATAATGACATTAATAAGGATAGGGGCATGATCCGAGCAAATTCTGGATAAATGAGTAACCCGAGAAATAGCAAACATATTCAGCCATTTGTCATTATACATTGCTCTGTCCAGCCGTTGATAAATGGCTCTTCTCCCCCTTTGTTTATTGTACCAAGTAGCAACATTACCCTCAAAACCAGCATCCATTAAGTTAGAATATTGGATCATATCTGCGAATTCCGTAACAGCCATGTTATTGATAGGTTTACCACCTATTTTTTCCGATTGATCCAAAACACAGTTAAAATCACCAATAACCATCCAAGGAAATTCCACCTCACTAATTGCCATCAAATCATCCCAAAGAGAAATCCGAGACAATCTATAGCAGCTTGCATGAACAAAGGAAACCCAAACAGATTCAGCCCATAAAGGATGCGAAATTTGCAGCGTAAGAGCTTGAGAAGAATCATGAATAATTGTAGCTTGAAGACCATGTTTCCAAACCACCCAAATTCTATTACTAGCATTAGCCATGCCACTTTCACACCCAACTTTCCGAATAAACTGATCCAAAGAAGAAACAACAACTTTCGGTTCATAAAGAGCAACCAAGGAAATCCCATAAGTACGAAATAAACGCTTGATTCTACGAACAGTGGCATTGTTAGCAATACCACGAGCATTCCAACTAATAAAACTAACCATTAAAGCCGTGAAAATGAAAGTAAATGAGGAAATAAAAGAAAGGAGGTGCTCACAGTGAGGGGGATTTCTCCCTACTCTTTTTCCTTTTATGAGTAACTGTAATGAATCCATCATCATCTTGGGGCTGCAATGCGGAAAGTTTTTCTTTAAAGTCCATTTGCAAATTCATCACATGGTTCAGCGAAGTAACTTGAGGTGCTCGAGGGGAAAGATTAAGCGAACTTAGGGCACTCATTTTTGCTTGAGATGAAGGCTTAGATCTCATAGCTGAATGCTCAAAGGAGTGCAAAGCTTGTGAGGGTCTTGGACTTCTGGGATCGAAACATCCTCTTTCCCATTTTGAAAAGCTTTAGTCTTTATAGCCTTTAAGGTTTTTGATAGCGCATCATTGACAGATTGTGAGGCCCAATCTGAATTTGATAATCTTCCCCAATATTGTAAGCATTGCTATAAGTTGGGCCATGTCCAGCAGCAGGCGGAGATGTAGAGGAGGAAGGAGCAGCATGTAGACCCGCCATGAGGGCACCGGAGGCAGCCATAAAGGCTAACCCTAATTAGGGTTACGCCAAGGTAGAAAGAAAACGGAATGAAGAGCAGCAAGGCGTGAAAAAACGGCAGCAAGCAGCCGCCCTAATTAGGGCTACGGGAATTTTTAGAGAGAAAAGAATTTTAGTGCGTGTGTGTGTTTGCCGCAAGTCAAAATTATTGATAGTGGTTCATTTGGAGGAAAACCTATTAATGGTATGGCAGTCACGGAATTTTCGGATATGATTCAATACTCTAACCTTATGGATGCTGGATATGAAGGTAATGTTATAACATGGTCTAATAATCGTATGGGAAGAAGGGCTATTTATCAAAGGTTAGATAGAGCTTTGTATAATGAGCAATGGTTACAATTGTTCCACTCTACCCGTGTTACTCATTTAGCTAGAACTTGTTCAGATCATGCTCCTATTCTTATCACATTGCAACTTTTTTCTCTCTCTATTAAATTCTCTCTCTTTTCCATCCTAGGGTTTCTACCTTTGGGGCGGCAGCCCCTCTTGGTTCCTTGTTTCAATCATGGCTGCCATGGTTGATTTTGATGTGATGAATATGGAATTTGGCCACAACAATTCAGCAATAACCAACCCTAATGCGGCTCCGTTCAATGCCGTGCTTCCACCAAACCCCAATCATCAAAACCCTATTGCGGCGCCATACTATATGGTAGCCTCTTCATCTGCTGAGCAAAACCCTAATCCAGCCGCGCCAAATCCTTCTCAAGCAGCAACACCAAATCCTTCTCAAACAGCAACAAAATCATTTGCTGATCTATTTTCCAAAACCACAAACCCTACCATTTCAGCCGCAATCTTAATTCTCCAGTCGAGATATTGCCTCCCATACCAATTGGCAGTCACAAAGGAATTCCGTCTATTAAGCTTTCAAATGATATGGTTGCTGCCTTTGCTAAACCATTTAAATTCACACTTGTTGGAAAGTTCATGCATGGGAGACCTTCAATGGATGAAGCATGGATGGCGTTTGCGAAATTTCAGTTGCAAGGCCATTTTAAGCTTGGGCATTTAGACTCCAAACACATGCTTATTCAGCTATTAACGGAAGCGGACTATCAATGATTGTTCAAGAAGTAGTTACCGCTCCAACTAGTGTGGGTTCTAGCCAACAGATTGCTCCAAACCAAACTGGGGAAAAACCAAAGGAGGGGGCTGTTCCATATCTTGCTCGAAGAGGTGTGCCTCTTTCCAATGCTGTTAATCAAATTCTGCAGAAGGTTTCAAAAGATGTGGTGAAGGGGATTGATGGTTCCCAAAAGAATTCTTCAACGGTGGTCAATGATAACGTGACTGTCAACAACGCAAATATTGATGCCCATATGGGTGAAGGCTCGGCTAACATTGTGGCTGAACAAGAAGACAAGGTTGATGGCTTAATAAAGAAAAATGATGTTGTTGCGCTGAATTTATCTCCATTTTTTTTTTTTTTAACGAAAGGAGACGTTGCTCCCTAGATTTTATAAATAAAATAAAAGAACAAAGCACGGTGGGGGACATAAAACCTAACCACCGGAAAAAGAAAGAAAAATACAAGGTGGGGCTTAAAGCCTACAATAAAATCAAGAAAGCTAAGGGGAGGGGTGCAAGTCCATATGGACCGCCCCAAAACAAAAGGGAGGGGGAAACTAAGCCCTAAACTAACAAAGGGTAAAGGGGAGAACCAAAACCCATCAAGCAGAATTATTAGGAGGAGAAGCCGACCTTCCACGCCATTTTCTAGGAGCGACCATTGTGAAGCCATCATCATTTTTATTCTTTTTGTGAGAAGGAATAAATGGAGTATAACCGGCCATATCAGTGACAAATGAATAAGGGGCCCTTGCAGGCAAAAACGCTCGGGAGAGATTGATTCCACATGCCACATAAGGTTGGGGAGGATGGGACTCTCTATATCGAGCAATGTTGCGCATTATAGCCTCTTCATCATTCGGAGGAGCATTGACATTACCCATTTGAACCGCCAAAACCGAGCCCACACCCAAAGATTCCTCGGAAATAGGGACAAGATCAGCCGAAAATAAGGCGAAGAAGACCATTATTTTCATCACCACAACGTTGCCATTACTAGGTTCAAGCATCAACATTAACCTCTGAAGTAACCCCACAATCAGTTCCAATCACGGAGCCCCTAACTGGAAGCCTAGAAGGAGCATTTGGCACCTTAAGAGCAGCCTTAACCACCTCATCAACAACAATTTTGGAGAGAATTGAAGAAATAGACTTCGGCTTTGAAGCCTCATTTGTAACAGAGGAAGAACCCTTCAAAAAAGACACACTCTTTTTAAGATTCGGCTTCAAAACTTTAGAAGCTTCCTCTTCCACATCCAATTGAGTAGCAGCCGAAACCAAAGGCTGCTCATTATGACTAACATTTCCCCCATCAAGAACATTAACCTCAGCCTCTTTTTTTTTTTTTTTTTGGCGAAAGGAGACGGTACTCCCTAGATTTTATTAAATAAAAATAAAATTACAAAGCAAGGTGGGGGACATGACAACCTCAACCACCATAAAAGAAACCTAAGGGGGGAGTCCTTACACAAGATGTAAGGTCCTCTACAATAAAGGGAGGGAATACTAGAGTACATAGAAAATAAATAAAAAAGGAATCTAGCCATAACAACTAATAGAGTCTAAAATAAGGGATCCTATCCTTATCCAAGGCAAAGAAACCTTTGCAACGGCGAGGAAGGTCATTGCAATGAAGAAACTCGAGATTGTGTCTAACATCAGCCGCCTTATTAGCCAAACCATCAGCCACGCCATTTCCTTCACGTAGAATATGAGTAACCCGAACATTCATAAGAGACATAAGACGATGAATATGAGCTATAATATACCATATCGACCAAGGAATATGATACTCTCGGATGATAATGCGCAAAAGGGGTTGAGAGTCAACCTCAAGCCAAATATGATTAAACCCTCTATGGTAAGCTTTTTGAAGAGCATCCCGAACAGCCAAAGCTTCAGCCATCATATTAGATTGAACTCCATAAAAAGAAGCAAAAGCATAAATAAAATCTCCGTTAGAATCTCGAAAAATACCTCCACCCGCAGCAGTGCCCGGATTTCCCCTAGAAACCCCATCCGTATTAATCTTTATATAACCATCATTAGGAAAATCCCAAGACACCAATCTGATCTTTGGGGCCTCATAGGCCTTCAAAGCCAATCGGAAAATAGAAATAAGATGCTCTTCATCATAAGAGAATGGGAAAGAAAGAGAAAAGGCGGAAGCAATATGGCTGACCTGCTCAATAACTTTGAAAATAATGCATCTAGAATTCATGCGAACTCCATCAAATCTGCTTTTATTCCGAGCGACCCAAAGCTCCCAAGAAATAATGGCTGGAAGAATACAATTCAGCCAATGGGAAGCATAACCACAAGGCGTAGCAGCACCAATCCACCAACCCATAAGAACTTGGCGTAAGCTACCATAACACATCCGAACTCCACATAAAGAGCTGAAATAAACCCAAACAGCCAAAGCGGTTTCTCCTCCAACAAGAATATGAGAAATAGATTCTTGGCAAGGAGCAACACAACAATCACATTTAGACACCAAACTAATACCTCTCCGCTGAACCAAATCATCCGTAGGTAAACCATCATGTAAAACTCTCCATAGAAAAACAGAAATTTTCTTCGAATATATTTATTCCAGCAAGAAGCAAAAATAGGAGATCGAACCTTGCTTGATCTGCATTCTTTCCAAGCCGAGTTGAGAGAAATTGCAAGTGGATGGCCGCCATATAGGAATATCCGGAGCATCGAAATATGAATAGAATGAGAATGAATAAGAGAAAGAAGATGAGGCCCAAAAACATTTCGGATGTAATCATCACGGGGCGTGCCATTTTCAAACAAAGAAGAAATTTCAACATGATCATAAGGAATATTACCCATAGAACCCTCAAGCCAATTTTCATGTAAAGATAGCTGTCCTCTCCCCACACGCCAAGCAATACGCTCCTCCACCCAAGGCTTAGCATCAAGCATCCGTTTCCAAACATGAGAAGAGTAGGAAACAATGGTAGCATCCATGGGATGAATTTCCCAACAATATTTAGCAAGGAAAACCTTACTCCACAAAGAATCAACAGTTCTGAATCGCCACCAAAGCTTCATAGCAAAAGCCATAGCAATATCTTCAAATTTTCGGATGCCCAAACCACCTTCATCAATAGGCCAACACATTTTGTCCCAAGCGATCCAATGACATTTCTTGCTACCATCAAAACTACTCCAAAAGAACCTCACAATGATCTTTTCCATAGCATGAATAACACCCTTAGGAGGATCAATAAGAGACAAATAATATAGAGGAATAGCAGAAAGGCAAGACTGAATAAGGGTTAATTTTGCTCCGTAAGACAACAATTTACCTTTCCAAGAAGAAAGTCTATCCTCCAATTTCCGAATCAAAGGAGCAAAAATGCTGATTTTCTTCCGTCCCGTATACAAAGGGCAGCCAAGATAAGTTAAAGGGAGATCTTGTTTAACAAACCCCGTGATGGCAGCAACTAAATCATCACGATCACCGTTTCTCTCCGTAATGAAACCCGATTTTTGAATGTTTACCAGCTGGCCCGAAAAATGTTGGTACCATTCCAAATACTTCATATGACACTCAAGAGATTGTTTAGACCCATTGCAAAAAATAATCACATCATCCGCATAAGCCAAATGAGAAACCATAGGAGTATTAATATGAATACGATACCTATAATGAGGGAAAACCGTATGAAGGTGATTTAAGCCCCGGCTCATCATTTCTGCAGCAATAATGAATAAGTAGGGAGAAAGAGGATCCCCTTGCCTTAGGCCCCTTGAGGAAGAAAAGAAGCCACAACTCTCCCCATTAACAAGCGAGAACCAACTATTGGAGATACATCGAAATATCATATCAATCCATATTTCACCTGAAACCAAATAATCTCATAACTTTCACAAGACCAAACCAAGATAGACGATCATAAGCTTTAGCCATATCAAGCTTAAGCGCAACATTAGAACCCCGAACCTTCTTGTTAATAGATTGCATCATTTCTTGAGCTAGAAGAACATTTTCATGAATCAGCCTTCCTTTGACAAAACCACTTTGTTGGGGAGATATAATACGAGGGAGAATAGGAGCAAGACGACAAGTAAGAAGCTTGGTGATAACTTTATTGCAAAAGTTACAAAGGCTGATAGGTCTAAGCTCAGAAAGAAGAAGGAGCATCAACCTTCGGAATAGTAACAATCAAGGTGCTTGTCCAACTCCTAGGCATTTGAAAACCAGAAAAGAAATCTCCAACAGCCCTATGAAAATCACCCTTGATAATATCCCAACAACCTTTATAGAATTCCCCGTGAAACCATCGGGACTGCTTGCACTTTGCCCATTCATCCTAAAAACCACTTCCCTAAGCTCAGCCACGGTAGGGACAGCAGTAAGCATAAGGTTATCTTCATCATTAATCAGCCGAGGAATAAGGAAAGAAAAATCATCCGAAGGGATTTGATGCGGACCTTGAAGTTGCTCAGAATAGAAATTAACAGCCTCTTCTTTAATGGCATTTTGGTCAGTAAGCCATACACCTTGACGATTTTTAATACGATGAATAAAAAGCCTTTGTCTTTTCTTCTTAACCGTGGCATGAAAGAATTTCGTATTTCGATCTCCCGCCTTTAACCAATGCAGATTCGCTTTTTGGGCCCATAACTCCTCTTCAACTTTCAGCATTTGAAGAAGCTTCGCCTGAGCCAAACTCAAAGCAGCCCTAGACTCCTCATTATCAACTTGTTGATGCTGAATTTCTCTATATAACACTTCATCTTCAGCATTTTTAATTTGTTGATCAACTCGGCCATACACCTGTTTATTCCATTCAGCAATACACTTCCGAAGCCTACCCAACTTTTTAGCAAAAGAAACCATAGGCCTCCCATCCATAGGAGCAGCCCAAGAATCTTGGATAAGCTTGGGAAAGGAAGGGTGCTTCAGCCATATATTAAGGAACCGAAATGAGCTTTTCTTCACATCTCCTTCAATAATGACATTAACAAGGATAGGGGCATGATCCGAGCAAATTCTAGATAAATGAGTAACCCGAGAAATAGCAAACATATTCAACCATTTGTCATTATACATTGCTCTATCCAGCCGTTGATAAATGGCTCTTCTCCCCCTTTGTTTATTATACCAAGTAGCAACATTACCCTCAAAACCAGCATCCATTAAGTTAGAATATTGGATCATATCCGAGAATTCCGTAACAGCCATGTTATTGATAGGTTTACCACCTATTTTTTCCGATTGATCCAAGACACAGTTAAAATCACCAATAACCATCCAAGGAAAATCCACATCACTAATTGCCATCAAATCATCCCAGAGAGCTATCCGAGAGAATCTATTACAGCTTGCATGAACAAAGGAAACCCAAACAGATTCAGCCCATAAAGGATGCGAAATTTGCAGCGTAAGAGCTTGAGAGGAATCATGAATAATTGTAGCTTGAAGACCATGTTTCCAAACCACCCAAATTCTATTACTAGCATTAGCCATGCCACTTTCACACCCCACCTTCCGAATAAACTGATCCAAAGAAGAATTAGCAACTTTCGGTTCATAAAGAGCAACCAATGAAATCCCATAATTACGAAATAAACGCTTGATTCTACGAACAGTGGCATTGTTAGCAATACCACGAGCATTCCAACTAATAAAACTAACCATTAAAACCGTGAAAATATGAAAGTAAATGAGGAAAAACAAATAAAGGAGGAGCTCACAGTGAGGGGGATTTCTCCCTACTCTTTTTCCTTTTATGAGTAACTGTAATGAATCCATCATCATCTTGGGGCTGCAATGCTGAAAGTTTTTCTTTAAAGTCCATTTGCAAGTTCATCACATGGTTCAGCGAAGTAACTTGAGGTGCTCGAGGGGAGAGATTAAGCGAGCTTAGGGCACTCATTTTTGCGTGAGATGAAGGCTTAGATCTCATTGCTGAATCATCTCTCAAAGGCGTGCAAAGCTTTTGAGGGTCTTGGACATCTGCGATCGAAACATCCTCAACCCCATTTTGATAAGCTTTAGTCTTTATAGCCTTCAAAGTTTTTGATAACGCATCATTAACAGATTTAGGTAAAGCAACACCTCTTCTAGCTATCATAATACTCTTGGTCCCATTATTGTTTGATTCTTTATTTGTTAGATCAATAACATCAGATTGTGCATCCTTGCTACAGCCAATGTGACCACTCTTTTCCTTGCCATCATCTTTCTTTTTCCAAACAGCATTCAGCTGTTCATCCTTTTTATCCCCACCTTTAGTGGTCTTAATTTCCTTGGTACCAGCCACATCCTTCCCATCATCCGCCTTCGACACATGATTTTTCTTATACTCGGAATTTAGGCTTCTGCAATGAAATTCATCATGACCCAGGAGAGAACAATGATTACAGAAAAAAGGTAAATTATCATATTCTACGGCTTGAAAGAAACTAGGCATGCAGTCACCGCAATCAATATATGGATCTTCTCTGGTAATCTTTTACGGAGATCCACCTGCACTAGAACTTTAGCAACACTTGGACGAGATAATTCTGCAGTAGGTTTATCAATAGACATGGGTTTGCCAAAAATTCTAGCCAAAGAAAAAAGGAAAACCTTATTGAATAAATGCACAGGAAGCCCGGGTAAACTAACCCATACAGGAACAATAGGAGAGTCCGTTTGAGGCGACCAAGAAGGTGTCCAAACAGAAGTACGCATTGGGAATCGATGCACATACCAGATTTCTTTAGTCCAAAGTCGTTGGAAATCCTCCTCGTTAGTCAATTGTATCAGCATGTGACGAGAATCGAGATGACCAAGTTTGTAATCACCCTTCAAACGGAATTGAGTGAATGCAATCCTTGCAGCCTCCATAGTAGGTCTGCCATTAGTGAATTTTCCTACAAGGGTCCAAGCAAAGGGGCGCGCAAAAGCATCAATAGCCTCTTTAGAAAGTTTTAGTGAAGGTAAACCCTTATGCGTAGCAGCTGGAATGAGAGGAATTTCTAGGATAGGTATGGTATTAGGTTGAGAAACCAATGAAGCAAAGGATTTGATAGGGGAAGAGTTCGGCTGAATAGGGTTTTTACGTTCCAGATTTTGGTTAGAAGAAGGATTAGGGTTCAATCCATGCAAAGGCGGCGCTTGGTTACTAGGGTTTGACGGATTAGGGTTACCAGAATTAGCGGTTTGTGGACCATGAAATGACGAAGACAATGGTGGAAAATCAACCGGAGCAGCCATGAAGGCTGCCGGAAAAACAAGCCTAGGAAGCCCTAGGAGGAAGACGAAACCCTAGAGGGTGCCGCCCTAGAGAGAATGGAAAAAATTAGAGAAATTACCACCTCAGCCTCTTTAACAGTATCATTCGCTGCACTAATTTTTGGAGCACAAACATCAGCCTGTTTTGGAACAAAAACCATATCACCTGCAGCCTTTGTAACCTTATTTTTCGAGTTAGAATCACTAGCATTATGAAGCTGGATTCAACCTTCGACAACCGGAAATATCATGACCTAAGATAAAACAATGCTTGCAATACTTCGGAACATTATCATATTCAACATTCTGAGAAAAACTTGGCCAAGCATCACCACAATCAATGTATATCTCATGTGGGTGCTTCTTGGTAGCATCAATTTGGATAAGAATTTTTGCAATACTAGGCCTTGATAGTTCAGCAGTGGCTTTGTCTAGGGATAAAGGAGTACCAATCATAGATGCAGCAGCAAATAAAAATTGTTTGTTCATCAAATGAATAGGAAGTCCCGGAAAACCAACCCAAACCGGGACAATAGGTGACTCCTGCTCCGGTCGCCATGAAGGAGACCAAGCAAGGGTACGCATAGGGAACCTACTAACATACCACACATTTTTCATGAATAAGCGTTGATAATCTTCTTCAATAGACAATTGAATGAGCATATGACGATTATCCAAATGCCCAAGTTTATAATTACCTTTCAAATGGAATTTAGCAAACGCAATCCTTGCATCTTCCATGGATGGTCGGCCATTCATGAATTTCCCAACCAAAGTGAACTGAAACGGCTTGGCAAAAGCAACAAGTATTTCCTTAGTAAGCTTTATTGCCGGCAATCCTTTATGTGAACCCGTTTGAATGGCTGCAAATAAACCATTGTTCCTGATAGTATGCGGTTCTCCTTGCGATGTATGAGAAGCAGGTTGATTAAATAATTCAGCAAATGATTTAGATACGGTTGGAGGATTTTGATTAGGTGCCAATGAGGAGATTACTTGCGCTTGGGAAGGCTGTGGCTTAGCCGCAATGCAACTAGATAATCCATGAGATGACGGCGGCATAGCAAGAGAATTAGGGTTTGGTGGCGGCGCCATATTAGCAGCAAGGCAATTTACAGAGGGATTATAGTAAGGATTACGGGAACTAGAATTGAGAGAGGAGAAGATGGAAGCCATGGCTTCACACAAACGACGGCCAGAATCAATTCCGGCCAAAAGGCCGAAACCCTAGAAGACACACACAAAACGCACCTTTAGTGTGTGAGAGAGGAGAGAGCGTTTTTCATCCGCTGAATTTATCTCCAAGGGCTGTGCATAACAGGGAGAATTTTGTTACTGAAATGGCTGGATCTACTCCATATGCTGGCCCAGATAAAAAGAATGCTGATGATGAAGGCTTCATTAAAGTCACTTCAAGGATAAACGCGAGTAAATCCCTCAAGGAGGGTACTTCTAACTCAATCAGGAGAACTGCTTTCTTATCATAGACCAAAGATAATGGATTCTGTTTTTGAGTGACTCGTTAGATGGTTCTTTTTTATTCTTCTCTGGCTTTAAGCCCAATGTATTTTCCTTTTCGGTGGTTCCCCCACCTTCGTTTGTAATTTTTATTTATTTAATAAAATCTAGGGAGTTCCGTCTCCTTTTGTTAAAAAAAAATAAAAAAATATCACATTGCAACTTGAAGCTGAAGTGCGTCATGGCTCTTTTCGCTTTCTTAATGTGTGGCTGAAGCATCATTCCTTTCTGGAGCTTGTCAAAACATCTTGGGCTGCCCCTATGGATGGAAGACCGATGGTGTGCTTTGCCAAGAAACTTGCGCGTCTCCGGAAGACTATTTCAGAGCAGAATAAGCATGTATATGGGAGAATTGATCAGCAAATAAAAAATGCATAAGATGAAGTTTTGGTTAGGGAAGTTCAATATCAAACTCTTGGCGATGATGAATCTAGGGCTGCTCTAAATTTAGCCCAGGCGCAATTACTTTCAAAGTTGAAATTAGATGAAGATTTATGGGCCCAAAAAGCTAATTTAAAGTGGTTAAAGGAGGGAGATAGAAACACAAAGTTCTTTCATTCTGTTGTAAAGAAAAAGAGGCAGAAATTATGTATTCACAAAATAAAGAATAGAGATGGAGTGTGGCTGAAAGAGAAAAATGAAATTAGAGAGGAGGCTATAAGGTTTTATTCGGATCAGCTTCAAGGCCATTGTGAGATTCCTTCCGATGACTTTATGTTTCTTATTCCTCGACTGATTACTGAAGAGGATAACACTTCGCTAACGACTATCCCTAATGAGGATGAAGTTCGACAGGTAATTTTTTCTATGAATGGTCAAAGTGCAGCTGGTCCGGATGGTTTCACGGGTGAATTTTATAAGGGCTGCTGGGATATAATTAAGGCTGATTTGGTGCGTGCTATTGGTGATTTCTTTTCTGGGTTTCAAATGCCAAGAAGCTGGACTAGTACTTTAATTGTCACAATTCCTAAGGTGGATTCTCCCTCTTCTTTCTCGGTCCTGAGACCGATTAGCCTCTGTAATTTCTGTAATAAGGTGGTTACAAAATTATTAACGTGTCGTCTTGCTCCCATTCTTCCTCGCATTATTTCTCCGGAGCAGAGTGGGTTTGTTCAAGGTAGAGTTATTCATGAGAATGTCTTATTGGCTCAGGAAATTATGCAATCTATAAACAAAACGGTTCGGGGTTCTAATGTGGCTCTCAAGCTTGATATGGCGAAAGCTTACGATCGGTTATCTTGGTTCGGTCTTATTAAGGTGATGCGGCAATTTGGTTTTAATGAGGTTTGGATTGATCTCATTTTCCGGTGTATTTCTAATAGCTGGTTCTCGGTCCTTGTTAATGGTGAAAGTTGTGGTTTTTTTTACTCTACAAGGGGCCTTAGGCAAGGCGACCCCTTATCTCCTTATCTTTATATTATTGCAGCGGAAATGATGAGTAGGGGTTTAAATCAGCTGCATACTATGTTCCCTCAGTACCGGTACCGTATTCATATCAATTCTCCTTTAATTTCTCACCTTGCCTATGCGGATGATGTGATTATTTTTTGTAATGGATCGAAATCTTCTTTAGAGGCGCATATGAAATACTTGGATTGGTACCAGAATTTTTCGGGGCAGTTAGTTAATACTAACAAGTCCTGCTTCATTACGGGTAAAAATGGTAATAGGGATGAGATTGTGGCAGCCACTACGGGATTTGTAAAACAAGATCTCACATTGCTTTATTTGGGATGTCCGTTATACACGGGTAAAAAGAAGATCAATCTCTTTACTCCCCTCATAAGAAAAATGGATTCTAGACTTGCTTCTTGGAAGGGTAAATTACTCTCTTTTGGAGCCAAACTCACTCTTATTCAATCTTGCTTATCTGCTATGCCTCTCTATTATTTATCCCTCATTGATCCTCCTTTTTTTTTTCTTGCTTTGGAAAAGATTATTATGTTTTTTTTTTTTTTGGCGAAAGGAGACGGTACTCACTAGATTTTATTAATTAAAAAGAAAATTACAAAACAAGTGGGGGACATGACAACCTTAACCACCTGGAAAAGAAACGGGGGGAGTCCTTACACAAGCCGCAAGGTACTCTACAAAAGGGGGAGGGGAAACTACCTACCAAAGAAAGCAGGAAAAATACAATAGAAAACATCAAAAACTAAAATCTAATATAAGGGATAGCAGCCCTATCTAAATTATAAGCACCTTTGCAACGGTGAGGGAGATCACCAAAAGAATAATATTCTGAATTAGATCTCGAGACCGCAGCGACATTAGCCAAACCATCAGCAACCTGATTACCTTCACGTAGAATATGAGTCACTCTAACACCAATATGAGAGATGAGCCTTTTTATATGAAGAACCTCGTACCAAATACTCCAAGGAATATGAAAGTCACGGATTAGCACATTTAAAAGAATTTCAGAATCAATTTCAAGCCAAAGAGAAGAAATACCAAAATGAGACGCATAAATGAGGCCGTCCAAAACCGCTTTAGCTTTAGCAACCATGTTAGTATTATTACCATAGAACTTGGAATAAGCAAATAACAACTTACCATTTTTGTTTCTGAAAATATCACCTCCAGAACTGATACCCGGATTCCCTTTAGAAGCACCATCTGTAATAAGGCGGCTGATGATAGACACAATCTCGAGTTTCTTCATTTCAATGACCTTCCTCGCCGTTGCAAAGGTTTCTTTGCCTTGGATAAGGACAGGATCCCTTATTTTAGACTCTATTAGTTGTTATGGCTAGATTCCTTTTTTATTTATTTTCTATGTTCTCTAGTATTCCCTCCCTTTATTGTAGAGGACCTTACATCTTGTGTAAGGACTCCCCCCTTAGGTTTCTTTTATGGTGGTTGAGGTTGTCATGTCCCCCACCTTGCTTTGTAATTTTATTTTTATTTAATAATATCTAGGGAGTACCGTCTCCTTTCGCCAAAAAAAAAAAAAAAAAAAAAAAGAACCAATCTGCACAAAAACCTCACGGATGATCCTAGAAGAGGACATATTTATATCCTCAAACCTGGCTTTGTTTCGACCCTTCCACAACTCCCAAAGAATAAAACAAGGGAGAATGCGAGAAAGCCAAAGAATTCCTTTATTATTTCCAAGGACCGAGTTGAACCACCAGCTATCTAGGATAGTTTTAACATTGTTGTAAGAGATGTGAACACCAAACAATCTAGCAAACCAATCCCAAGTTTCAAAAGCCACTTGACTTTGAACGAAAAGATGAAAAGAATCTTCTAAAGAATGCTGCGAACAACAAACACAAGAAGACACAAGGGAAATACCTCTAGATTGAATGGCCACATCAGTAGGAAGGCCATTATGCAACAACCGCCAAAGGAAAATGGAGACTTTCAGCGGAATATATTTGTTCCAGCAATACTCAAAAAACAAATTCCGAGCATTAGCCATTCTACACACTTGCCAAGCCGAAGAAAGAGAAAACTGACCTTTAAGCGAGGGAATCCAATAAATACAGTCAGGCGTATCAGAGAGAGAAATATTCTGACGATGAATAGAGTTAAGAACATCCGGGCCGGGACACACGCAGTAAAAAAAACGCTCTCTATTTTTTTTCCTTGCCGTTTTCCCGTCTCTAGGGTTACGCCCTAGAGACTTGCCGTTTGCTGCCATGGTTTCTCCTCCGGTGGCGTGGTTTACATCAATGAATTCCAGCAATCATAATCCCTACTACTCTCCTTCCTTGCAGCAACAACCATATCCGAATCATAACCCTAAACCTATCTCCCTTCCTGCGGCGCAGCCTTCATATGAAAACCCTAATGCAAAACCTATTGCTTCGGCTCCTCTAAATCATAGCTCTCCCGTTCTTCAGCAACAAACCATCAGATCGGAACCTTCACAAAATAAAAATGATAATCCTTCCCAAAACCAAATCCCGCATGGCCAGACCTCCAAGTCGTTTGCAGATCTGTTTGCGCAAAATGTTTCACCATCGGCCATTGGATCTGCTGCAAATACTCATGCGAATATTCAAACTGGTCATCACAAAGGAACTCCAGCTGTTAAATTATCCAGGGAAGTTCTCGACTCTTTTGCTAAACCATTTAAATATACTCTCATTGGTAAATTTACGCATGGTAGACCTTCCATGGAAAACGCTAGAATTGCTTTAGCTAAATTTAAACTAAAAGGAAACTATAAACTTGGTCATTTAGATAATCGTCATATGCTTATACAATTATCTACGGAAGAAGATTATCAACGTTTATTTATGAAAGAGGTGTGGTATGTTGATCGTTATCCTATGCGTACGTTGGCGTGGTCCCCGGCTTGGCGCCCTGAACAGGAATCCCCCTATGTTCCTGTGTGGGTTGGCTTTCCGGGGCTCCCAATTCATTTAATGAATAAATCTTTCTTACATGCGGCTGCCTCGATGATTGGGTCTCCCCTCTCGTTGGACAAGGCCACGGCTGAACTAACTAGGCCTAGCATTGCTAAAATATTGATTCAAGTTGATGCAACTAAAAAGCTTCCAAATGAGATTTTCATTGATTGTGGTGATGTTTACCCAAGTTTTTATCAAAAGGTTGAGTATGATAATATTCCTAAATATTGTAAGCATTGTTTTATCCTTGGGCATGACATTTCTATGTGCAGGAAGGCAAACCCTCATCTTTATACTACCAAACAGCAATCGAAAAAACAGCCTATGGAATTGGCTAAAGATTCGGCTGGTTTGAATAATAATGAGAACCCTTCTAGCAGTGGTACAAAGGCTGTTGGAAATGAGAAAGAAAATGATGTAAATGATGGTAATGCAAAGCTGGTGCAACCTTTAAAAGTGGCTCCAAAAATGGCTGTTCGTGGCCAAAAGCTCCCTTTAGCTGTTGAGCGTGCTCTTAATAAAGCATGTAATGAAGTGATTTCAATGGGGGCTGGTCCTGTTTCGGCCTCACAACCTGATCAGGTTGATAATGCCATTGGCGTTGAGGATGATCTAGCTACTATTATTCAGAATGTAGAACAGCACAAGGCGCAACAAAACACCTCTATTGCTGAAGATAACAATTATAATGATTGCCTCCCTATGACTGAAGAATTTTCTGAAAATAATGCTCATATTGAGGGCCTTAATCTCTCTCCCCGTGGTCCTCCTTCTGCTGCCTTTGTCACGGAAATGGCTGGCTCCACCCCATTCTCTAATACTTCCAACAATGATGTTGATGCTGATGGTTTTACCAAGGTATTATCTAAGAGGAACCGTAGAAGATCTTCCTCTCCTACATCCTAATTCTCTCTGTAAGTCAATTACTTATCTATCTACTTTTACAATGGTTGCTATGATTTTCTGGAATGTTAGAGGTATTGGCAATGGTGCGTCTTTTAGACGTGCTAAAAAGCTCTTCCATCTTCATAATGTTTCTTTTTTTGCTATGTCGGAGCCTAAGGTTTCTCATCTTCAGCGTGTGTCTACGCAAAGGAAGTTGGGCTGTGTGGGTAGTTTTTCTAATTATAACGGAAAAATTTGGTTTTTTTGGAAACATGGTTTTGCTTGCAACGTGGTCCAAGATAGTTGTCAAGCTCTTACAATGCAGGTTTCGCATGGCCAATGGGATTCTAGCATTCACTTGACTGTGGTGTATGCTAGTTGTAATAGATTTGACCGTAGAGAGCTTTGGGATAACCTTATGGATTTTAGTTCTTGTAATACTCCGTGGATGGTTATTGGGGATTTCAACTGTGTCCTGATGCAATCAGAAAAGATAGGAGGTAATCCTATCTCTAGAAAGGCTGTTTCGGAGTTCTCTGATATGATGCAATTTTCTGGTCTGTTGGATGCTGGGTATTTAGGTAATAAATTCACGTGGGTGAATTAACCTAGAGGGAAGCCTACTATTCTTCAACGTCTTGATCACGCTCTCTATAATTCTCAATGGATGGATACTTTTCATGTTACTTCTGTTACCCATCTTAATCGTACATGCTCTGACCACAATCCTCTCTTGGTTCAAATTAAAATCTCGGCTGAAGCCACTAAGGGTTCTTTTCGTTTTCTTAATATCTGGCTGAAGCATCATTCTTTTTTATCGCTAGTTGAGAACTCTTGGAAGGATTATATGGATGGGGCCCCTATGGTTAGGTTTGCTAAGAAGCTTGCTCGTCTTCGGAAATGTATTTCCTCTTGGAATAAAGATGTGTTTGGTAGGGTAGACCAACATGTTCGTGTGGCTGAAGATGAGGTTTGTCAAAAAGAATTGCTGTTCCAAAGTGATAATACGGATGAAAACAGAGCTGCTCTTAGCTTGGCTCAAGCTAATCTTCTTGCTAAGTTAAAGGTTGAGGAAGATCTTTGGCGTCAAAAGGCTAACATTAAATGGAAATACATTTAATGTTAGCCTTTTGACGCTCTATATAAATCTTCTTTGATGATATCCCAACAACCCTTATAAAAAGCACCATTAAAACCATCGGGACCAGCAGCACTTTGACCATTCATCGACCAAATAATCTCTTTAATATCATCTAAAGATGGAACAGCCGTGAGCATCTCATTGTCACCATCATTGATCAGCCTAGGAATAACATCAAGAATGTCATCACGAGGAATATCAAGGGGAGATTGAAGCTGATCCGAAAAGAAGACAACAGCCGCATCCTGAATCTCATCTTTCTCATGAACCCAATTACCGTTACCATCTCTAATTCTATGAATGTAAAGTTGCTGCCTTTTCTTCTTAACGTAAGAATGAAAGAACTTAGTATTATGATCTCCCTCCTTTAACCATTTAATGTTAGCCTTTTGACGCCAAAGATCTTCCTCAACCTTTAACTTAGCAAGAAGATTAGCTTGAGCCAAGCTAAGAGCAGCTCTGTTTTCATCCGAATTATCACTTTGGAACATCAATTCTTTTTGACAAACCTCATCTTCAGCCACACGAACATGTTGGTCTACCCTACCAAACACATCTTTATTCCAAGAGGAAATACATTTCCGAAGACGAGCAAGCTTCTTAGCAAACCTAACCATAGGGGCCCCATCCATATAATCCTTCCTAGAGTTCTCAACCAGCGATAAAAAAGAATGATGCTTCAGCCAGATATTAAGAAAACGAAAAGAACCCTTAGTGGCTTCAGCCGAGATTTTAATTTGAACCAAGAGAGGATTGTGGTCAGAGCATGTACGATTAAGATGGGTAACAGAAGTAACATGAAAAGTATCCATCCATTGAGAATTATAGAGAGCGCGATCAAGACGTTGAAGAATAGTAGGCTTCCCTCTAGGTTTATTCACCCACGTGAATTTATTACCTAAATACCCAGCGTCAACGGACCTTAAAATTGCATCATATCGTAGAACTCCGAAACAACCTTTCTAGAGATAGGATTACCTCCTATCTTTTCGATTGCATCAGACACGCTTGAAATCCCCAATAACCATCCACGGAGTATTACAAGAACTAAAATCCATAAGGTTATCCCAAAGCTCTCTACGGTCAAATCTATTACAACTAGCATACACCACAGTCAAGTGAATGCTAGATTCCCATTGGCCATGCGAAACCTGCATTGTAAGAGCTTGACAACTATCTTGGACCACGTTGCAAGCAAAACCATGTTTCCAAAAAAACCAAATTTTTCCGTTACAATTAGAAAAACTACCCACACAGCCCAACTTCCTTTGCGTAGACACACGCTGAAGATGAGAAACCTTAGGCTCCGACATAGCAAAAAAAGAAACATTATGAAGATGGAAGAGCTTTTTAGCACGTCTAAAAGACGCACCATTGCCAATACCTCTAACATTCCAGAAAATCATAGCAACCATTGTAAAAGTAGATAGATAAGTAATTGACTTACAGAGAGAATTAGGATGTAGGAGAGGAAGATCTTCTACGGTTCCTCTTAGATAATACCTTGGTAAAACCATCAACATCAACATCATTGTTGGAATTATTAGAGAATGGGGTGGAGCCAGCCATTTCCGTGACAAAGGCAGCAGAAGGAGGACCACGGGGAGAGAGATTAAGGCCCTCAATATGAGCATTATTTTCAGAAAATTCTTCAGTCATAGGGAGGCAATCATTATAATTGTTATCTTCAGCAATAGAGGTGTTTTGTTGCGCCTTGTGCTGTTTTACATTCTGAATAATAGTAGCTAGATCATCCTCAACGCCAAAGGCATTATCAACTTTATCAGGTTGTGAGGCCGAAACAGGACCAGCCCCCATTGAAATCACTTCATTACATGCTTTATTAAGAGCACGCTCAACAGCTAAAGGGAGCTTTTGGCCACGAACAGCCATTTTTGGAGCCACTTTTAAAGGTTGCACCAGCTTTGCATTACCATCATTTACATCATTTACTTTCTCATTTCCAACAGCCTTTGTACCACTGCTAGAAGGGTTCTCATTATTATTCAAACCAGCCAAATCTTTAGCCAATTCCATAGGTTGTTTTTCCGATTGCTGTTTGGTAGTATTAAGATGAGGGTTTGCCTTCCTGCACATAGAAATGTCATGCCCAAGGATAAAACAATGCTTACAATATTTAGGAATATTATCATACTCAACCTTTTGATAAAAACTTGGGTAAACATCACCACAATCAATGAAAATCTCATTTGGAAGCTTTTTAGTTGCATCAACTTGAATCAATATTTTAGCAATGCTAGGCCTAGTTAGTTCAGCCGTGGCCTTGTCCAACGAGAGGGGAGACCCAATCATCGAGGCAGCCGCATGTAAGAAAGATTTATTCATTAAATGAATTGGGAGCCCCGGAAAGCCAACCCACACAGGAACATAGGGGGATTCCTGTTCAGGGCGCCAAGCCGGGGACCACGCCAACGTACGCATAGGATAACGATCAACATACCACACCTCTTTCATAAATAAACGTTGATAATCTTCTTCCGTAGATAATTGTATAAGCATATGACGATTATCTAAATGACCAAGTTTATAGTTTCCTTTTAGTTTAAATTTAGCAAAAGCAATTCTAGCATTTTCCATGGAATGTCTACCATGCGTAAATTTACCAATGAGAGTATATTTAAATGGTTTAGCAAAAGAGTCGAGAACTTCCCTGGATAATTTAACAGCTGGAGTTCCTTTGTGATGACCAGTTTGAATATTCGCATGTGTATTTGCAGCAGATCCAATGGCCGATGGTGAAACATTTTGCGCAAACAGATCTGCAAACGACTTGGAGGTCTGGCCATGCGGGATTTGGTTTTGGGAAGGATTATCATTATTATTTTGTGAAGGTTCCGATCTGATGGTCTGTTGCTGAAGAACGGGAGAGCTATGATTTAGAGGGGCCGGAGCAATAGGTTTTGCATTAGGGTTTTCATATGAAGGCTGCGCCGCAGGAAGGGAGATAGGTTTAGGGTTATGATTCGGATATGGTTGTTGCTGCAAAGAAGGAGAGTAGTAGGGATTATGATTGCTGGAATTCATTGATGTAAACCACGCCACCGGAGGAGAAACCATGGCAGCAAATGGCAAGTCTCTAGGGCGTAACCCTAGAGACGGGAAAATGGCAAGGAAAAAAAAAATGATTATTATGAGATTTTTTTGGAGTTCTAATGATGGGGAGAAGAAATGTCATTGGCTTTCTTAGGAAAAAATGAGCTGGCCGATTGAAGAGGGAGGCTTGGGGATTCGAAAATTCGAAGATATGGCTATGGCCTTTTCCATGAAACTTTGGTGGCGTTTGCGTACTTCTAAATCCTTATGGACTGATCTTATGTTGGCTAAATATTGTTGGGAAATTCACCCAATGGATGCTTTTCTCACATCATACTCTTCTCATATTTGGAAAAGATTAATTGCAGCAAAGCCTTTAGTGGAGGATATATTAGCATGGAGGGTTGGGAGAGGAGACATTTCCATTCATGAAAAATGGTTGGAAGGGGATATGGGTCCATTTCCTTTTGCTCACCCTGAGGTCTCTTCTCTTTTCCATAATGGAGCTTCTCATAATGATCACATCCGAGAGTCCTTTGGCCAGCAACTTGTGTCTCTGATAAATTCTCATGCTATTTCTCTGTCGGATAAGGAGGACGTCCCTATATGGATGCCTTCCTCTTCTGGTAAGTTCTCAGTTAACTCAGCTTGGAGAGAATGTCGTTCTAGCCGTGCTCACTCTATTATATATTCTTATTGCTGGAGCAAATATATCCCCAAAAAGATTTCGGTGTTTCTTTGGCGTGCTTTGCATAACGGCTTGCCTACGGATGAGAGAATTCGGTCTAAAGGTATCTCCCTTGCTTCTAAATGTAACTGTTGCATTGCAGCAAGTGAAGAATCCATGGCGCATACTTTGGTTTATGGGGATATTGCTAATAAAGTTTGGGATTTCTTTAGTGGTTTGTGTGGCATTCGATGTTTCATGGGTCATTTGAATCAGGTCCTCATTAGCTGGTGGCAAAGTCATTCTAATTCTGATTCCAATGTATGCTCTTGGCTGTCTCGTCTCCTTCTAGCTCTAATTTTATGGGAAATTTGGTGCGCTAGAAATAAGAGCAGATTTGAAGATGTACATATGAGTTCCAATGCTATTATTCATAAGGTTCGTACTCAAGCTTCTAATATCGCTCTCTCTTTCTCCCTTTCATTCTCGAGAAGTCAAGATAATAAATATATGATGGATATATTTCATTTGGCCCCTAAACCCTTTTTGATTCCTAAAGTCCGTATGGTTCTATGGGATCCCCCTAATGTTGATGAGATTAAGCTTAACACGGATGGAGTTTCTAGGGGTAACCCGGGAATTGCTTCCGGGGGAGGTGTTTTTAGGAATCACAAAGGGGATTTTGTTCTTGGTTTCTCCCATTTTTATGGCTGTCAATCCAATATGATGGCGGAGGCCATGGCTGCAAGGGATGGACTTATTTTAGCTCAAGCTCGTGGCTTCCATCATGTTTGGTTAGAGGTTGACTCTCAGGTTTTGATGCAAATTCTTATTCGGGAGTACCATATCCCATGGGCTGTTTGGTATGTTATTTCCCATATCCATAGATTATTGGCTCAAATGGAAGTTCGAATTACTCATATTCTTCGCGAAGGGAATGGTGTAGCGGATGGTTTAGCTAACATTGCTGCAAATGAGGTCCAAAATTTCACATTCACCTCTTTTAGTGATATTCCTAGGGCTTGCAAAGGCTGTGTTGTTTTGGACAAGGCTAGGATCCCTCATGCTCGATTTCATTAACTCTATGGCCAGATTTTTATATAGATTGTTTTCTATTTATTGTAGTCACCCCTCCTTATATTGTAGAGGACCATACGACGTGTGTATGGCCTCCCCCCTAGATTTCCTTTTCCTGGTGGTTGAGGTTGTAATGTCCCCCACCATGTTTGTAATTATTTTCTTTATTTAATAAAATCTAGGGAGGTGCCGTCCTCCTTTCGCCAAAAAAAAAAAAACTTTCTTTGGATGAATATCATCTAGACTTACACATTTGGGTCACAGAAAGATGTAAGAGATACACTTAAGCCTAGATATCAAGGATGGTCCTTCTTGTGACCACCTTAGAGATCTTACTCTAAAGTTGATACATCTTGACCTAGTCTTCTTGTTAATTTACTTTCATGTTAAATCCCCCTTTTCCTTGCAAATGAAATACTTTCAAAGTCCTAATGTACCCCCGGGATGGATTGATATAGTTGATTCATCACTAATGATCACTAATCAAAGTCTAGGGAAAGAGAAGACAAGCATGGATGCCAAAAAGCAAACATCCTTTGTTTTTTCTATTTTTTCAATTACAATTCCAGTTAACTCTGTAAATCCAGTTAAGTTTCTGGAAATTGCAGAGACCGACTGAGAAACTGTAAAAAATTCAAGGTGCAAGCTAATCCGCGCGGATGATGTAGCACTACAAACTCATCCACGCGCATGACATTGCCATCTGTATACATTTTCAGTTTCTGTTGTTTTTTTTTAGTTTCATCACTGTTTTAAAACTATTTTCCAGTTCAGTCCATCAAATTTGTTTTACTTCTAGAAAGTCCTTTTAAGTCAAACCTTTTTCAAAACACACACACACATACATAAAGTTTCAAGTTTGGAAGACTTGTCATACGAGGCATTCCGGGTGAACGTCAAATGATCTTCCCGGAGTGTAACGTGACCTCCGAACTCATTTCTCTACTTTCGGGCTTTTTTCAAAGTTTTGGCCCTAAACTCCATTTATTTTTAAAAGTCTGCTAAAGATTTACCCAATCCAAAAATCTTTTCAAACTCCAAGTTTGTCGGGTGCCAAATCTGATCATTGTGGGGGTATATCACACGGTGGAACTAGAACATAAGTCATTTTGGGCGATGAAGGAGTGGAACATGGACATGGGCCTCACGGGAGAGAAGAGGTTTTTGGCCCTTAATGAGCTTGAGGAGTTGAGACAAGAGTCATGAGAATGCCAAGCTCTACAAGGAGAGAACCAAAAGATATCATGATAGGAATTTAAGGCCTAAAAATCTGAGGCCGGGAATAAAGGTTCTCTTGTTCAACTCTCGGTTGAAGTTGTTTCCGGGAAAGCTACGCTCCAAATGGTTGGGCTCGTTTGAATTATTAAAAATATTCCCATATGGGGCGGTGGAGCTTAAGGACTTGCACAATGGCACAACATTTAAAGGGAATGGGCATCGTGTGAAGCCCTATTATGAAGGTGTAGCTATGGTGAATGACATAGATGTGGTTGAGTTAGGGGAGCCGCACGTCATTGACTAATCCCTCCAAGGCAAGACGTCGAGCGAACCACTATAACCAAAAGCGCTTGTTGGGAGGCAACCTAAAGAAGGTATGTTTTTATTTGCTTTCAGTTTTTATTTTCTTTCAGTCTATCTCTATCTCTTGATTCATATTTTGTTGTGTTCTTATGCAATGATGACATAGCATGATTTTGGTTTTGGGGGTAGTGGTATTCATATAAAAAAAACAAAACAAAAACAGAGATTGTCTGTTGTCTTTATGTCTTCTATATAAAGAAAGACCTGGGCACAACCGTGCTGGATGAAAATTGGCATTCAGAACGAGTGAAATTTTTTGCATGACTCGTGCAACGACTGAAAAATGGGGAACGACTCGTGCCCTACAACACGAGTCGTGCTTAATGCTAACACAAAAGGGTAATCATGATTTTTTTTTAATTTGTTGGATTTTAAACCCTATTTCCCAACTTCTTCTTCCTCCTTTCTTCTTCATTCTTTTTCTACCCCATTAACACCACTTCACCATAAAAACCGCCCACCTCTTCCTCTTCATCTTCTCTTCCTTTTCTTCTTCTTCTTCTTCTTCTCTAAAAAAGCGCCACTACCCATCCTCCTCATAAACACTCATTTCTCTCTCTACCTACAACACCAAAATTTCACCCATTACTTCCAAATTAAACATACCCACCATCTATCCCTTCAAATTCGTCCCCATACACACCAATCTTAGCCTTCATTTCCTTCAATTGTGCAATCAATTCAAAACCCTAGAATTTTGGTTTTGGACACACGCAGTAAAAGGGTTTTCTCTCCACGGTTTTGTCGTTGTTCCCGTATCTAGGGTTTCGCCCTAGAGGCAGACGTTTGCTGCCATGGCTTCGGCGTCATGGTTTAAATCAATGAACTCCAGCAATTACAATCCATATTATTCTCCTTCTTTGCATCAATTATGTTCGAATCCTAACCCTAACCCTAACCCTAACTCCTTTGATGCGGCGCAGCCTTCAGCAGGTACACAGTGCGGAATCTTCACAAAAGAAGAACGATAATCCTTCTCAAATTCAAAATCCACACGGCCAGATTTCTAAATCTTTTGCTGATTTGTTTGCACAAAAAGAATCTCATTCGCATCAAGGGAATACTGCTCATTCACAAGGTTCAAACCTTGCGGCAAACAGGTCTCCATAAAGGGACTCCAGCCGTCAAATTAAACAGGGAAGTTCTTGATACTTTTGCTAAACCTTTTAAATTTACTCTCATTGGAAAGTTTATGCATGGGAGACCATCAATGGAAGATGCTAGAATTGCTTTCGTTAAATTTAAACTAAAAGGAAATTATAAACTTGGCCATTTAGATAATCGACACATGCTTATCCAATTAACCACGGAAGAAGATTATCAACGTTTATTTATGAAAGAAGTGTGGTATATTGATCGTTTTCCTATGCGTACGTTGGCGTGGTCTCCGGCTTGGCGCCCTGAACAGGAATCTCCCTTTGTTCCCGTTTGGGTTGGCTTTCCGGGGCTCCAAGTTCACTTAATGAATAAATCCTTTTTATATGCGGCTGCCTCCATGATTGGATCCCCCCTCTTGTTAGATAAGGCCACGGCTGAGCTCTCTAGGCCTAGCATTGCTAAAATCCTTATTTAAGTTGACGCAACAAAAAAATTTCCTAATGAAATCTTTATTGATTGTGGTGATATTTACCCAAGTTTCTATCAAAAGGTTGAATATGATAATGTTCCCAAATATTGCAAGCATTGTTTTATCCTTGGACATGACATTTCTATGTGCAGGAAGGCAGACCCTCACCTCAATTCATCCAAGCATCATTCGGACAAGCAGCCCAAAGACAAGGCTAAAGCTCCGGAAAATGATGGTGTTGCTGGTGCTTTGGCTGCTATTGGGAATCCTTCTAGTAGTGGTGCCAAGGTTGTTAATAGTGTTACAGAAAATGAAGTCAATGTTGGTAATGCCAAGCTGGTGCAACCTTCGGCTGTGGCTCCTAAAATGGTTGTTCGTGGTCAAAAACTTCCTTTGGCTGTTGAACTTGCTCTCAATAAAGCGTGTTCTGAAGTTATCTCCATGGGACCTGATCTGGGTACGGCTTCCCAACCTGTGAATGTTGATAATGGCAATTACATTGAAGATGATCTATCACATATTATTCAAAATGTAAAGCTACACAAAGAGCAACACGATTCGTCTAAAGCTGAAGTTAGCAACTCTAAAGATCTCCCTTCGTTTGAAGAGTTTGCTGATGTTACGGTTCATATTGAGGGTCTGAATCTTTCCCCCCGTGGTCCGCCCTCAGTTTCATTTGTTACGGAGCGTGCTGGCTCCACCCCTTTCGCAAGCATCTCAAATAATGATGTTGATGCTGATGGTTTTACCAAAGTGGTATTTAAGAGGAATCGTGGAAGATCTTCCTCTCCTACATCCTAAGTTTCCGGGTAAGTCGTTTACTTCTCTCTCTATATTTACAATGGTTGCTATGATATTTTGGAATGTTAGAGGTATTGGTAATGGTGCGTCTTTTAGACGGGCAAAAAAGCTTTTCCATCTTCATGGTGTTTCCTTTTTTGCTATTTTTTTTTTAAACGAAAGGAGACGTAGCTCCCTAGATTTTATAAATAAAATAACGGAAACGAAAAGAAATTTACAATGTGGGGCTTAAAGCCAACAATAAAATCAAGAAAGCTAAGGGGAGGGGTGCAAGTCCATCTGGACCGACCCAAAACAAGAGGAAGGGGGGGACTAATCCCTAAGCTATCAAGAGGGTAAGAATAAAACCCTTCAAACAAAATTATCAGGAGGAGAAGCCGATCTTCCACGCCATTTCCGAGAAGAGACCATTGTAAAACCATTATCATTTGTATTCTTTTTGTGGGACGGAGTAAAAGGAGTGTAGCCAGCCATATCAGTAACAAAGGAATATGGGGCCCTTGAAGCCGAAAACCGCTCAGGAGATTTTGGTTCTACTTCCACATAAGGTTGGTGAGGATGGGATTCCCTATAACGAGCAACGTTGCGCATAATAGCCTCCATATCATTTGTTGGAGCATTGATATTACCAACACCACCAACATGAACAGCCATATTGTCATTAGTTTTAGCATTGTCACCAACAACACCAACAACCGCAGCCATGTTATTTGCAGCAGAATCAACCAAGACTTCTTGGACAGCCAAGCTAGCCGAACTATCATCCATAGGAGCAGCAACTAACCCATTTTTTCTAATTGTAACGGTAAAATTTGGTTTTTTTGGAAACATGGCTATGTTTGCCGTGTGGTTCAAGATACTTGACCACTCTCCCGTGTTCCGTAGCATCTGCAATATCCGGTTTCTTTGGATTTGTATTTAGCTTCCCCTCCTATTGTAATGGGGCGGTCCATATGGACTTGCAACCCTCCCCTTAGTTTCCTTTACTTTATTGTTGGCTTCAAGCCCCACTTGTTTTTTTTTTTTTTTTTCATTCCGGTGGTTTAGGCTGTTATGTCCCCCACCTTGTCTTGTATTTTCATTTTATTTATAAAATTTAGGGAGCTACGTCTCCTTTCGTTTTTAAAAAAAAAAAAAAAAGTGGTTCAAGATACTTGCCAAGCTCTCACAATGCAGATTTCTCATGGCCAATGGGACTCTTGTATTCATTTGACTGTGGTTTATGCTAGTTGCAATAGTTTTGATCGTAGAGAGCTTTGGGATAACCTTATGGATTTCAGTTCTTGTACTACTCCATGGATGGTTATTGGTGATTTCAACTGTGTCCTGATGCAATCGGAAAAGATAGGAGGCAATCCGATTCGTAGAAAGGCTGTTACGGAATTCTCTGATATGATTCAATTTTCTGGTTTGTTGGACGCTGGGTATTTAGGAAATAAATTCACTTGGGTTAATAAACCTAGGGGGAAGCCTACTATCCTTCAACGGCTTGATCGCGCTCTCTATAATTCTCAATGGATGGTTACTTTTCATGTTACTTCTGTCACCCATCTTAATTGCACCTGCTCTGACCATAACCCTCTCTTGGTTCAAATTAAAATCTCGGCTGAAACTACTAGGGGCTCCTTTCGTTTTCTAAATATTTGGCTGAAGCACCATTCTTTTTTGCCGTTGGATGAGAACTCTTGGAATGATTATATGGATGGGGCCCCTATGGTTTGGTTTGCTAAGAAACTTGCTCGCCTCCGTAAATGTATTTCATCAAAGAGGACTTACATAGAGCTATCAAAGTATTTTTTGCTGGTTTCCCTATGCCGCGGAGCTGGACTTCGACTCTTATTGTCCTCATTCCCAAAGTCAGCGCTCCTACCTCCTTTTCTGAGATGAGACCCATTAGCTTATGCAATTTCACAAATAAAATTATTTCGAAGCTGCTTAATTCCCGCCTTGCTCCTATTCTTCCAAGAATTATTTCTCCTCAACAGAGTGGGTTTGTAAAAGGGCGATCGATTAATGAAAATGTCCTGTTGGCTCAAGAGCTTATGCATTCTATTCGGAAAAAGGTGAGGGGTTCCAATATTGGGCTTAAGTTAGATATGGCTAAAGCCTATGATCGTATTTCTTGGTTTGCGGTGATTAAAGTTATGAGAAGTTTTGGCTTTTCTGAAACGTGAAATGATCTTATCTTTCGTTATATCTCGTCTTGTTGGTTCTCGGTTCTTGTTAATGGGGACAGTTCTGGTTTTTTCCACTCTTCTCGTGGTCTTCGTCAAGGAGACCCTATATCTCCCACTCTCTTCATCATTGCTGCCGAAGTCTTGATTCGGGGCCTCAACCGACTGCACTCTGATTTTCCTCAATATCATTTCAAGGCCCACATTCATACCCCTATGATATCCCATCTTTCTTATGCAGATGATATTCTTATTTTCTGCAATGGTTCTAAAGACTCTCTAGAGGCCCATATGAGATGTCTTAACTGGTATCAAGATTTTTCAGGTCAGCTTGTGAATACAAGGAAATCTTGTTTCATTACTGGAAAAAATGATGAAGTTAGAGATTCTATTATTGAAAATGCTACCTCTTTCGAAAAGAAAGATCTCCCTATTATCTATCTTGGCTTCTTTTTTTTTTAATTGAAAGGAGACAGAACTCCCTAGATTTTATTAAATAAATAAAATTACAAACGAAGGTGGGGTAACCACCGGAAAGAAAAACATTGGGCTTAAAGCCAGAGAAGAATAAAAAAGAAACATCTAACGAGCCACTCAAAAATAGAATCCATTATCTTTGGTCTATGATAAGAAAGCAGTTCTCCTGATTGAGTTAGAAGTACCCTCCTTGAGGGATTTACTCGCGTTTTTCCTTGAAGAGACTTTAATGAATCCTTCATCATCAACATTCTTTTTATCTGGGCCAGCATATGGAGTAGATCCAGCCATTTCAGTAACAAAATTCTCCCTGTTATGCGCAGCCCTTGGAGATACCTTCAGCGCAACATCATCATTTTTATTTATTAAGCCATCAACCTTGTCTTCTTGTTCAGCCACAATGTTACTAGACGAGCCTTCACCCATATGGGCATCAATATTTGCGTTGTTGACAGCCACGTTATCATTGACCACCGTTGAAAAATTCTTTTGGGAACCATCAATCCCCTTCACCACATCTTTTGAAACCTTCTGCAGAATTTGATTAACAGCATTGGTAAGAGGCACACCTCTTCGAGCTTGATATGGAACAGCCCCCTCCTTTGGTTTTTCCCCAGTTTGGTTTGGAGCAATCTGTTGGCTAGAACCCACACTAGTTGGAGCGGTAACTACATCTTGATTTGTTGGAGTTTCATGAGCTTGAGTCTCAATACCATGATCCTTCTTTTTTTGGTACACAGCCTTATTAACAATAGGAGCTTCCCCATTCGGTTTCTCTTTAGGGACATGTGTTTTCTGCAAATGAGGATTAGCACGCATACAATGCGAGATTTCATGCCCCAACATAAAACAATGCTTACAATACTTAGGAATGAAATCATATTCCACTTTTTGGTAAAAACTAGGCCATGCATCTCCACATTCCACAAAAATTTCATTGGGCAGTTTTTTAAGCACATCAACTTGGATTAAAACTTTTGCCATACTAGGTCTAGATAAATCAGCCGTTGCTTTGTCTAGGGATAAAGGGGAACCAATTGTTTTAGCCAATGCAAATAGGAAAGTCTTATTGAAGAGGTGAACAGGAAGGTCCGAAAAACCTACCCAAACGGCAACAATGGAGGATTCTTGATCCGGCTTCCAAGAGGGGGTCCAAGCAAGGGTGCGCATAGGGAATTTAGAAACAAACCAAACAGCCTTCATGAACAATCGTTGATAGTCCGCTTCCGTTGATAACTGAATAAGCATGTGTTTGGAGTCTAAATGACCAAGCTTAAAATGGCCTTGCAACTGAAATTTCGCAAACGCCATTCGTGCATCATCCATTGAAGGTCTCCCATGCATGAACTTTCCAACAAGTGTGAATTTAAATGGTTTAGCAAAGGCAGCAACCTTATCATTTGAAAGCTTAATAGACGGAATTCCTTTGTGAATGCCAATTGGTATGGGAGGCAATATCTCAACTGGAGAATTAAGATTTGCGGCTGAAATGGTAGGGTTTGCGATTTTGGAAAATAGATCAGCAAATGATTTTGTTGCTGTTTGAGAAGGATTTGATGTTGCTGCTTGAGAAGGCTTTGGTGCGGGCGGATTAGGATTGGTGGTGATGAAGAATCTACCATATAGTATGGCGCCGCAATAGGGTTTTGAAAATTGGGGTTTGGTGGAAGCACGGCATTGAAAGGAGCCGCATTAGGGTTGGTTATTGCTGAATTGTTGTGGCCAAATTCCATATTCATAACATCAAAATCAACCATGGCAGCCATTGCAGCAGGTGGAGGTATTTTTCGAGATAGCAAGGGTAATATGGTTTTCGGATTTTGCAAATTCTATGGTGTTGCTTCTAATATAATGGCTGAAGTTAGAGCGGCTTTGGATGGGATTCGTTTTGCTATTGATCGTGGATATCATTCTTTGTGGGTTGAGATGGACTCAGAAGTGCTGGTGCGTATTTTACATAATTCTTGTCTAGTTCCTTGGGAAATTTGGCATTACATTCAGGAAATCAAACGTATGATGTTGCTCCTTCAAATTCGAGTTACTCATATCTTCCGGGAAGGTAATCAGGTAGCGGATGGTTTAGCTAATCATGCTGCTGATCATAGGGCTGATTTTGAGTTTTTATCTAGCAGTGAGCTTCCTATTATCTGTTTGAGACCTTATCTAAATGATAAGAATTCATCTCCATATATTAGGCGTTAGTTTTCCCCTCCTTCTTGTAGAGGATCTTATGGTGTGTATAAGACCTCCCCCCGTAGGTTTATTTCCGGTGGTTAAGGCCATGTCCCCCACCTTGTTTTGTACCTTTTCTTTTTCTATTAATAAAATCTAGGGAGTACCGTCTCCTTTCGCCAAAAAAAAAAAAAAAAACCATGGCAGCCATGATTGAAACAAGGAACCAAGAGGAGGTTGCCGCCCCAAGGGTAGAAACCCTAGGACGGGAAAGAGAGAGAATTTCCTAGAGAGAGAATTTTTTTTCCCTATTATCTATCTTGGCTGCCCCCTTTATGTTGGGAGAAAAAATATCGCTCTTTTTGACAATGTTCTTCAAAAGATGGCTGATAGGCTCGCGCTTCTTGGCAAGGAAAGATTCTCTCCTTCGGCGCTAAATTCATTCTTATCCAATCCTGTTTGCAAGCTATTCCTCTTTATTATATTTCGTTGGTGGATCCTCCCAAGGGGGTTTTCCAAGCTATGTATCGTCTGATATCAAATTTCTTTTGGTGTAATGAAGAGGGCCAATCCAAATGTCATTGGGTGAGAAAGGATCTGATGTTCAGGCCGTGTAATGAAGGTGGCTTGGGCCTTCGTCGTTTTGAAGATTTTTCTATGGCTTTTGCTATGAAACTTTGGTGGCGTCTTAGAAGCTCCCAATCTCTTTGGTCCGAATTCATGCTAGATAAGTATTGTTTTGGTTCTCATCCCATGGATGCGGGAAAGCCTACTTTCGCTTCTCATATTTGGAGCCGCATGATTCAAGCTAAAGATATCGTTGAAAATCATATTGCTTGGCGGATTGGTAGGGGGGAAGTTTCTATTCATGAAAATTGGTTGGAAGGTCCTCGGCTTAATCTTCCTGGAAATCATATTGAAGTCTCCTCCTTGTTTCATGAGGGTCAGCTGAGATCTAATCATATTTGTGATACATATGGCCCGGATGTTCTTAACTCAATTCAACGTCAGAATATTTCTCTCTCAGATACGCCTGACTGTATTTATTGGACTCCCTCGCTTAAAGGTCAGTTTTCTCTTTCTTCGGCTTGGCAAGTGTGTAGAGTGGCTTATGCTCGGGATTTGTTTTTTGAGTATTGCTGGAACAAATATATTCCGTTGAAAGTCTCCATTTTCCTTTGGAGGTTGTTACATAATGGCCTTCCTACCGATGTGGCTATTCAATCTAGAGGAATATCCCTTGTGTCTTCTTGTGTTTGTTGTTCGCAGCATTCTTTAGAGGATTCTTTTCATCTTTTTGTTCAAAGTCAAGTGGCTTTTGAAACTTGGGATTGGTTTGCTAGGCTGTTTGGTGTTCATATTTCCTACAACAATGTTAAAACTATCCTTGATAGCTGGTGGTTCAACTCGGCCCTTGGGAAAAATAAGGGGATTCTTTGGCTTTCTCGCATTCTCCCTTGTTTTATTCTTTGGGAGTTATGGAAGGGTCGAAACAAAGCTAGGTTTGAGGATCTTCATATGTCCTCTTCTATGATCATCCGGGAGGTTTTTGTGCAGATTGGTTCTATCATTAAGGCTTACAGCCTTTCCTTCCCTTCTTCCGACTTGGAAAGTCAGATTTTTCATTGCTTTAACCTTCCTAAGGCTGTTCCTAAGCCTCGGATTTTAAAGTTTGTTCATTAGAATTCTCCTCGTTCGGAAATGCTCAAGCTTAATACAGATGGAGCTGCTAAAGGGAATCCGGGTATCAATTCTGGAGGTGGTATTTTCAGAAACAAGAATGGTAATTTGTTATTTGCATATTCCAAGTTCTATGGTAATAGTACCAACATGGTTGCTGAAGCTAAGGCGGTTTTGGACGGCCTCCTTTATGTGTCTCAATTTGGTATTTCTTCTCTTTGGCTTGAAATTGATTCTGAAATTCTTTTAAATGTGCGAATCTGTGATTTTCATATTCCTTGGAGTATTTGGTATGAGGTTCTTCATATAAAAAGGATTATTTCGCATATTGGTGTTAGAGTGACTCATATTCTGCGTGAAGGTAATCAGGTTGCTGATGGTTTGGCTAATGTCGCTGCGGTCTCGAGAACTAATTCAGAATATTTTTCTTTTAGTGATCTCCCTCACCGTTGCAAAGGAGCTCATATTTTAGATAGGGCTGCTATCCCATACATTAGATTTTAGTATTTGATGTTTTCTATTGTATTTTTCCTGCTTTCGTTGGTAGGTTGTTTCCCCTCCCCCTTTTGTAGAGTACCTTACGGCTTGTGTAAGGACTCCCCCCGTTGCTTTTCCAGGTGGTTGAGGTTGTCATGTCCCCCACCTTGTTTTGTATTTTTCAATTTAATTAATAAAATCTAGGGAGTACCGTCTCCTTTCGCCAAAAAAAAAATAGAATTTTGGTTTTGGGACTTTTGGTTATAAAGTTGAGGAGGCTTTCTTGGAGTGACAAGGAGGAGTAAAGGGATTTCTTTAAAGCATTACAAGGTATTTTTTGACATTATTTCATTGTTGAGATTTTAAATTCTTGGGAAAGTGTTGGAGGTTTGGTTGATGTTGATTGGAGCTAACCTTGTTGTGTGGGTGTTGTTATTGTTGTTGTGATTCAATTGTGGGAGTTGTGTTATTTGAAACATAATGGTGAGAACTAAGGGTGGTAATACTCAACCTCCACCCAAAAGACAAAGGCAATCTGTTTTAGTTCCGGAACCCCCACCCGAAAATTTCATGGGTTTGAAGAATTTGAATGAAACCCAGAAAAATAAATGGAGGAATTTGAATAAAAGTGGGCGGGAGTTGCAAATAACCAAATTTTTTAATCCTGCTACTTTGCAAAAGCTTGGGGTGGATGGATTAGTTCAGTAGTTAATGGCCAATGCAGGATTGGTAGGTGCCACCTATTGTGAGGCAAGAGGCAAGAGGCAAGAGGGGATGGTGCTAGTGGTTCGGGCAGCATGGATCGTTTGGAGGATGGGATGAGATGAGAGCCTACTTAGATGAACATAATAGGGGACTCACAGCCCATTGTGATAGGATTGATGAGCACCGGAGGTTAGATAGAGAGGAGAGACACACCCGGTATAGGCAGGAGGATTTGTATAGGGAAGAGATATTGGATAGATTGGAGTCAGTGGAGGATGAGGTTAGATTGATTGGTTGGAGGCAGCAGCAGTTAGAGGCATATGTGCAGCAGCTAGAACATAGAGTTTATGAGCCAGTTCATGAGGACTATATGAGGATGATGGAACACTGGATGGCCAGAAGAGAGTGGAATCGTGTTGATAGAGAGGCCAGGTTTGGCGAGACCTCTAGTTCTTCTTGGCGGTGATGGTACTATCTTTCCTTCTCTCTTACGTTTATAATCTTCTCTCTTTCGAGATAGTGATGGGAATTGGATTATGGATCAGAATCTGATTCAGGAGGAAGCTGTTAGATTTTATTCGGAACAGCTTAATGAAAATCCTAATGTTAATGTCGATCCCCCTGATGAGTTGCTGAATGTGATTCCTCGTTTGATCTCCAATGAGGAAAATAAGATGCTTATTACTCCCCCTACGCTTAAAGAGATTCATGATATCGTCCTCAGTATGAGTGGGACTAGTGCTTATTACTCCCCCTACGCTTAAAGAGATTTAGGATATTATTTGTATGGATCTTTATAATGCTGTCCTTGAGTTCTTCTCAGGGTTTCTCCTCCCTCGGAGCTGGACCAGTACGCTTATTGTTACTATTCCTAAGGTGGCAGCTCCTACCTATTTCTCGCAGTTGCGGCCTATCAGCTTGTGTAATTTCTCTAACAAAATTATTACCAAGCTTTTGTGCTCTCGCCTCCAAGCTGTGCTCCCTCGTATCATTTCTCCTCAACAAAGTGGCTTTGTGAAAGGTCGTATTATTCATGAAAATGTTTTGCTTGCTCAAGAGCTTTTACAGTCACTTAAGAAGAAGGTGTATGGGTCTAATGTTGCTCTTAAGCTTGATATGGCTAAGGCGTATGAAAGGCTTTCTTGGTTTGCTTTGATTAAGGTGATGAGGAGGTTTGGCTTTGCTGAAGAATGGTTGGACATGATCTTTAGATGTATAAATTACTGTTGGTTCTCGGTTCTGATTAATGGCACTGCTAATGGTTACTTTGTTTCTATTCGTGGTCTTCGACAAGGGGATCCTATATCTCCTAGTCTCTTTATTATTGCTGCTGAGGTTTTAAGTCGAGGTCTTAATAACCTCCATTTTCTTCACCCTCATGTCGCTTTCCATACAGGTAACCTTAATGTTCCTGTCATCTCTCATTTGTCCTATGCTGATGACATTATTATCTTCTGTAATGGAAGCATTCCTTCTCTTGAGCGTCATATGGAGTTTTTAGAGTCTTATCAACGCTTCTCTGGCCAGCTTGTTAGCACTTCTAAATCTTGTTTCCTAACGGGGCGGAATGTGGCTGAGCGTGATAATGCTATCTCTCTTATTACGGGGTTCAAAAAGCAAAATTTGCCTATTGTTTATTTGGGGTGTCCTCTTTATATCGGTAGGAAAGTGCAATCTTTGTTTGATCCTGTCGTGCAGAAGCTTCAGGATAAGCTAGATTCATGGCAAGGTAAATTACTTTCGGCTGGTGCTAAGCTTGTTTTGATTAAGTCCTGCCTTCAAGCTATTCCCATTTACTATATCTCTTTACTTGACCCTCCGAAGTGTGTTGTTAATGCTATGAATCGCCTTATTGCCAATTTCTTTTGGAGTAGTTCTGATGGGGGTAATAAGTGTCATTGGGTTTCTCGGAATTAATTTTTCTGGCCTATTGAGGAAGGGGGTTTAGGCCTCCGAAAATTTGAGGAGATGGCTATTGCTTTTGCTATGAAGCTTTGGTGGAGATTTCGCACGTCTGACTCTCTTTGGACTCAGTTTCTCGCGGCCAAATACTGCCGTGATACTCATCCTATGGATGCTATTTCTAGATTGGGTTGCTCCCACATTTGGAAGCGTATGGTTGCTGCTAAGGATTTGGTAGAGAATCGTATTGCTTGGGGTGTGGGCTGTGGTGATATTTCTATTCAAGAAAAATGGCTTCCTCATGATCTTACTCTTCTTGATAATCGGCATGATCAGATTTTTTCTTTATTTGAGGATGGTGTTTTAAGGGAAGATTATATTCGTAATACTTTTGGGCAGCAATGTTTGATTGAGCTTCAATCCTATGGTATTCGGCTTGTTGGGGATAGGGATCAGCCATTTTGGTCCCCCTCCTCTTCGGGCAGATTTTCTATATCTTCGGCTTGGAGGGAATGTAGAATGTCCCGTACTTGGAGTAGGGCCTTTGTTTGGTGCTGGCATAAGTATATTCCTCTTAAGGTGTCTATTTTCATGTGGAAATGCCTTAAGGTTGCTCTCCCTACTGATGACAACATATCTCGGAAAGGTATTTCTATTGTCTCTTGTTGTCACTGTTGTTCTAGTCCTTCTATTGAATCCTTACAGCACATTCTTCTTCATGGTGATATTGCCTTTCATGTGTGGAATTTCTTTGGAAATTTAATTGGATTCCAAATCTCGGGCTCTACTATTATGCAAAGAATGATTTCTAATAAAATTCGGGATAGTGACGGGAAATTTTTTCAAAATTATATACTTTTTATTGCATAAAACATCATTTCTAATAAATGTCGGGATAGTGACGGGAAATTTTTTCTCTCTCTAGGGCGATCTCTCTCTAGGGTTTTTCTAGATCTCTTGGCCGGCAGCCATGGCTGCTCCGGCTACTTTCTTCCCCTCTATATGGCGTGCCTCTAGGGGAAAGATTTAGGTGACCAAGAGTATCCCTTGTGATGTGAGGTTGGCTACTGTTGGATTGAGTTGCTTCCGAAGCATAGGAAGAACTATTGTTGATTAATTGATGAGCCGCCACGTTTTGCAAGATTGCTTCCTCATTATCTTCAATGACTACCTGATTGCCATTTTCCTCATCCACCATATAGGCAGCCTGATCATCCTTTGCGTTAACATCATCCACCACAACATGGTCAGTCTTTCCCGTAAACACCCCCAATCTGATCTTTTTAGATGATACAACCACTTCATGACAAACTTTTTGTAGAACCTTATTAACTGACCTCCTGGAAGTGCCTCACCTCTTCTTGCCATTTTAGGAAAAGTCTCTTTTGGTTTTTCTTGCTCTTTACGAACCTCTTCCTTATCGGTCTTCTTGGCTTCCTCTTTCGGACCAACGGCGGGATTGGCACGCCTACAAGAGCCAATATCATGTCCAAGCATGGAACAATGCTTGCAGTATTTGGGCAAATTGTCATACTCGACCTTTTGATAAAAACTAGGAATAAAATCTCCACAATCAATAAAGACCTCACTAGGAAGCTTTTTAGTAACATCAACCTGAATTAAGACCTTGGCGATACTAGGTCGTGTCAGCTCTGCTGTTGGCTTGTCAAGAGATAACGGGGTTCCAATCGCTTTAGCCAAGGAGAAAATAAATGATCTATCAAAAAGATGAATTGGGAGACCGGGTAGCCCTACCCACACTGGAGCAATAGGTGACTCTTGCTCAGGCCGCCAAGAAGGAGACCAAGCAAGGGTTCTCATAGGATATTTGGTGACATACCACACTTCTTTCATCCATAAGCGCTGGTAGTCCGCTTCCGTTGTTAGTTGAATAAGAAGATGTTTGGCATCAAGATGACCCAATTTAAATGCACCTTTCAACTGAAATTTAGAAAAAGCAATCCTTGTATCCTCCATTGATGGCCTGCCATGTGAAAATTTACCAACCAATGTCCACTTAAACGGCTGCACTAACTTCTCAATAGCTTCTCTACTGAGTTTTAGAGATGGCGTTCCTTTATGAGTCGATAAAGGAACAATAGGAAACGAACCAGAACTTGTAGGTGCTGGGGAGAATAAATCAGCGAAGGATTTGGATGGGGCTGAAGTAGGAGTGTTTGTGTTAGGAGGATTAGGATTTTGCGGCTGAAGATTATTGCCAATAGCTGTATGAAACTCGGCATTAGCAGAATTAGGGTTGTGGTGTGCGGCATTAGGGTTTGCATGGGAGGGAGGCGGTGCAACATAAGAATTAGGGTTAGGGATCGGATTCAAAGATGATGATTGTGGAGAGTAGTAAGGATTCCTTGTGCTTGAGTTCAAAGAGGGGAAGAAAGTAGCCGGAGCAGCCATGGCTGCCGGCCAAGAGATCTAGAAAAACCCTAGAGAGAGATCGCCCTAGAGAGAGAAAAAATTTCCCATCCTCTTTTCGCCAAAAAAAAAAAAAAAAAAAGATTGCTTGGCATGCCTGTAAAAATTCCAAGCTTAGTAGGGTTGTGTTATGGTTGGGAGAAATCCTTCCGATGACTTTCAGTCTTTCAAAGACTGGAACCCCCGGTCGACTCCCGACATTTTACTGATTTCTCTCCTTGAAAGATTCCTGTAAATCACCCTCTAAAACACCTAAAGTCTGTTTATCAACATTGTTGATCAACGAGCATCGAGATTCAAGGCTAGGATCGAGGCGAAACTCTGTCTGATTCCCTTCTCAAACCCGAAGGTAATCTTCCTTCATATTTTTACATATTATAGTTGATTATTTGAGTGGTGTAGCACATTGAATCTAGGATCGGCCTAGAGCCTCTCCAAATCTTGGAGACGATTTCGAAGCACTCGATCCTACATTCCGTTTAATCTAATTAAATGGATAGGTTAATTTGTTTATTTTTGTCAATTATTGAAAATCTCCCTTGAGCAAGACCGATCTTCGAATTGGGTGGATGCGGCGCTCCTTGACCTTCCAAATCCATCACCTAAGCCCTGAACCCAAATCTTTTACAAAAAATGGTTTTTCTATATTTACATAATAATATAGGTGGCGACTTAAAATAAAAAACAAAAAGAGAAGGAATGCAAATTCCGCGAAGCGCTACACTTTCAAATGAGATTTGACCCAAGGCATAGATGAGATTTAAAACATGTTTTTTTTTTAAACGAAAGGAGACGTAGCTCCCTAGAATTTATAAATAAAAATAAAAATACAAAGCACGGTGGGGGACATAAAACCTAACCACCAGAAACGAAACGAGTCTAAAATGTGGGGCTTAAAGCCAACAATAAAATCCAGAAAACTAAGGGGAGGGGTGCAAGTCCATCTGGACCACCCCAAAACAAGAGGAGGGGGGGAACAAAACCCTAAACTATCAAAGGGAAAAGGACATAACCAAGGCTTGCAAAAACACGGCCGAGCAAAAAGGAAGACACGGCCGTGCCGCAAGGCGAGGAAAACCAAAAACCCATCAAACAAAATTCTCAGGAGGAGAAGCCGACCTTCCACGCCATTTTCTAGAAGATACCATTGTGAAACCATCAGCATTTGTATTCTTTTTGTGAGACGGAGTAAAAGGAGTATAACCAGCCATATCAGTAACAAAAGAGTATGGTGCCCTTGAAGACGACAACAACTCTGGAGAGTTTGATTCCTCTGCCACGAAAGTTTGGGGAGGATGGGGAGGACGAGTCTCCCTATAACGAGCAATGTTGCGCATAATAGCCTCCATATCATTAGTTGGAGCATTGTCACCAACAGCACCAACAAGAACAGCCACGTTATTTTCCTTAGGAGCAGCAGATACATCATTTTTATTTATTATGCCATCAACCATGTCTTCTTGATCAGCCACAATAATACTATCCCTAGCCGAACCATCATCCAAAAGGTCATCTTTATTTGCGATTGATTGAGTGGTAGCAGCAACCAAATGAGAGCCACCATTCCCCTTGACAACATCTTTTGACACCTTCTGCAGAATTTGATTAACAGCATTGGAAAGAGGCACACCTCTTCGAGCAATATATGGGACAGCCCCCTCCTTCGTTTTTTCCCCAGTTTGGCCTACAGATAATTGAGCAGTAGCAACCTCTTGATTTGTTGGTGTTTCATGATCATTACCTTGATCTTTCTTTTCTTGGTACACAACCTTATTAACAGTAGGTGCTTCCCCATTTGATTTCTCTTTAGGGACATGAGTTTTCTGCAAGTTAGCACGCTTGCAAATAGATATATCATGGCCCAAAACATAGCAATGTTTACAATATTTAGGCAAGTTATCATATACAATCTTTTGATAAAAACTTGGCAGGAAGTCATCACAATCAATAAAAACCTCTGAGGGAAGTTTTTTGGTGACATCAACTTGAACAAGAACCTTAGCAACGCTTGGACGGGAGAGATCAGAAGTAGCTTTGTCCAACGACAAAGGCGTTCCAATGGCTCGAGCCAAAGAAAATAGAATCGACTTGTGGAAAAGATGAATTGGAATACCTGGGAGGCCAACCCAAACCGGCACAATAGGGGATTCTTGCTTAGGACGCGAAGATGGAGACCACGCCAAGGTCCGCATAGGGAATTTCATGACGTACCACACATCTTTCATCCATAGACGTTCGTAATCCGCCTCATTTGTTAACTGAATCAATAGGTGTTTGGAGTCAAGGTGCCCCAACTTATAAGTTCCTTTCAACAGGAATCTAGCAAAAGCAATACGCGTATCTTCCATTGAAGGACGCCCATGAGAAAATTTGCCAATCAACGTCCAGGAAAATGGCTTTGTGAGTCTTTCGATCGCCTCTTTTGTGAGTTTTAGAGAAGGGGTTCCTTTATGAGACGCCAATGGCACAACGGGGATTGCATTAGATTGCTGGGAAGAAAAAAGATCTGCAAAGGATTTAGATTGAGGCGCAGCATCAGTTTTAGGGTTATTGTTGTTTGGCGGCGTGATATTAGAAACCAGATCCGGAGAAGGATTTTGGGAAAGCGGCGCAGTCAAGGAAGCAGCCTTAATAGGGTTTGCATGGCCTTGCGAAGATTCATTAGGGTTTACGGAAGCTTTGGGTTGTTTTATCGAAGGGGAATAGTAGGGATTATGGGGGCTAGAGTTCAAAGAAGGGAAGAAGGAAACCGGCACAGCCATGGCTGCCGGTGAGCAGCCCCTAGGGCAAAACCCTAGAGACGAACAGGAGAGAATTTTCTACCATGAGATTTAAAACATGTGTTGACATATGATGTCTAGAAATCTCATAAAAGATCTAAGAGTCATATATGATATGATTGATGTTATCTACCTGAATAGCTTAATTTCGGGCATTGACTCAGTTAAACCAAAATTAAGTGAAATATGGATCTTAGCCCATTATGATTATATGATACATGATTGTATTTGAAGGTGTATAATTTAGTGGGAGTATTTATGAAATACATTATTTGCTCTTAGATGGTAAATGCGTTGATACTTATGTGTTTCATTGTTTGTATATCTTATTGTAGTAATGGCAACTCACAATAATCAACCCCTGTCACTGCGATCCATCGTTGAGAAGGACAAGCTCGAAGAGAACGGTACAAACTATTCTAATTGGATCAGAAGCCTAAGAATTGTTCTAAGGCAAGAGAAGAAAATGTACGTTCTTAACGAACCATTCCACCTCAACCTGCTGCTAATGTTTCAAGGGCAGATAAGGATGCACAAGAAAGAAACATGTTGATGATTCTAATGATGTTGTATGCCTTATTCTTGCCACCATGTGTAAGGCTCTTCAGAAGAACCTTGAACACATGGAAGCTGCTTTTGATGGTTAACAGTAAAGGGTTCAAAAAGGAAGGCAAAGGTAAAGCAATTGTTGCTAAACCTAAGGCAAAAGTTACCAATGTCGGAGAGGCAACACCCAAAGTGTCTCAAAAGGATGCAATTTGCTACCATTGCCAAGAAGTTGGTCATTGGAAGCGTAATTGCAAGGCTTATAATAAGGAAGGCCTAAAGGCGAAGAAGGGCAGTACGATTGCTACTGATTCAGGTATCTATATGATAGATATTTTCCTTTCTATTTCTAGTTCATGGGTATTAGATACCGGATGTGGATCTCACATTTGTTTGAATATGCAGGGAATAAGGAATAGAAAGCTACTCAAACAAGGTGAAGTTGACCTACGTGTGGGGAATGGAGCAAGAGTTGCTGCATTAGCCGTAGGAACATATGATGTAACTTTACCTAGTGGGCTAGTACTTATTTTGAACAATTGTTATTACGTTCCGAATTTGAGTAGGAATATTATTTCTGTTTCTTGTTTGGATAATGAAGGTTTTAGTTTTCTTATTGAGAATAAGAAATTTTCTATTTATTTAAATGATATGCTCTAATGTATTGCAAATTCAATTAATGTCCTGTATGTCTTGATGTTGAGATTGTTTCGGGGAGGCCTTGCAAAAATCTCTCTCTCTAGGCGATCTCTAGGGTTTTCCTTCTAGGGCTGCCGCCGGCAGCTTTGCTTTTGATTCCGGCCATCATGGCCACAATTATGGCTGATCCATCTTCTTTTCCTCCTATTCAGCAACCGTCTTCTAGCTTGGGCTTGCATGGTTCGTCAAGTCTTAACCATGAGGCGCCGCCAAACCCTAATATGCATGCAGCGCATTCTCCTAACCCTAATCCCGTTTCTCAGCCAACTTCTCCTTCTAAATCGAAATCTTTCTCCTCCTTGTTTAATGATTCTTCCAATTGTGTTCCTAATTCGTCCATGTCTCTTATTCCTATGTCGATTCATAAAGGGGAACCTGCTTTGAAACTCTAAGGAGATGATAAACTCTTTGGCACAGCCCTTTAAATTCACCCTAGTGGGTAAGTTTTCTCATGGTCGCCCTAACATGGAGACAGCTCGACAATATTTCTTGAAGTTTGGTTTAAAGGCTGGTTTCTCGTTAGGTCATGTTGATTCTAAGCACATACTAATTCGTTTGATGCACGAGGGAGATTTTAATCGTTTGTGGGCGAAAGAACAATGGTTTCTTGGCAGATTTCCAATGTGTGTGTTTCGTTGGTCTCCCTCTTGGCATCCGGAGAAAGAGTCTTCTCTTGTTCCAGTTTGGGTGGGTCTTCCCGGGTTACCTATTCATATGTTTAACAAAGTTTGTTTATATTCCATTGCTAAAATCTTTGGAGAACCTCTTGCTATTGATCAAGCAACGGCAAACTTATCTCGTCCTAGTGTGGCTAAGGTCCTTGTTCAAGTTGATCTTCTTAAAAAACTTCCTTCTAGGGTTTTCATAGATTGTGGTGATGATTTTTCAAGTTTCTTTCAAACCTTGGAATTTGAAAATCTTCCTCAATACTGTAAACATTGTTACAAGCTTGGTCATGATGTGTCAAAGTGTTTTTTTCTTCATCCAAAAGATAAGGTTCTGCAAGGAAAAGAGGCTGACATATCTCATACGGATCTTTTTTTTTTTTTTTTTTTTTTTTTTTTTTATTTTAAAACGAAAGGAGACGTAGCTCCCTAGATTTTATAAATAAAATAAAAGAACAAAGCACGGTGGGGGACATAAAACCTAACCACCGGAAAAGGAAAGAAATCTACAATGTGGGGCTTAAAGCCAACAATAAAATCAAGAAAGCTAAGGGGAGGGGTGCAAGTCCATATGGACCGCCCCAAAACAAGAGGAAGGGGGGAACTAAACCCTAAGCTATCAAAGGGGAAAGGGGAAAACCAAAACCCATCAAACAAAATTATCAGGAGGAGAAGCCGACCTTCCACGCCATTTTCTAGAAGAGACCATTGTGAAACCATCAACATTTGTATTCTTTTTATAAGACGGAGTAAAAGGAGTATAGCCAGCCATATCAGTAACAAAAGAATATGGGGCCCTTGAAGCCGAAAAACGCTCTGGAGAGACTGGTTCCACTGCCACGAAAGGTTGGGGAGGATGAGACTCCCTATATCTAGCAATGTTGCGCATTATAGCCTCCTCATCGTTCGGAGGAACATTGACATTACCTAAAGCAACCATAGCCGAATCAACACCCATTTGGGCAGCCTTATCCGAGCCCACACCCATAAAACCCTCGGAAATATGGACATGCGCAGCTGCATTGTTTGTAGCAGCAACAACATCATTTTTTCCAGCAGTAATGTTTTCTTGAACAGCCACTATCTCATACGGATCCAAAGAAGGATAAAGGGAAGAATGTTTCTATTTATGTGGAAAAGAGAAATCCCCCGGAGAAGGAGCAAAATGCAAAATCTGGTGCGAACATTAACTCTAATGGTGTTCAGATTGGTGTTAAGATTGGTGCCCCCGCTATTCAAAAACAACATTTTCAGCCTCCTACTTCTGGTAAGAATTCTATGAGCGCTCCTAATACTCATGTTGCTGGTACGTCTTTGGCCTCAAAGCCCCATCCCCCAAAAAATGTTTTCTCTTTTTTTTTTTTTTTTTTTTTTCTTCAGCCTCCTACTTCTGATAAGAATTCTATGAGCGCTCCTAATACTCATGTTGCTGGTACGTCTTTGGCCTCAAAGCCCCATTCCCCAAAAAATGTTTTCTCTAATATTATCAACAATGGATTTAGTTTTCTCCCTAAGCGTGGTGCTCCTTTTGTATCTCCAAACTCTTTGAAAGTTTCTAGAATGGTAGAATCAAGTAAAAAAGGAGATGTTTTTGAAGAAGTTTTCATTGATTCTCAGTCGGGACAAGATAAAAGCCCCAAGATTAATGTTGTTGATGGTTCTATTGATCTTGAAGATGAAACTTCAGATTTGGTTCCTTGTGACCAAAATGCTTCTGATTTCAATGATCATAAGCAAGATTCTGATTCGGAGGCTATTCTTACAAAAAGTGTGGTTTCTCGGGACAGGAGTGGCAGCCTTATGGGGGATTTAAATCTTTCTCCGAGAGCCCCAAAAAGCGTTTCATTTGCAGATTCTGAGTTTGATGGTGGGGGATTCTCCCTAAGGATGTTTCGGCATAAAAGCCCTTCTTCTTTATTTTACTTTATTCCTGTTTTCTTATGGCTAGTTTTATTAGCTGGAATGTTAGAGGAATGGGTAATGCTCCTTCCTTCGTCGTATTAAACGACTTATAAGATCTCACAATGTTTCGGTTATTGCTTTATATGAGCCAATGTTAGATTGTTCTATGGTTCCTCTTTATATGAGAAAACTCGGTGTGTATTGGTGGTATTTCAAATGTTAAGAGCAGCATATGGATTTTACGGAAGCATGGGATTGATTGTGAAATCTTGGATAATGATGATCAAGCTATAAGCTGTTAGAGTTTCGCATGTTCTTTGGCCTAACGGGGGTAAATGTTACGTTTGTGTATGCTAGCCGTTGCAAATATCAGCGAAGGGTTCTTTGGGATTATCTTATTGATCGTAGTTCTATTAATGAGCCGTGGCTTGTTCTTGGTGATTTTAATTCTATTTTGGATCAATGTGATAAGATTGGTGGCCGTCCCGTTACAGAAGCTAAAGTGGCTGAATTTTCAGATATGGTGCAGATTTCTAATCTCATTGATGGTGGATTTAGTGGGAATGGTTTTACTTGGCTGAACAAAAGAGATGGAAATGCAACTATTTTGCAGCGGCTTGATAGAGCTTTCTACAATTCTGAATGGTTAAATGGGTTTCATAGCACTTCTATCATTCATCTCAATAGAACTTGTTCAGATCACTCTCCTCTTCTTTTAAATATCACTCTCTCGGCCATAGCTAAGAAAGGCGCTTTCAGATTTCTCAACATTTGGTTGAAGCATAAATCTTTTATTCCCCTTGTTGAATCTTCTTGGGCTGAATACATGGATGGGAGACCCATGGTCAAGTTTGCTAAAAAGTTGAACAGGTTGAAGCACCACATTCAAATATGGAATAAAGAGGTATTTGGGCGAATTGATCAACAAGTTAGACAAGCGGAGGATGATGTTACAGCAAAAGAATTAGCCTTTGATCATGATCCTTCGGAGGAAAATAGGGCTGCTCTACACTTGGCCCAAGCTCATTTACTTCATCGTTTAAAGATTGAGGAAGATTTCTGGATGCAAAAAGCTAATTTAGCTTGGTTAAAAGATGGTGATCGTAATACTAAATTTTTTCAGTCCTATGTGAAGAAAAAGAGATTAAAGCTTCATATCCACCGTATTCAAGATAGAAATGGTGTTTGGTTGGAGGAGCTGTCCGAGATTCAAAATGAAGCTATTCGCTTCTTCTCTGATCAATTATCGAGTGATCATGTTTGCTCTTCTCAACAACTTCTTGATCATATTCCTAGAATTCTGAATGATGTTGATAATCAAATGCTTACTTCTGCTCCTACTCTTGAAGAGATTCGAGAAGTGGTTTTCTCTTTGTCTGGCCTAGGGGTTGGACTAGTACAACTATTGTCCTCCTTCCTAAGGTAGCAGCTCCTAATTCTTTTTCTGATTGGAGGCCTATAAGCCTATGTAATTTCTCTAATAAGATCATAACGAAGCTTTTGAATGGTCGTCTCTCTTCAATTCTGCCTCAAATCGTTTCTCCTCAACAAAGTGGTTTTATTAAAGGTCGCCTCATTCATGAGAACGTGTTACTTGCACAAGAGCTTATGCATTCTATCAACCGGAAAGTCTTTGGGGGGAACATTGCCTTAAAGCTTGATATGGCAAAGGCGTATGATCGTCTTTCTTGGTTTGCTTTGATAAAGGTAATGCGTCATTTTGGTTTTTCCGAAATTTGGATTGATATGATATTTAGATGTATCTCGGATTGTTGGTTCTCTATTCTTATTAATGGGGAGGCGGTGGGGTATTTTCCTTCAGCTAGAGGTCTTCGCCAAGGTGACCCCATATCTCCTTCCTTATTCATTATTCTTTCGCCGAGATTTTGAGTCGTGGTCTTAATGCTCTTCATGAGAATCATCATCACATCATCTATCATTCTGGAGCTATTCATGCTCCTTTTATATCTCACCTTTCATATGCTGATGATGTTATAATTTTTTGCAATGGTAGCAAGACCTCCATTGATATGCATATGATCTTTCTAAATTCTTATCAAGAATTTTCGGGCCAATTGGTTAGTGTGGCAAAGTCTTGCTTTATTTTGGGTAGAAGAGACATGGGCAAAGCTGATTTAGTGGCTGATTGGACGGGATTTCAACACAAACATCTGCCCATCATTTATCTTGGATGTCCTTTGTATTCCGGAAGGAAAACTCAAGCTCTTTTTATTCCGATTCTTAGGAAGTTGGAGGAGAGACTTGAAACGTGGCAAGGAAAGATTTTGTCTTTGGGGGCCAAAGTTATTCTTATCAAATCTTGTCTTCAAGCAATTCCTATTTACTATCTTTCTCTTCTTGAACCTCCAAAAGGTACTATCAATGCTATTACTCGTCTTATCTCTAATTTTTTCTGGAGTAATGCGGATGGAGAGAAATGGTGTCATTGGGTTTCAAAAAAGGAATTCTATTGGCCTACTCATGAAGGTGACTTGGGTCTTAGAAAATTTGAAGACATGTCCCTTGCTTTTGCTATGAAATTATGGTGGCGTTTTAGATGTGGCAATTCTTTATGGGCTCGGTTTTTATTAGAAAAATATTGTCATAATTCCCATCCCATGGATGCTATTTTTCGAGTGGGTTCTTCACATATTTGGAAAAGGATGATCGCTGCAAAGGAGTTGGTTGAGGACAATCTGTTTTGGGGTATTAAAGCTGGAAGTATTTCGGTTCAAGAACATTGGTTGGCTAAGGATCTTGTTCTTCAAAATGAAGATCATGTTCCGATCTCTTCCTTGTTTTTTGATGGGGCTCTTCTCGTTGATCATGTTAGGCAATCTTATGGGCAGCAAGTGATTGATCTAATGCAATCGAGGTTTATTTCTATTGAAGATGGGCCGACATTCCTTTCTGGACTCCTTCTACTACGGGTAAGTTTTCTACTTCTTCTGCTTGGAAAGTGTGCCGCATTTCCAGAACATCTAGTATGGTTTTTGCTGTTTGTTGGCATAAACATATTCCCCTCAAAGTCTCGGTTTTTATGTGGAAAGCTTTAAAAAATGCTCTCCCAACAGATGATTCGATTCAAAAGCGTGGTATTCATATTGCTTCTCAATGTGTTTGCTGCACTTCTCCTTCTTTTGAGACTTTATCCCATATTCTTTTGCATGGTAATGTTGCTTTGGAAATTTGGAAATTCTTCGGGGATTTGATTGGGATTCGGATTTATGGTTCTTCTCTCTCTCAATGGTTAATGTCGTGGAACTACAATATTCCTTTAAAAGCTTCGGGTGGTATCAAGTGGCTTTGTGCAATCCTTCCTAGTATCATTTGCTGGAGTCTTTGGAAGGCGCGTAATAAATACAGATTTGAGGGTATAAAGATGAATGTCAACGTCATTATTATGCAGGTTCAAATTCAGGTCCGGGATATTGCTAACGCATTCAATATTTCTCTTCCTTGGGGTCCGTTTGACTCGTATGTGATGGAGTTTTTCAAAATTCGGAAGGCTGATAATGTTATTAAGCCTATGCAGCTTGTTTTTTGGGCTGTTCCTTCCAATGGGCAAATTAAGTTAAATACCGATGGTGCGTCTAGAAACAATCCGGGTATTGCAGCAGGTGGAGGTATTTTTCGAGATAGCAAGGGTAATATGGTTTTCGGATTTTGCAAATTCTATGGTGTTGCTTCTAATATAATGGCTGAAGTTAGAGCGGCTTTGGATGGGATTCGTTTTGCTATTGATCGTGGATATCATTCTTTGTGGGTTGAGATGGATTCAGAAGTGCTGGAGCGTATTTTACATAATTCTTGTCTAGTTCCTTGGGAAATTTGGCATTACATTCAGGAAATCCAACGTATGATGTTGCTCCTTCAAATTCGAGTTACTCATATCTCCAGGAAGGTAATCAGGTAGCGGATGGTTAGCTAATCATGCTGCTGATCATAGGGCTGATTTTGAGTTTTCATCTAGCAGTGAGCTTCCTATTATCTGTTTGAGACCTTATCTAAATGATAAGACTTCATCTCCATATATTAGGCGTTAGTTTTCCCCTCCTTCTTGTAGAGGATCTTATGGTGTGTATAAGACCTCCCCCCGTAGGTTTTTTTCCGGTGGTTAAGGCCGTCATGTCCCCCACCTTGTTTTGTACCTTTTCTTTTTCTATTAATAAAATCTAGGGAGTACCGTCTCCTTTCGCCAAAAAAAAAAATGTCTTGATGTTGAGAAACAAAATAATGTTGAAGATATTTATCATGTAAACAATAAATCTTAACTGAATGATCTGAACAACACGTTCATGTGGCATTGCCGGCTTGGTCATATAAATGAGAAACGCATATCTAAACTCCATAAGGATGGACTTTTAGACTCACATGATTATGAATCATATGAGATATGCGAATCTTGTTTATTGGAAAAAATAACCAAACCACCCTACACTAAGTGTAGTGAAAGGGCTAGCGACTTATTGGCCCTAGTATATACTGATGTATGTGCCCTAGTATATACTGATGTATGTGGACCAATGAGCAGCACTGCTAGGGGAGGATTTTGGTATTTCATTACATTCACTGATGACTTGTCTAGATATGGCTATAACTATCTGATGAAGTCCAAGAGTGAATCATTTGAGATGTTTAGAACATTTCAAAATGAAGTACAAATTCAACTTAGCAAAACTATTAAAGCACTTCGATCCGATCGTGGTGGTGAATATTTGAGCCAAGAGTTTGACAATCATCTAAAAAACTGTGGAATTGTTTCAGAGTTGACTCCACCCAGAACACCACAATGGAATGGTGTGTCCGAGAGGAGGAATAGAACCTTGTTAGACATGGTTCATTCGATGATGAGTCAAGTTGACCTTCCTATTTCCTTTTGGGGAAATACATTAGAGATTGTTGCGTTCACACTGAATAGAGTCCCTACTAAATCGGCTCCTAAGACCCCACATGAGATGTGGCATGAAAGAAAACCTAGTTTGCCTTTCATGAAGATTTGGGGTTGCGAAGCTTATGTAAAGAGACTTGTCTCTGATAAGTTAGCACCTAAATTTGACAAAGTTATTTTCGTTGGTTATCCTAAGGAAACTAAAGGGTTTTTATTACTTTTACAACCGCAGTAAGAACCAAGTGTTTGTTGCTCAATATGGTACTTTTCTTGAGAAACAATTTCTCAATAAAGCATCTAGCGGGAGTAAAATTGATCTTGAAGAAATTCAAGAACCCGAAAATAACATGGAACATTAGTAGAGACGGAACCAAGTCCACAAGGAGTTGTGGAACCGGTTCAAGATCCACATGTCCATCGTAGATCGGATAGGTTACGATCCGAACCGAAGAGATATGGATTTCTCGTATCGGAAAGTAATGAAGTGGAAGTCATTGAGTATGGCGAACCTACTTCCTATCAAGAGGCGATGTCCACTCCTGATTCAGATAAATGGCGGGAAGCCATGGAATCTGAATTACAATCCATGTCGGATAATCAAGTTTGGAACTTGATTGAGCCGCCTGAAGGTGTAAAAACCATAGGGTGCAAATGGGTCTTCAAGAAGAAGACTGACATAGATGGGAAGGTGCATACTTACAAGGCTAGGCTTGTAGCAGAGGGATTTAGGCAAGTTCATGGTATTGACTATGACGAAACCTTTTTGCCTGTTGCAATGCTTAAGTCTATTAGAATTTTAATTGTCATAGCTGCGTATTATGACTACGAGATATGGCAAATGGATGTCAAAATAGCTTTCCTAAATGGGAAATTACTTGAGGATGTGTATATGACACAACCCAAAGGTTTTGTCAATTCAAGAAATTCTAATAAAGTGTGCAAGTTGCAAAGATCCATATATGGGTTGAAGTAAGCTTCAAGGAGTTGTATTCTTCGCTTTGACGAAAAGATCACAGAGTTTGGTTTTGTCAAGAACGAAGATGAACCTTGTGTATACATGAAATTCAGTGGGAGCACAGTAATATTTCTGATATTGTATGTCGATGATATCTTACTAATTGGAAACGACATTCCTGCACTTCAGACTGCCAAGTCATGGTTAGGGAAATATTTCTCAATGAATGATATGGGTGAAGCCGCTTACATCCTTGGCATCAAGATCTATAGAGATAGATCTAAAAGGATAATTGGTTTGAGTCAAAGTACCTACATTGACAAGTTTCTTAGAAGATTCAAGATGGAAAATTCTAAGAGAGGTAACTTGCCAATGGGTCATGGTGTTACTCTTAGCAAGAATCAGTGTCCTAAGACAACTGGTGAGCGAAAGAGGATGAATGAGATTCGATACGCTTTGGCTATTGGATCTATCATGTATGCCATGATTTGTACTAGACCCGACGTCTCGTATGCTCTAAGCATGACAAGTCGATACCAATCTGATCTTGGTGAGAACCAATTAATGGCAGTTAAGACAATCCTTAAGTACTAAGGATGCATTCTTGGTCTTTGGAGGGATGGAAGATGATCTTGTTGTAAGAGGTTACACAGATTCAAGCTTCTAAACCGACAAAGATGATTTCCGATCGCAGTCGAGATTTGTATTTATGCTTAACGAAGGTGCGATATGTTGGAAGAGTTCCAAGCAGAGTACTATAGCCGATTCTACAACTAAAGCCGAATATATAGCGGCATCCGATGTAGCTAAGGAGGCAGTTTGAATCAAGAAGTTCATTAGTGATTTGGAAGTTGTTCCAAGTATCACTAATCCGGTGGAACTTTATTGTGACAATATTGGTGCCATTGCGCAAGCAAAGGAAACAAGGTCACATCAGCAATCCAAACACATTCTTAGACATTTTCACCTCATTTATTAATTCATAGAAAGAGGAGACATTAAGATATGCAAAGTATCAATTGATGATAACATTGGGGATCCGCTTACAAAACACCTCGCACAAACAAAGCATGATGGTCATGTTAGGTACATGGGTATACGATACATAAGTGATGGAGCCTAGTGCAAGTGGGAGATTGTTGGTGTAATGCCCTAGGCGTTTAGTTATGTTTGACTTATAACTTAATACCGTTATGTATCATCTATACCATTTATTATAAAGAAGGTTTATTTGGTTTATTATATGTTTTGCATGTTTATTATAATAACCTGCATCCCTAGTTATTGTGAATAATTAGTATAACTTGGTAATGGATAATCATGGAGATGATTATATGCATGGGATGCACATTACACTTATGGGTTCTTGTTAGAGAACAAGGTACTGGACATGACCTACCTATGAGATTTATGACATGGTCTATAGTCATATATGTCATGATTAAATCTCATGATAGTCGTGTCATTGGAAACATTTGTACCTGAGATTATCATCATCTTCCACATGATGAACGTTGTGTTTGATGTAGTCTAACACTATCTTTAATAGGATAGCAATAAGGGCTATGTTGGCACGAATGGATTCTTGTAGGAAAGAATGATAAGTCTAGATGGGATTTGTCCCTCTCATTGAGAGAGATGTTTGCTTGGACCCCTCAATGAATAGTGTTGATGAAATGTGTGGCCACACTCAAGAGATTTGATAGAGATCAAATGCACTTGGATTATCAACATATTCGGAATCGAGAAAGTATTGAACAATATGAGTTGATGTGGACCGTGACTCATGTTCAATATGATATCGTGTACAAAAGGATTGTGACATTTGATCTATTAAGGAATCAAGCTTTGATGTTATATTAATTGGGTGGATATAATGGTTTGCTAGAAACCACTTATGTCTTGTGAGGTCGATGTTTCGACTCACTACCAACATAAATATAATTCCTAAAGGGTCACACACAAAGAACGAATTTGAAATTGGCTGAAAATTGGAATTTGGAGTTTTGTCATGACTCGTGACCAGGAGCACGACTCGTGCCAAGGATCACGACTCGTGCCCTTTAAATCAGTATGACTGCGTTTTAAGGCACAACTCGTGAAACTGAGCATTCTAGGTTGAGGACGACTCGTGCCCTCAGGCACGACTCGTGCCTTCAATCAGCATGAGTGCAAATATTGGAACGACTTTGTCACGACCCTTTTGGCAAAAGCACGACTCGTGCCCCGGCCAAAATAGGTCCGTACGCGTCTGTCCTTTATCAGTTAGGTTTTTGGCTTGGACAAGGATTCTCCCTAAGTGTTAGGGATTTATAATAAGTATAAATATAATCCTTCTCCTCAACCATAAACACACATTGTTTTAGGGTTTTTGAAACACTAAAATTTTGATTTTGATTGAGAATCAAAGATCAAAAACCATTCCATATCAGTTCCATATTCAGCCATTGATTGTTGTATATTGATTCAACAATTGGGGATTATCTAGCAATCCAACAAGATTAGATCTTGGTTCGTAAAAACCCTTTTTGATTATCTCCTTAACGTCCAAATTACACACACACGCAGTGATTTTATTTCCTCTCTAGGTTTTCTTCCCGTTTTCCCGTCTCTAGGGTTACGCCCTAGGGGCCTTCGACTGCTGCCATGGCAAATCCGACGGCGTGGTTCTCTTCTCTTAATTCCAGCAACTACAATCCTTATTATTCCCCATCTTTGCATCAATCTGGTTCATCTCCTAACCCTAACCCTATTTCCATTGAGGCGGAGCAGCCTATCCATGCAAACCCTATTGTTTCAGCGTCTCCATCTGCTAGGCCTCCTGCTAATCAACAACAGGTTCTTAGTTCTGATCCTTCTCAAAAGACAAACAACAATCCTCCTCAAAACCAAAATACGACTGCCCAGATCTCCAAGTCATTTGCAGATCTGTTTGCGCAAAATGTCTCACCTTCGGCCCTTGGATCTGCTGCAAATACACATGCGGCTATTCAAACTGGTCTTCACAAAGGAACTCCAGCAGTTAAATTATCCAGGGAAGTTCTCGACTCTTTTGCTAAACCATTTAAATATACTCTCATTGGTAAATTTACGCATGGGAGACCATCCATGGAAAATGCTAGAATTGCTTTTGCTAAATTTAAACTAAAAGGAAACTATAAACTTGGCCATTTAGATAATCGTCATATGCTTATACAATTATCTACGGAAGAAGATTATCAACGTTTATTTATGAAAGAGGTGTGGTATGTTGATCGTTATCCTATGCGTACGTTGGCGTGGTCCCCGGCTTGGCGCCCGAGCAGAATCCCCTATGTTCTGTGTGGGTTGGCTTTCCTGGCTCCCAATTCATTTAATGAATAAATCATTCTTGCATGCGGCTGCCTCGATGATTGGGTCTCCCCTCTCGTTGGACAAGGCCACGGCTGAACTAACTAGGCCTAGCGTTGCTAAAATATTGATTCAAGTTGATGCAACTAAAAAGCTTCCTAATGAGATTTTCATTGATTGTGGTGATGTTTACCCAAGTTTTTATCAAAAGGTTGAGTATGATAATATTCCTAAATATTGTAAGCATTGTTTTATCCTTGGGCATGACATTTCTATGTGCAGGAAGGCAAACCCTCATCTTAATACTACCAAACAGCAATCGGAAAAACAGCCTATGGAATTGGCTAAAGATTCGGCTGGTTTGAATAATAATGAGAACCCTTCTAGCAGTGGTACAAAAGCTGTTGGAAATGAGAAAGAAAATGATGTAAATGATGGTAATGCAAAGCTGGTGCAACCTTTGAATGTGGCTCCAAAAATGGTTGTTCGTGGCCAAAAGCTTCCTTTAGCTGTTGAGCGTGCTCTTAATAAAGCATGTAATGAAGTGATTTTAATGGGGGCTGGTCTTGGTTCGGCCTCACAACCGGTACAGGTTGATAATGCCATTGGCTTTAAGGATGATCTAGCTACTATTATTCAGAATGTAGAACAGCACAAGGCGCAACAAAACACCTCTATTGCTGAAGATAACAATTCTAATGGTTGCCTCCCTATGACTGAAGAATTTTCTGAAAATAATGCTCATATTGAGGGCCTTAATCTCTCTCCCCGAGGTCCTCCTTCTGCTGCCTTTGTCACGGAAATGGCTGGCTCCACCCCATTCTCTAATACTTCCAACAATGATGTTGATGCTGATGGTTTTACCAAGGTTTTATCTAAGAGGAACCGTAGAAGATCTTCCTCTCCTACCTCCTAATTCTCTCTGTAAGTCAATTACTTATCTATCTACTTTTACAATGGTTGCTATGATTTTCTGGAATGTTAGAGGTATTGGAAATGGTGCGTCTTTTAGACGTGCTAAAAAGCTCTTCCACCTTCATAATGTTTCTTTTTTTGCTATGTCGGAGCCTAAGGTTTCTCAACTTCAGCGTGTGTCTACGCAAAGGAAGTTGGGCTGTGTGGGTAGTTTTTCTAATTGTAACGGAAAAATTTGGTTTTTTTGGAAACATGGTTTTGTTTGCAACGTGGTCCAAGATAGTTGTCAAGCTCTTACAATGCAGATTTCTCATGGCCAATGGGAATCTAGCATTCACTTGACTGTGGTGTATGCTAGTTGTAATAGATTTGACCGTAGAGAGCTTTGGGATAACCTTATGGATTTTAGTTCTTGTAATACTCCGTGGATGGTTATTGGGGATTTCAACTGTGTCCTGATGCAATCAGAAAAGATAGGAGGTAATCCTATTTCTAGAAAGGCTGTTTCGGAGTTCTCTGATATGATGCAATTTTAAGTCTGTTGGACGCTGGGTATTTAGGTAATAAATTCACGTGGGTGAATAAACCTAGAGGGAAGCCTACTATCCTTCAACGTCTTGATCGCGCTCTCTATAATTCTCAATGGATGGATACTTTTCATGTTACTTCTGTTACCCATCTTAATCGTACATGCGCTCTGACCACAATCCTCTCTTGGTTCAAATTAAAATCTCGGCTGAAGCCACTAAGGGCTCTTTTCGTTTTCTTAATATCTGGCTGAAGCATCATTCTTTTTTATCGCTGGTTGAGAACTCTTGGAAGGATTATATGGATGGGGCCCCTATGGTTAGGTTTGCTAAGAAGCTTGCTCGTCTTCGGAAATGTATTTCCTCTTGGAATAAAGAAGTGTTTGGTAGGGTAGACCAACATGTTCGTGTGGCTGAAGATGAGGTTTGTCAAAAAGAATTGCTGTTCCAAAGTGATAATTCGGATGAAAACAGAGCTGCTCTTAGCTTGGCTCAAGCTAATCTTCTTGCTAAGTTAAAGGTTGAGGAAGATCTTTGGCATCAAAAGGCTAACATTAAATGGTTTTTTTTTTTTTTTCGGCGAAAGGAGACGGTACTCCCTAGATTTTATTAAATAAAGAAAATAAGTACAAACATGGTGGGGGACATTACAACCTCAACCACCAGGAAAATGAAATCTAGGGGGGAGGCCATACACACGTCGTATGGTCCTCTACAATATAAGGAGGGGTGACTACAAAAAATAGAAAACATCCTATATAAAAATCTGGCCATAGAGCTAATGAAAACGAGCATGAGGGATCCTAGCCTTGTCCAGAACAACACAGCCTTTGCAAGGCCTAGGAATATCACTAAAAGAGGTGAATGTGAAATTTTGGACCTCGTCAGCAGCAAAATTAGCTAAACCATCTGCTACTCCATTCCCTTCGCGAAGAATATGAGTAATTCGAACTTCCATTTGAGTCAATAATCTATGAATATGAGCAATAACATACCAAACAGCCCATGGGATATGGTACTCTCGAATAAGAATCCGCAACAAAACTTGAGAATCAACCTCTAACCAAACACGATGGAATCCATGCGCTTGAGCCAAAATAAGCCCATCCCTTGCAGCCATAGCCTCCGCCATCATATTAGAATGGCATCCATAAAAATGGGAAAAACCAAGAAAAAAATCCCCTTTATGATTCCTAAAAACACCTCCCCCAGAAGCAATACCCGGATTACCCCTAGAAACTCCATCCGTGTTAAGCTTAATCTCATCAACATTAGGGGGAACCCATAAAACCATTCGGATTTTAGGAATCAAAAAGGGTTTAGAGGCCAAATGAAATATATCCATCAAATAATGATTATCTTGACTTCTCGTGAAAGAAAGGGAAAAAGAGATAGCGATATTAAAAGCTTGAGGACGAACCTTATGGATAATAGCATTGGAACTCATCTGAACATCTTCAAATCTGCTCTTATTTCGAGCGCACCAAATTTCCCATAAAATAAGAGCTGGAAGGAGACGAGAAAGCCATGAACAAACATTGGAATCAGAATTGGAATGACTTTGCCACCAACTAATGAGGACCTGATTCAAATGACCCATGAAACAGGGAATGCCACACAAACCACTGAAGAAATCCCAAACTTTCTTAGCAATATCTCCATAAACCAAAATATGCGCCATAGATTCTTCACTTGCTGCATTACAACAATTACATTTAGAAGCAAGGGAGATACCTTTAGAGCGAATTCTCTCATCCGTAGGCAATCCATTATGCAAAGCACGCCAAAGGAACACTGAAATCTTTTTGGGAATATAATTGCTCCAGCAATAAGAGTAAATAATAGAGTGAGGACGGCTAGAACGACATTCTCTCCAAGCTGAATTAACAGAGAACTTACCAGAAGAAGAAGGCATCCAAATAGGGACGTCCTCCTTGTCCGATAAAGAAATAGAATGAGAATTTATGAGAGATGCAAGCTGCTGGCCAAAAGACTCTCGGATGTGATCAATATTAGGAGCGGCATTATGGAAAAGAGAAGAGACCTCAATGTGATCAAAAGGAAATTGACCCATATCCCCTTCTAACCATTTTTCATGAATGGAAATGTCTCCTCTCCCAACCCTCCAAGCTAATCTATCCTCCACTAAAGGCTTTGCTTTAATTAATCTTTTCCAAATATGAGAAGAATATGATGTGATACATGCATCCATAGGGTTAATTTCCCAGCAATATTTAGACAACATAAGCTCACTCCATAAAGAATTAGAGGTACGTAAACGCCACCAAAGTTTCATGGAAAAAGCCATAGCCATATCTTCGAATTTTCGAATCCCCAAACCTCCCTCTTCAATCGGCCAGCTTATTTTGTCCCACGAAAGCCAATGACATTTCTTCTCCCCATCATTAGAACTCCAAAAATCTCATAATAATCCTCTCCAAAGAACGAAATACCCCTTTTGGAGGATCAATAAGGGATAAATAATAGAGAGGCATAGCAGATAAGCAAGATTGAATAAGAGTGAGTTTGGCTCCAAAAGAGAGTAATTTACCCTTCCAAGAAGCAAGTCTCGATTCCATTTTTCTAATGAGAGGAGTAAAGAGGCTGATCTTCTTTTTACCCGTGTATAACGGGCATCCCAAATATAGCAATGGGAGATCTTGTTTTACAAAACCCGTAGTGGCTGCTACAATCTCATCTCTATTACCATTATTACCCGTAATGAAGCAAGACTTGTTGATATTCACTAACTGGCCCGAAAAATTCTGGTACCAATCCAAGTATTTCATATGCGCTTCTAAAGAAGATTTCGACCCATTGCAAAAGATAATCACATCATTAAATGGTTAAAGGAGGGAGACCATAATACTAAGTTCTTTCATTCTTACGTTAAGAAGAAAAGGCAGCAACTTTACATTCATAGAATTAGAGATGGTAACGGTAATTGGGTTCATGAGAAAGATGAGATTCAGGATGCGGCTGTTGCCTTCTTTTCGGATCAGCTTCAATCTCCCCTTGATATTCCTCGTGATGACATTCTTGATGTTATTCCTAGGCTGATCAATGATGGTGACAATGAGATGCTCACGGCAGTTCCGTCTTTAGATGATATTAAAGAGATTATTTGGTCGATGAATGGTCAAAGTGCTGCTGGTCCCGATGGTTTTAATGGTGCTTTTTACAAGGGTTGTTGGGATATCATCAAAGAAGACTTATATAGAGCTGTCAAGGAGTTTTTTGCTGGTTTCCCTATGCCGCGAAGCTGGACTTCGACTCTTATTGTTCTCATTCCCAAAGTCAGCGCTCCTACTTCCTTCTCGGAGATGAGACCCATTAGCTTATGCAATTTTACAAATAAAATCATTACAAAGCTTCTTAATTCCCGCCTTGCTCCTATCCTTCCTAGAATTATTTCTCCTCAGCAGAGTGGGTTTGTTAAAGGGCGGTTGATTCATGAAAATGTCCTGTTGGCTCAAGAGCTTATGCATTCTATTCGGAAAAAGGTGAGGGGTTCCAATGTTGGGCTTAAATTAGATATGGCTAAAGCTTATGATCGTATCTCTTGGTTTGCGGTGATTAAAGTGATGAGAAGGTTTGGCTTTTCTGAAACGTGGATTGATCTGATCTTTCGAAGTATTTCCTCTTGTTGGTTCTCGGTTCTTGTCAATGGGGAAAGTTCTGGATTTTTCCACTCTTCTCGTGGTCTTCGTCAAGGAGACCCTATATCTCCCACTCTTTTCATCATTGCAGCAGAAGTTTTGAGTCGGGGTCTCAACCGGTTGCACTCTGATTTTTCTCAATATCGCTTCAAGGCTCATATTCATACTCCTATCATATCTCATCTTTCTTATGCTGATGATATTCTTATTTTCTGTAATGGTTCTAAAGACTCTCTAGAGGCTCACATGAGATGCCTTAACTGGTATCAAGATTTCTCGGGTCAGCTTGTTAATACTAGGAAGTCTTGCTTCATTACTGGTAAATTTGATGAGGTTAGAGATTCTATTATTGAGAATGCTACCTCCTTCGAAAAGAAAGATCTCCCTATTATTTATCTTGGCTGCCCTCTTTATGTTGGGAGAAAAAATATCGCTCTTTTCGACAATGTTCTTCAAAAGATGGCTGATAGGCTGGCTTCTTGGCAAGGAAAGATCCTCTCCTTTGGCGCTAAGCTCACTCTTATCCAATCTTGTTTACAAGCCATTCCTCTTTATTATATTTCGTTGGTGGACCCTCCCAAGGGGGTTTTCCAAGCTATGTATCGTCTGATATCAAATTTCTTTTGGTGTAATGAAGAGGGCCAATCCAAATGTCATTGGGTGAGAAAGGATCTGATGTTCAGGCCGTGTAATGAAGGTGGCTTGGGCCTTCGTCGTTTTGAAGATATTTCTATGGCTTTTGCTATGAAACTTTGGTGGCGTCTTAGAAGCTCCCATTCTCTTTGGTCTGAATTCATGCTTGACAAGTATTGTTTTGGCTCTCATCCCATGGATGCGGGAAAGCCTACTTTCGCTTCTCATATTTGGAGCCGCATGATTCAAGCTAAAGATATTGTTGAAAATCATATTGCTTGGAGGATTGGTAGGGGGGATGTTTCTATTCATGAAAATTGGTTGGAAGGTCCTCGGCTCAATCTTCCTGGAAATCATATTGAAGTTTCATCCTTGTTTCATGAGGGGCAGCCGAGATCTAATTATATTTGCGATACGTACGGCCCGGATGTTCTTAACTCTATTCATCGTCAGAATATTTCTCTCTCTGATATGCCTGACTGTATTTATTGGGATCTTGCTTAGGAAGACTTTCTCTCTCACACACACGCACTAAATTCAAATTCTCTCTAGAATTGCCGTTTTTGGTTGAACCCTAATTAGGGTTTGGCCTTCCATGGCTGATCCGGCCATGTTTCCTCCTCTTCCTAATCTTAATTCCAAGCATAATGTTAACCCTAATCCGCAAAACCCTATTGCTGATCCTACTTTTGCTTCAGCCGTTTTACCCCATGCAAACCCTACAATGCAGCCGCCTCCCCCAAACCCTAATAAATCTTTTGCTTCTATATTCAGCCCCTCTCAATCGACTCCAATCCAAGATATTCCATTGATTCCAGCCGCTACTCACAAAGGTATGCCTTCTTTGAAACTTTCTAAGGAAGCTTTAGAGGCTTTTGCTAAGCCTTTTGCTTGGACTTTGGTTGGAAAATTCTCTAATGGCAGACCTACTATGGAGGCTGCAAGAATTGCCTTTGCTACGTTTCATTTGAAGGGAGCGTTTAAATTGGGCCATATTGATTCTCGTCATATGTTGATTCAACTCACTAATGAAGAAGATTTCCAACGCATTTGGACTAGGGAGGTATGGTATGTGAACAGATTTCCTATGCGTACTTCAGTTTGGACACCTTCATGGAAGCCTCAAACGGATTCTTCTATTGTTCCTGTATGGGTAAGTCTTCCTGGATTGCCTGTACATCTATTCAATAAAATCTTTTTATTCTCTTTGGCTCGAATCTTTGGAAAGCCTATGTCGATTGATAAAGCTCTTCTTGAAGCTGTCTAGGCCAAGTGTGGCTAAAATTTTGGTGCAAATGGATTTATTAAAGCCGCTGAAAAAATTCATATAGATTGTGGTGATTGTATGCCGAGTTTTGTGCAACTCCGTTGAGTATGATAACATGCCTATGTACTGCAGCCATTGTTCTCTATTAGGTCATGACACTTTTAATTGTCGTATTCTAAATTCTGAATTCAAGAAAAATGGTGATGGGGATGGGAAGAAGAAGGCTGATCAAGGATTGAAAAGGGATGAAAAGGAGGATCATAAGAAGGGGGAAACAAAAAATGAAGCTTGGATTCGGAAAGACAAAAATAAGGATAATCAAGAAGGTACAAGCAAGAGTGCTGATTTTAATGAAGCCAAAAAAGATGTTATTGATCTTACAAAGAAAGATGGTGGCTCTAAGGAATTCACGGCTCCTTTTATGGCTAGAAGGGGTATTGCTTTGCCAAAGTCTGTTAATGATGCTCTTTTTTTTTTTTTTTTGTTTTAAACGAAAGGAGACGTAGCTCCCAAATTTTATTAAAAAAGTAAAAATTACAAATCATGGTGGGGGACATAAACCTAAACCACCGGAACGGAAAATAAATATTAAAATGTGGGGCTTAAAGCCAACAATAAAATTAAGAAAACTAAGGGGAGGGGTGCAAGTCCATTTGGACCGCCCCAATACAATAGGAGGGGGGGTTTTAATCCCTAAAACACCAACTGAAACAACCCAAGAACGGGTTTTGCAGAAACCATAGGTGAGCATGACGACAAGGAGCGGTCGTGCCCAGAAACCAACATCGCCGCGTGACCACTTAAGCCGTGGGGCTAAAAACCGTAAAAGAACCACGAGTACCCATCAAGACAGGTCTTTGATAATGTTGTCAATTGAATCAACTCCAAATGACATCAAAAATAATTTAGGCGGACAGTAAATGTTGTCAATTGAACCAAAAAATCCAAATGACCAAGCTTATGATTATCACTTAACCGTTGTCAATTGTAAAATAGCATCCAACCGACCAAGCTTATGGTGTCCATTTATCCGGAACTTCACAATTATACGAAAGTCAACCATAGTCGACCATTCGTACAAAACGAAAGGATTAATAACAATCGAATTAAACCATTTGATACCTTAATAGAAGGCATATGACTAATCGGGCTGCCTTGTTTACACGCAAAAACGGACCTAGAAGACGGGGCTGGATCTCGGGCATGACGGCGGCGCTTATCGGAGTTAGAGGTTGTTTGCGGCCGCCGCTAAACGGAGATACCGGCGCTGGAGTTGGAGGCGCGGCTTTATGAATTTCAGAAGGAGAAATCGGGGAAGCCGATTTGTTGATGGACAGGGCTGGATTTGGAGAAGGCGGCGGTGGCATATCCGAATTAGGGTAATTTGGATGCGCCGTAGTCGAGTTTTGATGCGTTGCCGGCGTTGGGGTAGACGGCGTAGCTTGGATAGTGTTAGAGAGCGAGGCCATATGGTCGGAACTTGGTGTAAACCTCGAAATAGGGTTTTTATTGATGCTCTGTCTAAAAGCCTAAAGGCTATAAAGACTAAGGCTGGTATCTCTCAAATGGACGGAGGGGAGGATACTCAAATATCTATTCCTGAAGTTCAAGATCCTCTTAAATTATGTACGCCTTTGCGAGATGATTCTGCTATGCGTGTAAAGTCCTCTTCCCATGCAAAGATGAATGCTTTTGGTTCTCTTAATCTGTCGCCTAGAGCTCCTCAAGTTACCTCGCTGAATCAAGTCATGAACATGCAAATGGATTTCAAAGAATCTCTAACCGCATTGCAGGCCCAAGTTGATGACGGTTTCATTACTGTTACTCATAAAAGGAAAAAGAGTAGGGACAAATCCCCTTCACTGTGAGTTTTTCCTTTTCGTTCTATTCCCTCATTTACTTTCTTTATAGCTATTTTTAATGGTGTGTTTTATAAACCGGGTAATTTCTTTTCATCCATGAATTCAAGCAACAAAAATCCCTACTTTAATCCTTCCATCGTGCATCATGGCCTGTATGATATGGCGACTGCAACAAACCCTAATCAATTGCCGCATGCAAACCCTAATCCTACAAACCAGCCGCCTCAACCAACGTTGGAATGCTCGTGGCATAGCTAATGGTGCCACAATCCGTAGAATCAAACGTTTATTCCGTTCTCATGGTGTTTCGCTTATGGCTATTTATGAGCCAAAATCTGATTTTGCTGCTATGGGTACTCTTATTCGGAAGTTGGGTTGTGAAGATGGGGTGAATAATAGAAATAATAGAGTTTGGGTTTTATGGAAGCATGGGCTGCAGTGCATGGTTATTCAAGATTCGGATCAAGCATTAACTTTGCAAATTTCTCATCCGCTTTGGGAGACAGCTGTTTGGGTTTCTTTTGTTCATGCTAGCTGTAACAGATTTTCTCGTATTTCTCTATGGGAAGAGCTAATGACTATTAGTGAGGTGGAATTCCCTTGGTTGGTTGTGGGTGATTTTAACTGTGTTATTGATCAGAGTGAGAAGATTGGAGGAAAACCTCTTAATGGTATGGCTGTAACGGAATTCTCGGATATGATTCAATACTCTAACCTTATGGATGCTGGATATGAAGGTAATGTTATTACATGGTCTAATAATCGTATGGGAAGAAGGGCTATTTATCAAAGATTAGACAGAGCTTTGTATAATTGAGCAATGGTTGCATTTGTTTCACTCTACCCGTGTTACTCATTTAGCTAGAACTTGCTCAGATCATGCTCCTATTCTTATCACTTTGCAACTTGAAGCTGAAGTGCGTCATGGCACTTTTCGCTTTCTTAATGTGTGGCTGAAGCATCATTCATTTCAGGAGCTTGTAAAAACTTCTTGGGCTGCCCCTATGGATGGAAGACCGATGGTGTGCTTTGCTAAGAAACTTGGGCATCTCCGGAAGACTATTTCTGAATGGAATAAGCATATATATGGGAGAATTGATCAGCAAATAAAAAATGCAGAAGATGAAGTTTTGGTTAGGGAAGCTCAATATCAAACTCTTGGTGATGATGATTCTAGGGCTGCTCTAAATTTAGCCCAGGCGCAATTACTTTCAAAGTTGAAATTAGATGAAGAATTATGGGCCCAAAAAGCTAATTTAAAGTGGTTAAAGGAGGGAGATAGAAACACAAAGTTCTTTCATTCTGTTGTAAAGAAAAAGAGACAGAAATTATGTATTCACAAAATAAAGAATAGAGATGGCGTGTGGCTGAAAGAGAAAAGTGAAATTAAAGAGGAGGCTATAAGGTTTTATTCGGAGCAGCTTCAAGGTCATTGTGAGATTCCTTCCGATGATTTTATGTTTCTTATTCCACGGCTGATTACTGAAGAGGATAACACGCTTACGGCTGTTCCTAATGAGGATGAAGTTCGAGAGGTCATTTTTTCTATGAATGGCCAAGGTGCAGCTGGCCCAGATGGTTTCACGGGTGAATTTTATAAGGGCTGTTGGGATATAATTAAGGCTGATTTGGTGCGTGCTATTGGTGATTTCTTTTCTGGGTTTCAAATGCCAAGAAGCTGGACTAGTACTTTAATTGTCACAATTCCTAAGGTGGATTCTCCCTCTTCTTTTTCGGACCTAAGACCGATTAGCCTCTGCAATTTCTGTAATAAGGTGGTTACAAAATTATTAACGTGTCGTTTGGCTCCCATTCTTCCTCGCATTATTTCCCCGGAGCAGAGTGGGTTTGTTCAAGGTAGGGTTATTCATGAGAATGTCTTATTGGCTCAGGAAATTATGCATTCTATAAACAAGAAAGTTCGGGGTTCTAATGTGGCTCTCAAGCTTGATATGGCGAAAGCTTATGATCGGCTATCTTGGTTTGCTCTTATAAAGGTGATGCGGCAATTTGGTTTTAATGAGGTTTGGATTGATCTCATCTTCCGGTGTATTTCCAATAGCTGGTTTTCAGTCCTTGTTAATGGTGAAAGTTGTGGTTTTTTTCACTCTACTAGGGGCCTTAGGCAAGGCGACCCCTTATCTCCTTATCTTTTTATTATTGCGGCGGAAATGATGAGTAGGGGTTTAAATTTGCTGCATACTATGTTCCCTCAGTACCGGTACCGTATTCATATCAATTCTCCGTTAATTTCTCACCTTGCCTATGCGGATGATGTGATTATCTTTTGTAATGGGTCGAAATCTTCTTTAGAAGCGCATATGAAATACTTGGATTGGTACCAGAATTTTTCGGGCCAGTTAGTGAATATCAACAAGTCTTGCTTCATTACGGGTAATAATGGTAATAGAGATGAGATTATAGCAGCCACTACGGGTTTTGTAAAACAAGATCTCCCATTGCTATATTTGGGATGCCCGTTATACACGGGTAAAAAGAAGATCAGCCTCTTTACTCCTCTCATTAGAAAAATGGAATCGAGACTTGCTTCTTGGAAGGGTAAATTACTCTCTTTTGGAGCCAAACTCACTCTTATTCAATCTTGCTTATCTGCTATGCCTCTCTATTATTTATCCCTTATTGATCCTCCAAAAGGGGTATTTCGTGATTTGGAGAGGATTATTATGAGATTTTTTTGGAGTTCTAATGATGGGGAGAAGAAATGTCATTGGCTTTCTTGGGACAAAATCGGTGGCCGATTGAAGAGGGAGGTTTGGGGATTCGAAAATTTGAAGATATGGCTATGGCTTTTTCCATGAAACTTTGGTGGCGTTTACGTACCTCTAATTCTTTATGGAGTGAGCTTATGTTGGCTAAATATTGCTGGGAAATTCACCCTATGGATGCATGTATCACATCATACTCTTCTCATATTTGGAAAAGATTAATTGAAGCAAAGCCTTTAGAGGAGGATAGATTAGCTTGGAGGGTTGGGAGAGGAGACATTTCCATTCATGAAAAATGGTTAGAAGGGGATATGGGTCAATTTCCTTCTGATCACATTGAGGTCTCTTCTCTTTTCCATAATGCCGCTCCTAATATTGATCACATCCGAGAGTCTTTTGGCCAGCAGCTTGCATCTCTCATAAATTCTCATTCTATTTCTTTATCGGACAAGGAGGACGTCCCTATTTGGATGCCTTCTTCTTCTGGTAAGTTCTCTGTTAATTCAGCTTGGAGAGAATGTCGTTCTACCCATCCTCACTCTATTATTTACTCTTATTGCTGGAGCAAATATATTCCCAAAAAGATTTCAGTATTCCTTTGGCGTGCTTTGCATAATGGATTGCCTACGGATGAGAGAACTCGCTCTAAAGGTATCTCCCTTGCTTCTAAATGTAATTGTTGTAATGCAGCAAGTGAAGAATCTATGGCGCATATTTTGGTTTATGGAGATATTGCTAAGAAAGTTTGGGATTTCTTCAGTGGTTTGTGTGGCATTCGTTGTTTCATGGGTCATTTGAATCAGGTCCTCATTAGTTGGTGGCAAAGTCATTCCAATTCTGATTCCAATGTTTGTTCATGGCTATCTCGTCTCCTTCCAGCTCTTATTTTATGGGAAATTTGGTGCGCTCGAAATAAGAGCAGATTTGAAGATGTTCAGATGAGTTCCAATGCTATTATCCATAAGGTTCGTTCTCAAGCTTCTAATATCGCCATCTCTTTTTCCCTTTCTTTCACGAGAAGTCAAGATAATCATTATTTGATGGATATTTTTCATTTGGCCTCTAAACCCTTTTTGATTCCTAAAATCCGAATGGTTTTATGGGTTCCCCCTAATGTTGATGAGATTAAGCTTAGCACGGATGGAGTTTCTAGGGTAATCCGGGTATTGCTTCGGGGAGGTGTTTTTAGGAATCATAAAGGGGATTTTGTTCTTGGTTTCTCCCATTTTTATGGCTGCCATTCCAATATGATGGCGGAGGCTATGGCTGCAAGGGATGGGCTTATTTTGGCTCAAGCGCATGGATTCCATCGTGTTTGGTTAGAGGTTGATTCTCAAGTTTTGTTGCAGATTCTTATTCGAGAGTACCATATCCCATGGGCTGTTTGGTATGTTATTTCTCATATTCATAGATTATTGACTCAAATGGAAGTTCGAATTACTCATATTCTTCGCGAAGGGAATGGAGTAGCGAGATGGTTTAGCTAATTTTGCCGCCGACGAGGTCCAAAATTTCACATTCACCTCTTTTAGTGATATTCCTAGGCCTTGCAAAGGCCGTGTTGTTACGGACAAGGCTAGGATCCCTCATGCTCGTTTTCATTAGCTCTATGGCCAGATTTTTATATAGGTTGTTTTCTATTTTTTGTAGTCACCCCTCCTTATATTGTAGAGGACCATACGACGTGTGTATGGCCTCCCCTAGATTTCTTTTTCCCGGTGGTTGAGGTTGTAATGTCCCCCACCATGTTTGTACTTATTTTCTTTATTTAATAAAATCTAGGGAGTACTAGTCTCCTTTCGCCAAAAAAAAAAAAAAAAAAAAAAGCTGTATTTATTGGATTCCCTCGCTTAAAGGTCAGTTTTCTCTTTCTTCGGCTTGGCAAGTGTGTAGAAGGGCTAATGCTCGAAATTTGTTTTTTGAGTATTGCTGGAACAAATATATTCCGTTGAAAGTCTCCATTTTCCTTTGGCGGTTGTTGCATAATGGCCTTCCTACTGATGTGGCCATTCAATCTAGAGGTATATCCCTTGTGTCTTCTTGTGTTTGTTGTTCGCAGCATTCTTTAGAAGATTCTTTTCATCTTTTCGTTCAAAGTCAAGTGGCTTTTGAAACTTGGGATTGGTTTGCTAGACTGTTTGGTGTTCACATCTCTTACAACAATGTTAAAACTATCCTAGATAGCTGGTGGTTCAACTCGGTCCTTGGAAATAATAAAGGAATTCTTTGGCTTTCTCGCATTCTCCCTTGTTTTATTCTTTGGGAGTTGTGGAAGGGTCGAAACAAAGCTAGGTTTGAGGATATTCATATGTCCTCTTCTAGGATCATCCGTGAGGTTTTTGTGCAGATTGGTTCTATCATTAAGGCTTACAGCCTTTCTTTCCCTTCTTCCGACTTAGAAAGTCATATTTTTCATTGATTTCACCTTCCTAAGGCTGTTCCTAAGCCTCGGTTTTTAAAGTTTGTTCATTGGAATTCTCCTCGTTCGGAAATGCTCAAGCTTAATACAGATGGTGCTTCTAAAGGGAATCCGGGTATCAGTTCTGGAGGTGGTATTTTCAGAAACAAGAATGGTAAGTTGTTATTTGCTTATTCCAAGTTCTATGGTAATAATACTAACATGGTTGCTGAAGCTAAGGCGGTTTTGGACGGCCTCATTTATGCGTCTCATTTTGGTATTTCTTCTCTTTGGCTTGAAATTGATTCTGAAATTCTTTTAAATGTGCTAATCCGTGACTTTCATATTCCTTGGAGTATTTGGTACGAGGTTCTTCATATAAAAAGGCTTATCTCTCATATTGGTGTTAGAGTGACTCATATTCTGCGTGAAGGTAATCAGGTTGTTGATGGTTTGGCTAATGTCGCTGCGGTCTCGAGATCTAATTCTGAATATTATTCTTTTGGTGATCTCCCTCACCGTTGCAAAGGTGCTTATAATTTAGATAGGACTGCTATCCCTTATATTAGATTTTAGTTTTTGATGTTTTCTATTGTATTTTTCCTGCTTTCTTTGGAAGGTAGTTTCCCCTCCCCCTTTTGTAGAGTACCTTACGGCTTGTGTAAGGACTCCCCCCGTTTCTTTTCCAGGTGGTTGAGGTTGTCATGTCCCCCACCTTGTTTTGTAATTTTCTTTTTAATTAATAAAATCTAGGGAGTACCGTCTCCTTTCGCCAAAAAAAAAAAGATCTTGGTTCGTTCATGTGTGGATTACCGATAAAGGGTGATTTCATTTTTTTTTTTTTTTTAAAAAAGAAGGGGATCAACACATTTCACCGCTCCCCCCTTGATGCACTTCACAGAGGCGCCTAGTGTTAGTGTTTGTGCTCTAGGCTTATAGTTTCTATAAACCTTTATGTATCGTCTTTATCATTAATAAAAGAGAAATTTTATTTTGATTAATATATGTTTTGCATGTTTATTATATTAATCTGTGTCCCTAGTTATTTAGTGAAAGTTGGTAATGGATGAACATAGAGATGATCATATGCATGAAGATGCACATTACAACTTGTAAATAACTAGTATAAATGCTAATGGATAATCATATTATGATTATTTGCATAGAGATGCACATTGGATTTATGGGTACTTGTTAGAGAACAAGTGACTGGACTTGACCCGCTTGAGATTTATGTCATGGTCAAATGTCATAATCAAATCTCAAAATAATAGTGTCATTAGAATCCTTAGACCTGAGATTATCATTGTCTTCCACTTGATGAACGTGTTGTTAGATGTAGTCTAAAGTTATCCTTAACCGGGTAGCAATAAGGACTATGTTGGCATTATGGGATTCCTGTAGGGAAGAATGATAAGTCAAGATGGGATTTGTCCCTCGTAAGAGAGATGTTGGCTTGGGCCCCTCGTAGAATAGTGTTGATAAAATGTGTGGCCACACTCAAGGAACATGATAGAGATCATGGATACTTGGTTGATCAACATATTCAGAATCGAGAAAGCATTGAACAATGTAAGTTGACAATGACCATGACTTATGTTCAATATGACATCATGTGACAAAGGGATTGTGCAACTATTACTATTATGGAAGCATGAACTCTTATGTTGTATTATTTGGGTAGACATAATGGCTTGCTAGAGTCCGCTTATGTCTTATGAGGGTCGATGTGATCGGACTCATTGCCAACATAATACAATCCTATTGGGTCACACACACTTAGAATGTTTTGATTGAAACTAGAGGAAGAATGATTGAGAGTCACCGAAGCTGGCTACCTTTGTCACGCGACATACTTAGCCGGTGGCTAAGTATACCGCGCGACATATTGAGCCACCGGGCGTGGGTGACGGCTGTTCTCCTAATTTGATTAGGAAACATATTGATGCTATTATAAATATGAGAGGGTCATCAACCCTAAAGTCTAGCCGAAATTTTTCAATAAAAATCACAATCAAAAGTCCTCTCAATATTCTTCCATAAGTTTTGGAATCTAGCAATTCCCAATCCGAGAATCGTTCTCGACATTCATATTTGTGTGGATTACCAAAAGAGGGTCTTAATTTGTTCAAACAAATCAAAGGCCTAGAGTTCAAATCTGAAGATCCAAAGGTGTTGAAGATTCGAAGATTTGAAGATCAAAGTTTGTGATTACGAATCACATAATTATACGTTCGATAGATCAAAACCGGAAGCGATTAAGGTTGGTAAATCTATCTCGTAGGAATTCAATTTAATCGTATAGAACGGATCCTAGGCTCATGGGTTTTAAGTTATTAATGCTAAAATTCCATTTGCCGTGGATCCTTGAAACCCAACAGTGGTATCAGAGCCCCGTTCGTATGGTTAGATTCGAATTGGCATGCTAGAAAGTCGTTATAAATGGTTTATAAATGTTCTAGGCTTGCTTTGTATGAATTAGATTTAATTGTTTATGTGAAACAATTTGCTAATCTATGTTAAATCGGTTTCTGATTATGTTGAATTAAATCTGTTAAAAGGTTGTTTATAGGATTTAATTGCATATAATCTGAATTGATTGAAATCTGGAAATCTGCAAGGACCGGCTACCTATGTCGTGCGACATAGTAGGCCACATGAGGAAATCTGGTTATCGGCCGGTTATGTCACGCGACATAACTAGCCACTTTGGCCGATTATGTCACGCGACATAATAAGCCGGATCTGGCGAAATCGGTTTGTTTAAATTTTTACGCTAATCTATGATTATGTTAATAATCTGAGATGTTTTATGTCTTAATCTGGATGCTATAAATTTCTGGAAACTAAGTTTATAGGTCTATGCTAGATTAATTCATTATTTATGCATGCTTAATTAATTTAAATGTGTTTTTATTAATTATTGCGATGCATGAATTATTTGTTCTTAAGTGTTAAGAATTTTATTAGATGTTTAGTTGAAACATTGAATTGAGAATTCCTAAATGTTTGGTTGAAACATTAAATTTTGGTTTTCTGATTGTTTATGAGAAACAAGTCAGTTTACGCAAAATTTGAAGGAATCTGATTGTTTATGAGAAACAAGTTAGTATCTGATTGTTTATGAGAAACAAATCTGTTTATAAATCTATGCTAGAATTGTATAATAATTATGTCTGCTTAATTAATTAAAAGATGTTTATTTAATTGTTGTGTTGCATGATTATCATATGTTCTTATGCTTGCTTAATTAATTAAAAGATGTTTATTTAATTGTTGCGTTGCATGATTATTTTGTGTTCTTATGCTTGCTTAATTGTTTAAAAAGGTGTTTTATTAATTATTGCATTGCATGAAGAACTGTTATAATTCTAGAATGTTTTGAACATTGAATTATGGTTTACTAATTGTTTATGAGAAACAAGTTAGTGTCTGATTGTTTATGAAACAAGTCAGCTTTACAAAGTAGAATTATGTTGCAATCAAACTGATATTGTAGTTGTACATGTCTAGGAGAGTTCTGTCTAAGGATTGGGTACTTAAGTAGTCCTTGTGGCTCACCGGTTTCACTGGGAACTTACCCGGTGTACTTTACGATTATCTTTGTTGATATGCTTATAATCTATTTTTAAAGAACCTTCATTTAATGTTTAAGTTTTATGCCACCCCGAAAGTAAAACACTTGAGAAGTATTGGGATAGGTTGATGTAGTTTCGACTCAGTTGGGTACATCATTCTATTCTAGTATGGAGCAAGATGAGATAAGGGTTGATGTAGTTTCGACTCAGTTGGGTGCATCGTTCTAAGTATCTCATACGTTTGAAATTGGTTAGACTTAATTGGTGCTTTCAAAAGAGTTTTGACCCAAGGCATAAGATGAGATTAAAACATGTTTTGACATATGATGTCTAAAATCTCATAAAGGATCTAAGAGTCACATATGATGTGATTGATAAATGTTATCTACCTAAATAACTTAATTTTGGGCATTGACTCGGTTAAACCAAAATTGAAGTGAAATATGGATCTTAGCCCATTGTAATTATATGATACATGCTTGTATTTGAAGGTGTATAATTTAGTGGGAGTATTTGTGAAATACTATATTTGTCTCTTGAATGATAAATGTGTTGGATACTTATATGTGTTCATATGTTGCATATCTTATTGTAGATCAAATGGCATTAAACAAAACTCTGTCACCTGCGATCCGTCATTGAAAAGGGCAAAGGTAAAGCAAGTGTTGCTAAGCCTAAGGCAAAGGTTGCCATTGCCACTAAGGCTAAACTAAAAAGGTCTCAAAGGATGCGGTTTACTTCCATGACAATGAGATTGATCATTGGAAGCAAAAGCTGCAAGGCTAATAAGGAAGGTATGAAAAAGGGCAATATGATTGCTGCGATTCAAGTATCTATGTTATAGATATTTTCCTTTCTACTTCTAGTTCTTGGGTATGTGATCTGGATGTGGATCCCACATTTGTCTAAATGTGCAAGGACTAAAAGATAGAAGGTTTGCTCAAACAAGGTGAAGTAGACCTACGTGTAGGGAATGGAGCAAGTGTTCTTTGCATTAGCCGTAGGGACTTATGAAGTCACTTTACCTAGTGGACTAATACTTGTTTTGAACAATTGTTCTTATGTTCCGGATTTGAGTAGAAATATTATTTCGCTTTCTTATTTGGACAAAGAAGGATTTAACTTTATTATTGCGAATAATAAGTTATCTATCTATTTAAATGATATGCTTTATGGTATTGCAAACTCGTTTAATGGCCTTTATGTCCTTAATGTTGAGAAAGAAAGTAATATTGAAAATATTTATAATGTAAGTAAGAAGTCCAAACCAAATGATGTGAACAACACATTCATGTGGCATTCTTGAAGCTTGGTCACATAAATGAGAAACGCATTTCTAAACTCCATAAAGATGGATACTTAGACTCATGTGATTATGAATCATATGATGTTTGCGAATCTTGTTTATTGGGAAAAATGACCAAACCACCTTACACTAAGAGTAGTGAAAGGGCTAGTGACTTATTGGGTCTAGTACATACCGATGTATGTGGACCAATGAGCAGCATTGCTAGAGGCGGATTTCGGTACTTCATTACGTTCACCGATGACTTATCAAGATATGGCTATGTCTATCTGATGAAGCACAAAAGTGAAGCGTTTGAGATATTTCGAATATTTCAAAATGAAGTACAAAATCAACTTGGCAAGACGATTAAAGCACTTCGATCCGATCGAGGTGGCGAATATTTGAGCCAAGAATTTGACTATCATCTCAAAAACTGTGGAATCGTTTCAGAGTTATCTCCACCTGCGACACCACAATGGAATGGGGTGTCGGAGAGGAGAAATAGAACCTTGTTGGACATGGTTCGATCGATGATGAGTCAAGTTGATCTTCCTATATCCTTTTGGGGACATGGATTAGAGACTGCAGCTTTCACACTAAACAGTCGGCTCCTAAATCACCATATGAGATGTGGTGGGGAAAGAAACCGAATATTTCTTTCATGAAGATTTGGGGTTGCGATGCTTATGTGAAGAGACTTGTCTCCGATAAGCTAGAACCAAAGTCTGACAAATGTGTCTTCGTGGGTTATCCTAAGGAAACAAAAGGATATCAATTTTACAACCGCACTGAGAACAAAGTATTTGTTGCTCAATATGGTACCTTCCTTGAGAAACAGTTTCTCAATAAGGGAACTAGTGGGAGTAAAATTGATCTTGAAGAAGTTCAAGAACCCGAAGACAACATTGAGCCAAGGGTAGAGACGGAACCAAGTTCACAAGGAGTTGTGGAACCGGTTCAAGATACTCAAGTCCGTCGTCGATCTGATAGGTTACGATCCGAGCCCGAGAGATATGGATTTCTTGTATCGGAAAGTAATGAAGTGGAAGTCATTGAGAATGACGAACCGACTTCCTATCAAGAGGCGATGTCCGCTCCGGATTCGGAAAAATGGCTTGGAGCCATGAAGTCCGAAATCCAATCCATGGATGATAATCAAGTTTGGAACTTGATTGATCCACCCGAAGGTGCAAAAACCATAGGGTGCAAGTGGGTCTTCAAGAAAAAGACCGACATGGATGGGAAGGTGCACACTTACAAAGCTAGGCTTGTAGCAAAGGGATATAGGCAGACTCATGGTATAGACTATGATGAAACCTTTTCGCCATTGCGATGCTTAAGTCTATTAGAATTCTGATTGCCATAGCCGCATATTATGACTATGAGATATGGCAAATGGATGTCAAAACAGCTTTCCTAAATGGAAAGTTACTTGAGGATGTGTATATGACACAACCCGAAGGTTTTGTCGATCCAAAGAATTCTAATAAAGTGTGCAAGTTGCAAAGGTCCATATATGGATTAAAGCAAGCTTCTAGGAGTTGGAATCTACGTTTTGATGAATCGGTCAAAGAGTTTGGTTTCATCAAAAACGAAGATGAACCTTGTGTATACAAGAAAATCGGTGGGAGCAAAGTGCTTTTTCTAATATCAGTATGTCGATGATATCTTAATCATTGGAAATGACATTCCCGCACTTCGACCGTCAAGTCTTGGTTAGGAAAGTGTTTTTCAATGAAAGATATGGAGTGAAGCCTCTTATATTCTTGGCATTAAGATCTATAGAGATAGATCTAGAAGGATGATTGGTTTGAGTCAAAGTACATATATTGACAAGGTCCTTAGAAGATTCAAGATGGAAAATTCTAAGAGAGGGAACTTGCCAGTAGGTCATGGCGTAACTCTTAGCAAGAATCAATGTCCTAAGACTATTGATGAGCAAAAGAGAATGACTGCGATTCCGTATGCTTCGGCAATTGGATCCATCATGTACGCCATGATATGCACTAGACCGGATGTCTCGTATGCTTTGAGCACCACGAGTCGATACCAATCTAATCCAGGCGAAAGCCATTGGATAGCAGTCAAGACCATCCTTAAGTACTTACGAAGAACTAAGGATGCGTTCTTGGTTTTTGGAGGAATGGAAGAAGATCTTGTTGTAAAAGGCTACACAGATGCTAGCTTCCAAACCGACAAAGATGACTTTAAGTCGCAATCGGGGTTTGTGTTTATGCTTAACGGAGGTGCGGTTTGTTGGAAGAGTTCCAAGCAAAGTACCACGATTCTACAAGCGAAGCCGAGTACATAGCGGCATCCGATGCAGGCTAAAGAGGCGATTTGGATCAAGAAGTTCGTTAGTGATTTGGAAATTGTTCCAAGCATCACTAATCCGATAGAGCTTTACTGTGACAACAATGGTGCCATTGCACAAGCAAAGGAACCAAGGTCACACCAAAGATCCAAACACATTCTTAGACGTTTCCATGTGATTCGAGAAATCATAGAAAGAGGAGATGTCAAGATATGCAGAGTATCAACCGATGACAACATTAGCGATCCACTTACAAAGCCGCTAGCACAAGCAAAGCATGATGGTCATGTTAGATCCATGGGTATACGATACATGGGAGATTGGGCCTAGTGCAAGTGGGAGCTGTTAGTGTTTGTGCTCTAGGCTTATAGTTTCTATAAACCTTTATGTATCGTCTTTATCATTAATAAAAGAGAAATTTTATTTTGATTAATATATGTTTTGCATGTTTATTATATTAATCTGTGTCCCTAGTTATTTAGTGAAAGTTGGTAATGGATGAACATAGAGATGATCATATGCATGAAGATGCACATTACAACTTGTAAATAACTAGTATAAATGCTAATGGATAATCATATTATGATTATTTGCATAGAGATGCACATTGGATTTATGGGTACTTGTTAGAGAACAAGTGACTGGACTTGACCCGCTTGAGATTTATGTCATGGTCAAATGTCATAATCAAATCTCAAAATAATAGTGTCATTAGAATCCTTAGACTGAGATTATCATTGTCTTCCACTTGATGAACGTGTTGTTAGATGTAGTCTAAAGTTATCCTTAACCGGGTAGCAATAAGGACTATGTTGGCATTATGGGATTCCTGTAGGGAAGAATGATAAGTCAAGATGGGATTTGTCCCTCGTAAGAGAGATGTTGGCTTGGGCCCCTCGTAGAATAGTGTTGATGAAATGTGTGGCCACACTCAAGGAACATGATAGAGATCATGGATACTTGGTTGATCAACATATTCGGAATCGAGAAAGCATTGAACAATGTAAGTTGACAATGACCATGACTTATGTTCAATATGACATCGTGTGACAAAGGGATTGTGAAACTATTACTATTATGGAAGCATGAACTCTTATGTTGTATTATTTGGGTAGACATAATGGCTTGCTAGAGTCCGCTTATGTCTTATGAGGGTCGATGTGATCGGACTCATTGCCAACATAATACAATCCTATTGGGTCACACACACTTAGAATGTTTTGATTGAAACTAGAGGAAGAATGATTGAGAGTCACCGCGGCTACCTTTGTCACGCGACATACTTAGCCAGTGGCTAAGTATACCGCGCGACATATTGAGCCACCAGGCGTGGGTGACAGCCTGTTCTCCTAATTTGATTAGGAAACATATTGATGCTATTATAAATATGAGAGGGCTGTCAACCCTAAAGTCTAGCCGAAATTTTTCAATAAAAATCACAATCAAAAGTCCTCTCAATATTCTTCCATAAGTTTTTGGAATCTAGCAATTCCCAATCCGAGAATCGTTCTCGACATTCATATTTGTGTGGATTACCAAAAGAGGGTCTTAATTTGTTCAAACAAATCAAAGGCCTAGAGTTCAAATCTGAAGATCCAAAGGTGTTGAAGATTCGAAGATTTGAAGATCAAAGTTTGTGATTACGAATCACATAATTATACGTTCGATAGATCAAAACCGGAAAGCGATTAAGGTTGGTAAATCTATCTCGTAGGAATTCAATTTAATCGTATAGAACGGATCCTAGGCTCATGGGTTTTAAGTTATTAATGCTAAAATTCCGCTGCGCATGGATCCTTGAAACCCAACACCTAGCTATGCTAGGGAGGGCAATGTCATTCCCTCTAACCACTGGTGGGGGAATCGAACCCATGACCTCCAGGTTGGAAGCCATGAACTCTAATCATCAGGCTAAGACCCCGCGTGCAAGAGGGTGATTTCGTTTTTTTTTTTTTTTAGCGAAAGGAGACGGTACTCCCTAGATTTTATTAAATAAAGAAAATAATTACAAACATGGTGGGGGACATTACAACCTCAACCACCAGGAAAAGGAAACCTAGGGGGGAGGCCATACACACGTTGTATGGTCCTCTACAATATAAGGAGGGGTGACTACTATAAATAGAAAACAATCTATATAAAAATCTGGCCATAGAGTTAATGAAATCGAGCATGTGGGATCCTAGCCTTGTCCAAAACAACACAGCCTTTGTATTTTTATTTTTAATAAAATAAAAATACAAAGCACGGTGGGGGACAAAACCAAACCACCGGAAAAGGAAAATAATCTAAAATGTGGGGCTTAAAGCCAACAATAAAATCAAGGAAGCTAAGGGGAGGGGTGCAAGTCCATCTGGACCGCCCCAAAATAAGAGGAGGGGGGGGAACAAAACCCTAGCCTACGAAGGGACGAAAGAAGACCTGGCCTATGAAATGAAAGCATTTCTCCTGATTGAGTTAGAAGTACCCTCCTTGAGGGATTTACTCCTGTTTTTCCTTGAAGTGACTTGAATGAAGCCTTGGTCAACAGCATTCTTTTTATCTGGGTCAGCAAAAGGGGTAGATCCAGCCATTTGAGTAACAAAAAAGAAATGCGCAGCCCTTGGAGAATCCATAGCATTGCACTTGGGAACCTCCCCACCATCCACAAAGCTATCCACCATGCGGACCTCCTCACCATCTCTAGCCAATGTTTCAACACTTACGGGGACAGGATTTTCCATAGGAGCATCAATAGATGAGGCCACCGCCTCCAAAGTATCATTTTGCACATTACCTTCAGCTACCATAGGAATAGAACCAGCAGACCCTTGAACAACTTCTGAACAAACTTTCAAACCACGAGCAAAAGCTACATCATCGTTAGTGCCTGAATTCCCAACCAAACTCACCTCACTACTCACCAAATTAATATTTTGAACAGCAACAGGAATGGTGTTATCCTCTGAAAGGATGGAATCATCAACAAAAGCCACATTCCTTACACCATTCCCTTCGCGAAGAATATGAGTAATTTGAACTTCCATTTGATCCAATAATCTATGGATATGAGAAATAACATACCAAACAGCCCATGGGATATGGTACTCCCGAATAAGAATCCGCATCAAAACATGAGAATCAACCTCTAACCAAACACGATGGAAGCCACGAGCTTGTGCTAAGATCAGCCCATCCCTTGCAGCCATAGCCTTCGCCATCATATTGGATTGGCAGCCATAAAAATGGGAGAAACCAAGAACAAAATCCCCTTTGTGATTCCTAAAAACACCTCCCCCAAAAGCAATTCCCGGGTTACCCCTAGAAACTCCATCCGTGTTAAGCTTAATCTCATCAACATTAGGGGGAACCCAAAGAACCATTCGGACTTTAGGAATCAAAAAGGGTTTAGGGCCCAATGAAATATATCCATCAAATAATTATTATCTTGACTTCTCGTAAAAGAAAGGGAGAAAGAGAGAGCGATATTGGAAGCTTGAGTATAAACATCTTCAAATCTGCTCTTATTTCTAGCGCACCAAATCTCCCATAAAATTAGAGCTGGAAGGAGACGAGAAAGCCATGAGCAGACATTGGAATCAGAATTAGAATGACTTTGCCACCAACTAATGAGGACCTGATTCAAATGACCCATGAAACATCGAATGCCACACAAACCACTAAAAACATCCCAAACTTTCTTAGCAATATCCCCATAAACCAAAATATGCGCCATGGATTCTTCACTTGCTGCTATACAACAATTACATTTAGAAGCAAGGGAGATACCTTTAGATCGAATTCTCTCATCCGTAGGTAAGCCATTATGCAAAGCACGCAAAAGAAACACCGAAATCTTTTTGGGGATATATTTGCTCCAGCAATAAGAATATATAATAGAGTGAGGACGGCTAGTATGACATTCTCTCCAAGCTGAATTAACAGAGAACTTACCAGAAGAAGAAGGCATCCATATAGGGACGTCCTCCTTATCCGACAGAGAAATAGCATGAGAATTAATCAGAGACACAAGCTGCTGGCCAAAAGACTCTCGGATATGATCATTATGAGGAGCGGCATTATGGAAAAGAGAAGAGACCTCAACGTGAGCAACAGGAAATGAACCCATATCCCCTTCCAACCATTTTTCATGAATGGAAATGTCTCCTCTTCCAACCCTCCAAGCTAATCTATCCTCCACTAAAGGCTTTGCTGCAATTAATCTTTTCCAAATATGAGAAGAGTATGATGTGAGACAAGCATCCATAGGGTGAATTTCCCAACAATATTTAGACAACATAAGATCACTTCATAAAGATTTAGAGGTACGCAAACGCCACCAAAGTTTCATGGAAAAAGCCATAGCCATATCTTCGAATTTTCGAATCCCCAAGCCTCCCTCTTCAATCGGCCAACTCATTTTTTCCCAAGAAAGGCAATGACATTTCTTCTCCCCATCATTAGAACTCCAAAAAAATCTCATAATAATCTTCTCCAAAGCACGAAAGACCCTTTAGGAGGATCAATGATGGATAAATAATAGAGAGGCATAGCAGATAAGCAAGATTGAATAAGAGTAAGTTTGGCTCCAAAAGAGAGTAATTTACCCTTCCAAGAAGCAAGTCTAGAATCCATTTTTCTAATGAGGGGAGTAAAGAGGCTGATCTTCTTTTTACCTGTGTATAACGGGCATCCCAAATATAGCAAAGGGAGCTCTTGTTTTACAAAACCCGTAGTGGCTGCCACAATCTCATCCCTATTACCGTTATTACCCGTAATGAAGCTACCTCAACTCGAGCTGTGTCTAGAGAAACACTAACCGTCTCTAGGAGAGAACTGGGATCATCCTGACTGTTTTCTAAATCTCTCTAGGGCGGACTCGTCTTCCCCGTCCTAGGGTTCCCCCTAGGGGCGGCCGGCCCTTCTGGGCGGCCGATCTCTTGCCTGGGTTCCTTTGATTTCTTTCATATTTCCGTTATTATGTTATTTGTTTTGGAAATCATCTCCAATCAACACCCTATTTCGAGGTTTACACCAAGCCGTCGGCAGCGTGTTTCCGGCCATTTGGCCTCGCTCTATAACACTATCCATGCTTCGCCGTCTACCCAACGCCGGCAACGCATCAAATCTCGATTTCGTCGCATCCAAATTGCCCTAATTCGGATATGCCACCGCCGCCTTCTCCAAATCCAAACTGTCCCATCAACAAATCGGCTTCACCGATTTCTCCTGGATTTCATCAAGCCGCGCCTCCATCTTCGCCGTATCTCCGTTTTGGCGGCAAGCAACCGATATGCCGCCGTCGTCGTCTCTGTCTGCGTTCAACAAGGAACCCTGATTAGTCATATGCCTCTTTTAAGGTCTCAAATGGTTTATTTCTGTTTGTTATTCAATTGACATCAGTTCGTTCTTTAGCTTGGTCTTTTGGATTTTTGGTTCAATTGACAACATTTACATTATTTTTGTTGTCTTTTGAAGTTGATTCAATTGACAACATTATCAAAAAATGTCTCGACTCCTCATCCGAGAATGTGGTCTCAATCAGATTTTTCAGATGTAGTTTACATCAACTCTCATTTACCATTTTTAATGGGCACTGTGATCAGAGACCGTGTTCTCATCCTCATTATGTTTCAATGGAGAGGCAGTTCTGCCTCAATCACCAATTCCGGTTTCTTTGGATTTGTATTTAGCTTCCCCTCCTATTGTAATGGGGCGGTCCATATGGACTTGCAACCCTCCCCTTAGTTTCCTTTACTTTATTGTTGGCTTCAAGCCCCACTTGTTTTTTTTTTTTCATTCCGGTGGTTTAGGCCGTACATTATGTCCCCCACCTTGTCTTGTATTTTCGTTTTATTTATAAAATTTAGGGAGCTACGTCTCCTTTCGTTTTAAAAAAAAAAAAAAAAAAAAAAAACCCGTAATGAAGCTAGACTTGTTGATATTCACTAACTGGCCCGAAAAATTCTGGTACCAATCCAAGTATTTCATATGCGCCTCTAAAGAAGATTTTGAACCATTACAAAAGATAATCACATCATCCGCATAGGCAAGGTGAGAAATTAAAGGAGAATTGATATGAATACAGTACCGGTACTGAGGGAACATTGTATGCAGCTGATTTAAACCCCTACTCATCATTTCCGCCGCGATAATAAAAAGATAAGGAGATAAGGGGTCGCCTTGCCTAAGGCCCCTTGTAGAGTGAAAAAAACCACAACTTTCACCATTAACAAGGACGGAGAACCAGCTATTAGAAATACACCGGAATATGAGATCAATCCAAACCTCATTAAAACCAAATTGCCGCATCACCTTAATAAGACCAAACCAAGATAACCGATCATAAGCTTTCGCCATATCAAGCTTGAGAGCCACATTAGATCCCCGAACCTTTTTGTTTATAGATTGCATAATTTCCTGAGCCAATAGGACATTCTCATGAATAACTCTACCTTGAACAAACCCACTCTGCTCTGGGGAAATAATGCGAGGAAGAATGGGAGCCAGACGACACGTTAATAATTTTGTAACCACCTTATTACAGAAATTGCAGAGGCTAATCGGTCTCAGGTCTGAGAAAGAAGAGGGAGAATCCACCTTAGGAATTGTGACAATTAAAGTACTAGTCCAGCTTCTTGGCATTTGAAACCCAGAAAAGAAATCACCAATTGCACGCACTAAATCAGCCTTAATAATATCCCAGTAGCCCTTATAAAATTCACTCGTGAAACCATCCGGACCAGCTGCACTTTGGCCATTCATAGAAAAAATTACCTGTCGAACTTCATCCTCATTAGGAACAGCCGTAAGCGAAGTGTTATCCTCTTCAGTAATCAGACGAGGAATAAGAAACATAAAGTCATCGGAAGGAATCTCACAATGGCCTTGAAGCTGATCCGAATAAAACCTTATAGCCTCCTCTTTAATTTCATTTTTCTCTTTCAGCCACACGCCATCTCTATTCTTTATTTTGTGAATACATAATTTCTGCCTCTTTTTCTTTACAACAGAATGAAAGAATTTTGTGTTTCTATCTCCCTCCTTTAACCACTTTAAATTAGCTTTTTGGGCCCATAAATCTTCATCTAATTTCAACTTTGAAAGTAATTGTGCCTGGACTAAATTTAGAGCAGCCCTAGACTCATCATCACCAAGAGCTTGAAATTGAGCTTCCCTAACCAATACTTCATCTTCTGCGTTTTTTATTTGCTGATCAATTCTCCCATATATATGCTTATTCCAATCTGAAATAGTCTTCCGGAGATGCCCAAGCTTCTTGGCAAAGCACACCATCGGTCTTCCATCCATAGGGGCAGCCCAAGATGTTTTAACAAGCTCCAGAAAAGAATGATGCTTCAGCCACACATTAAGAAAACGAAAGGAGCCATGACGCACTTCAGCTTCAAGCTGCAAAGTGATAAGAATAGGAGCATGATCTGAACAAGTTCTAGCTAAATGAGTAACACGGGTAGAGTGGAACAATTGCAACCATTGCTCATTATACAAAGCTCTGTCTAATCTTTGATAAATAGCCCTTCTACCCATTCGATTATTAGACCATGTGATAACATTACCTTCATATCCAGCATCCATAAGGTTAGAGTATTGAATCATATTCGAGAATTCTGTGACTGCCATACCATTAATAGGTTTTCCTCCAATCTTCTCACTCTGATCAATAACACAGTTAAAATCACCCACAACCAACCAAGGGAATTCCACCTCACTAATAGTCATTAGCTCTTCCCAAAGAGAAATACGAGAAAATCTGTTACAGCTAGCGTGAACAAAAGAAACCCATACGGCTGTCTCCCAAAGCGGATGAGAAATTTGCAAAGTTAAAGCTTGATCAGAATCATGAATAACCATGCACTTCAGCCCATGCTTCCATAAAACCCAAACTCTATCATTTCTATTATTCACCCCATCTTCACAACCCAACTTCCGAATAAGAGGACCCATAGAAGAAAAATCAGATTTTGGCTCATAAATAGCCATAAGCGAGACACCATGAGAACGGAATAAACGTTTAATTCTACGGATTGTGGCCACATTAGCTATGCCACGAGCATTCCAACTTATAAAACACACCATTAAAAACAGCTATAAAGAAAGTAAATGAGGAGATAAAAACGAAAAGGTGAACTCACAGTGAAGGGGATTTCTCCCTATTCTTTTTCCTTTTATGAGTAACAGAAATGAAACCATCATCTTCTTGGGCCTGCAATGCGGTTATAGATTCTTTGAAATCCAATTGCATGTTCATGACTTGATTCAGCGATGTAACTTGAGGAGCTCTAGGTGACAGAATAAGCGAACCAAAAGTATTCATCTTTGCATAGGAAGAAGACTTTACTCGCATAGCAGAATCATCTCTCAAAGGCGTGCATAATTTACGAGGATCTTGAACTTCAGGAATAGATATTTGAACATCCTCCCCTCCGTCCATTTGTGAGAGTCCAGCCTTAGTCTTTATAGGCTTTAGGCTTTTAGACAGAGCATCGTTAACAGACTGTGGCAAAACAATACCCCTTCTCGCCATCAAAGGAGCCGTGTAATCCTTAGAACCACCATCCTTCTTTGTAAGATCAATAACAGATTTTAACACATCTTTTTTGGCTTCATTAAAATCAGCATTCTTGCTTATACCTTCTTGATTACCCTTATTTTTTTCTTTCCGAATCCAAGCTTCATTTTTAGTATCCCCCTTCTTATGATCCTCTTTTTCATCTCTTTTCATTCCTTGATCAGCCTTCTTCTTCCCATCCCCATCACCATTTTTCTTGTATTCAGAATTTAGAATACGACAATTAAAATTATCATGACCTAATAGAGAACAATGGCTGCAATACATAGGCATGTTATCATACTCAACAGGTTGCACAAAACTCGGCATACAATCACCACAATCTATATGAATTTTATCAGGAAGCCTTTTTAGTAAGTCCACTTGCACCAAAATCTTAGCCACACTTGGCCTAGACAATTCAGCAGTAGCTTTATCAAGCGACATAGGCTTTCCAAAGATTCGAGCCAAAGAGAATAGAAAGATTTTATTGAATAGATGAACCGGCAATCCAGGAAGACTTACCCATACAGGAACAATAGAAGAATCCGTTTGAGGCTTCCATGAAGGTGTCCAAACTGAAGTACGCATAGGAAATCTGTTCACATACCAAACCTCCCTAGTCCAAATGCGTTGGAAATCTTCTTCATTGGTGAGTTGAATCAACATATGACGAGAATCAATATGGCCCAATTTATAAGCTCCCTTCAAATGAAACGTAGCAAAGGCAATTCTTGCAGCCTCCATAGTAGGTCTGCCATTAGAGAATTTTCCAACCAATGTCCAAGCAAAAGGCTTAGCAAAAGCCTCTAAAGCTTCCTTCGACAGTTTCAAAGATGGCATACCTTTGTGAATAGCGGCTGGAATCAATGGAATATCTTGGATTGGATTCGATTGAGAGGGGCTGAATATTGAAGCAAAAGATTTATTAGGGTTAGGGGGAGGCGGCGCTGTAGGGTTTGCATGGGGGAGGATTACGGCTGTAGCAATACTAGGTTCAACAATTGGGTTTTGTTTTTTTTTTTTTTTTTTTGGCAAAAGGAGACGGTACTCCCTAGATTTTATAAATAACGAAAAATAAAATTACAAACAAGGTGGGGGACATGACAACCTTAACCACCTGAAAAAGAAACCTAGGGGGGAGTTTTTGCACAACCTGCAAGATCCTCAACAAACAAGGGGGGGGGGACTAAAATAAAAGGAAAATACATCAGAAAAGAAAAAGAACCTACTGCCTAATATTAGGATACGAAATCCGATCAAAGAAGAGAAGGCTTTGACACGGCTTAGGGCAAGACTCCAACGATGAAAAATGAAAATCCGCTTGCTCAGCAGCCGAGATATTTGCAAGAAAATCAGCCACTTTATTACCTTCCCTGTAGACATGAGTTACCTGAATATGCGCATCCGCCATCACTCTGAAGAAAATCAGCCACTTTGCGAAGAAGAATGAGAGACAAAACTTCAGAATTCACCTCAAGCCAAATAGAATTGAAACCCATGGACCGAGCTTGAATAATTCCATCGAGAGCAGCCCTAGCTTCAGCAACCATGTTAGTAGCATTACCATAAAAATGACTAAAAGCAGATATAAAAGACCCATCATGACGGCGCAAAATACCACCACCCGAGGCAATGCCCGGATTACCACGAGAGGCACCGTCAGTATTAACTTTGACTTGGCCCACAGAAGGAGGAGTCCAAGAAACAAGTTTAATGCGAGAAATAGATTGAGCAGTCATACTAATATTAAAGAAAACAGCAATTTACCTCTGAATGAAGAACATGAAAGGATAATCTGTGAGCCCGAAGGATTTCACTAACCTGGAACTGAATATTATTACGAACCTTTGTCCAATTAGGAGTAACATCATCAAACCTGCATTTATTTCTGTGCTTCCAAAGCTCCCAGCAGATGATACTAGGAAGAATATCTCCCAACCAAATCACGACCCTACTAAGCTTGGGATTTTTACAAGCATGCCAAGCAATCATCCTTTGCGTGATAGTAGAACCAGAGACTTGGAAACCAATTAAATTCCCAAAGAAATTCCACACATGAAACGCAATATCACCATGTAAAAGAATGTGCTGCATAGACTCAAGAGAGGGGTTAGCACAACAATGACAACGAGAGACAATAGAAATACCTTTACGAGATATGTTGTCATCAGTGGGAAGGGCAGCCTTTAAACATTTCCACATGAAAATGGACACCTTAAGAGGAATAAACTTATGCCAACACCAAGCGAAAACCCTACTACGAGTCCTGGACACGACAATCCCTCCAAGCCGAAGAGATAGAAAATTTTCCCGTAGAAGAGGGAGACCAAAACGGCATATCACACTCACCATCAATCCGAATACCAAAGGCTTGAAGCTCCAACAAACATTGCTGACCAAAAGTATCACGAACATAATCCTCCCTTAAGACACCATCCTCAAAAAGCGAAAAAATCTGATCATGGCGATCATCAAGGAGAGGAAGATCATGAGGAAGCCACTTTTCTTGAATAGAAATCTCACCACGACCAACACCCCAAGCAATACGACTCTCCACTAAATCCTTAGCAGCAACCATCCGCTTCCAAATATGAGAGCAGCCCAATCTAGAAGTGGCATCCATAGGATGAGTATTACGACAATATTTGGCCTCAAGAAACTGGGCCCAAAGGGAGTTAGAAGTACGAAATCTCCACCAAAGCTTCATAGAAAAGCAACGCCATCTCTTCAAACTTACGGAGGCCTAAACCCCCTTCTTCTATAGGCCAGAAAAATTCATTGCGAGAAACCCAATGACACTTTTTTCCCCCGTCAGAGCTACTCCAGAAGAAGTTAGCAATAAGGCGATTCATGGCATTAATAACACCCTTCGGGGGGTCAAGTAAAGAGATGTAATAGATAGGAATAGCTTGGAGGCAGGACTTGATCAAAACAAGCTTAGCCCCAGCCGAGAGTAATTTGCCTTGCCACGTATCCAGCTTATCACGAAGTTTCTGCATGACAGGATCGAATAAAGATTGGACCTTCCTTCCGATATAAAGGGGACAACCCAAATAAACAATAGGCAAATTTTTCTTTTGAAACCCCGTAATAAGAGAGATAGAATTATCAAGATCACCACATCCCGACCCGTCAGAAAGCAAGATTTAGATATGCTAATGAGTTGCCCGGAGAATTGCTTTGATAGGAAGCCAGGAAATCCATGTGGCGCTCAAGAGAGGGGATACTACCGTTACAGAAGATAATGATATCATCAGAATAAGACAAATGGGATATGATAGGAACATTAAGGTTGCCCGTATGAAAGGCCACATGAGGGTGAAGAAGATGGAGATTATTAAGACCCCGACTTAAAACTTCAGCAGCAATAATAAAAAGGCTAGGAGATATAGGATCCCCTTGGCGAAGGCCCCGAGTAGAGACAAAATAACCATTAGCAGTACCATTTATAAGAACCGAGAACCAACAATAATTAATGCATCTAAATATCATATCAATCCATTCTTCAGCGAAGCCAAATCTCCTCATCACCTTAATCAAAGCAAACCAAGAAAGTTTATCATACGCCTTAGCCATATCAAGCTTTAAAGCAACATTAGAACCATGCACCTTCTTTTTAAGCGACTGAAATAACTCTTGAGCAAGCAAAACATTTTCATGAATCAGCCGACCCTTCACAAAGCCACTTTGCTGAGGAGAGATAATACGACGGAGAACAGATTGCAGCCGAGAGCATAAAAGTTTGGTAATGATTTTATTGGAAAAATTACACAAACTAATAGGCCGAAGCTGCGAGAAAGAAGTGGGGGCAGCCACCTTAGGGATGGTCACAATAAGCGTACTAGTCCAGCTCCGAGGAAGAAGAAACCCTGAGAAGAACTCAAGGACAGCATTATAAAGATCAATGCAAATAATATCCCAACATTTGTGATAGAATTCCCCCGTAAAACCGTCCAGGACCGGCGCGCACTAGTCCCACTCATACTTAGGACGATAGCATGAAGCTCTTTAAGCGTCGGGGGGGTGATATGCATCTCATTTTCCTCATTGGAAATCAACCGAGGAATCACATCCAACAACTCATCCGGGGGATCCACATATTCATCAGGATTCACATTAAGCTGGTCCGGATAGCCTCCTCCTGAATCAGACCCTGATCCAAAATCCAATTCCCATCACTATCCCGGATTTTATGAATGTATAACTTTTGCCTTCTTTTTTTCACATAAGCATGAAAGAACCGAGTATTGTTATCACCATCCTTAACCCAAGCTAAATTAGCTTTTTGCATCCAGAACTCCTCTTCAATCTTAAGACGATAGGAGAGGTTAGCTTGGGCAAGATGGAGGGCAGCCCTATTATCATCACTAGAATCTTGCTCAAACAGCAGCTCTTTAGCACAAACTTCATCTTCAGCATGCTTTACAAGTTGATCAACTCTCCCAAACGTAGACCGATTCCAAAGTTGAATAGCATGTTTGAGGCGAGTAAGCTTCTTACTAAACTTGACCAAAGGCCTACAAAAGATTCTTTCCTCCCAAGAAGAGCGAACCAAAGAAATGAAAGAATCATGGCGAGTCCAAACATTAAGAAATCTGAAGACGCCCTTACGGACATCATCAACTAAGCGAATATTGATAGCCAAAGGAGCATGATCAGAACAGGTTCTATTAAGATGATCAATAGAGGTTTGAGCAAAGCAGCTTAGCCATTTATCATTGTAAAGAGTACGATCCAGCCTTTGAAGAATAGTGGCACGCTCCGATCGCTTATTCCACCATGTGAAGACATGGCCTCTATAACCACCATCGATTAGATTAGAAATCTGGATCATATCAACAAACTCAGAAACTCTAGAATCGACCACAGGTCTACCCCCAACCTTCTCAGATTGATCAATAACAGAGTTAAAATCTCCAACAATTAACCAGGGGTCATTTTTTTTTTTTGGCAAAAGGAGACGGTACTCCCTAGATTTTATTAATTAAAAAAGAAAATTACAAAACAAGGAGGGGGACATGACAACCTTAACCACCTGGAAAAGCAACGGGGGGAGTCCTTACACAAGCCGTAAGGAACTCTACAATAAGGGGAGGGGGAACAACCTAACAACCAAAAAAGAAAAAAAAACAGAAGAGAACATTAAAAATAAAACTAACATCTAATATAAGGGATAGCAGTCCTATCTAAAATATAAGCAGCTCCTTTGCAGCGGTGAGGAAGATCAGTAAAAGTGAAATACTCAGAATTAGATCTTGTAACAGCAGCAACATTAGCCAAGCCATCAGCAACCTGATTGCCTTCACGCAGAATGTGAGTCACTCTAACACCAATAAGCGATATAAGCCTTTTTATATGAAGAACCTCGTACCAAATACTCCAAGGGATATGAAAGTCACGGATTAGCACATTTAACAGAATTTCAGAATCAATTTCAAGCCAAAGAGAAGTAATACCCAATTGATAAGCGTAAGTGAGGCCATCCAGAACTGCCTTAGCTTCAGCAACCATATTAGTACAATGACCATAAAACTTGGAAAAAGCAAATAATAAAGTACCATTTTTTTTCCTGAAAATACCACCTCCAGAACTAATACCTGGATTACCTTTAGCAGCGCCATCAGTGTTAAGCTTGAGTAATTCCGTGGAAGGAGAGTTCCAAAAAACAAATTTGAAGGCCCTAGGTTTAGGAACAGCTCTAGGAAGGTTAAAGCAGTGAAAAATCTGATTTTCCAAGTCAGAGGAAGGGAAGGAAAGGCTATAAGCCTTAATGATAGAACCAATCTGCACAAAAATCTCCCGGATAATCCTAGAAGAAGACATATTAAGATCCTCAAACCTAGCTTTGTTCCGGCCCTTCCAAAGCTCCCAAAAAATGAAACAGGGAAGAATCCGAGAAAGCCAAGAAATGCCCTTATTCTTCCCAAGGGCGGAATTAAACCACCAGCTAGATAGGATACTCTTAACGCTATAGAAGGAGATATGAATACCAAACAACCTAGCGAACCAATCCCAAGTCTCAAAAGCCACTTGACTATGAACAAATAGATGATTAGAATCCTCTAAAGAATGCTGCGAACAGCACACACAAGAGGACACGAGAGATATGCCCCTAGATTGAATCGCAACATCAGTAGGGAGGCCATTATGTAACAATCTCCAAAGGAAGATGGAAATTTTAAGGGGAATATATTTGTTCCAGCAATACTCAAAAAACAAATCCCGAGCATTAGGCACTCTGCACACTTGCCAAGCCGAAGAAAGAGAACTGACCTTTAAGAGAGGGAATCCAATAAATGCAGTCAGGAATATCAGAGATAGAAATATTCTGGCGATGAATAGAGTTAAGAACATCAGGGCCAAACGTATCACATATATAATTAACTCGCGGCTGACCCTCGTGAAATAAGGAAGAGACTTCAATATGATTTCCAGGAAGATTAAGCGGAGGACCTTCCAACCACTTTTCATGAATAGAAACCTCCCCCCTACCAATTCTCCAAGCAATGTGATTTTCAACTATGTCTTTTGCTTGAATCATACGGCACCAAATATGGGAAGAAAAGGAAGGCTTACCCGCGTCCATAGGATGGGATCCATAACAATATTTAACAAGCATGAAATCCGTCCAAAGAGAATGGGAGCTCCTAAGACGCCACCAAAGTTTCATACCATCAGCCATAGAAATATCTTCAAAACGACGCAGACCCAAACCACCTTCACTACTCGGCCTGAACATAAGATCTTTTCGCACCCAATGACATTTAGAAATACCGTCTTCAATACTCCAAAAGAAATTAGTGACCAGACGATACATAGCTTTAAAAACCCCCTTGGGAGGATCCACCAAAGAAATATAATAAAGGGGAATGGCTTGTAAACAAGATTGAATAAGAGTGAGCTTAGCTCCAAAGGAGAGGATCTTCCCTTGCCAAGAAACAAGCTTATCGGCCATCTTTTGCAAGACGAGTCAAAAAGAGCGATATTTTTTCTCCCAACATAAAGAGGACAGCCAAGATAGATAATCGGAAGATCTTTCTTTTCGAAGGCGGTAACGATCGCGATAATAGTATCTACGACCTCATCATTTTTCTGTAATGAAACAGGATTTCCTTGTATTCACAAGGCGACCGAAAACTCTTGGTACCGAGTTAAGACATCTCATATGAGCCTCAAGAGAATCTTTAGAACCATTACAGAAGATAAGAATATCATCTGCGTAAGAAAGATGAGAAATCATAGGAGTATGAATGTGAGCCTTATAACGATAATGAGGAAAATCAGTGTGAAGGCGGTTGAGACCCCTACTCAGAACTTCGGCAGCAATAATGAAAAGAGTGGGAGATATAGGGTCTCCTTGACGGAGCCCACGAGAAGAGGGGAAAAAACCAGAACTTTCTCCATTAACCAGGACAGAGAACCAACAAGAAGATATGCTACGAAAGATTAAATCATTCCACGTTTCAGAAAAGCCAAACCTTCTCAGAACTTTAATCACCGCAAACCAAGAAATACGATGCCCGGACGAAAAAAAGTTGAGAGCTTCTCTCTCTAGGCGTTCTCCCTCTTCCCCGTCGTCCTAGGGTTTCCCCCTTGGGGCGGCGGCCTCCATGGAATCAGACGTAATGTTGATGGATTTCAATCCTCAACCTTCGTCTAATCCTAATTGTTACCCTATTCAATCGGTTTTCTCAATTGTTCTATGTTTGTCTCTCCTTCCCGTCCTAGGATTCTTCCTTAGGGGGGGCGGCTGCCCTCTTTCTTTACCTGCTACAACCATGGCTTCCATGGATGCTTTTACTCCTATCCCAGGCACTACTTCTTGCGGCCATACAAAATCTACTTCAGCGCCTCCAATCCCTAATGCGGCGGCGCTACATCTACAAACCCTTTTACACCGGCGCCTCCTAATCCGACGCATCTATCTACCTATGCGGCTGCGGCGCGCGGTGAGCCCTTCCATTACGGTGCCGCCCAACCTTGACCTTTGGTCGCATCAAATAAACCTAATTCCTCTGCTGAAGCTTTGCTCTTGCCGGCCCGGCATCTGATACGAATGGACTACACACCTTTCTTTGGAAAATTATTGTTTGGACGGCGCTTATGGAGGTCGGAAATATTAAGCTTGGTCATTTGGAAGTTTTTGTTTCAATTGACAACATGTGGTCTCACTTTCCTGATGGGTATTGTGAATTTTCTTTGGTTGTTCTTACTCTGTTGCCCAATGGTGAGGAAGATCTGCCTCACCCCCAATTATTTTTTATGTCATTTGGATATTTTGATTCAATTGACAATAATAACAAAGCTGTGCTTCAATCTACGGATGATTGTCCCGGATGGTTATTGCAATTCCTCTTCATTGGGTCTTGCCCTCTTTTTCATACTTGCCCGTGTTTTCTTGCTATCTGACCGTGGCAACTGCAAAATCCGGTTTGGGGCTGATTTCTTTGATTTAGATTTTAGTCTCCCCCCTCTTGTAATGGGGCTGTCCAAATGGACTTGCACCCCACCCTTTAATTTTCTTTACTTTATTGTTGGCTTTAAGCCCCATATTTTGTTTTATTTTTCTTCCGGTGGTTTAGGCTGTTATGTCCCCCACCGTGTTTTGTATTTTCGTTTTTATTAATAAAATCTAGGGAGCTACGTCTCCTTTCGTTTAAAAAAATAAAAAAAAAACCAAGAAATACGATCATAAGCTTTGGCCATATCTAACTTTAAGCCAATATTAGACCCCCTCACTTTTTCCGAATAGAATGCATAAGCTCTTGAGCCAACAAGACATTTTCATGAATCAAACGGCCTTTAACAAACCCACTTTCTTTGAGGAGAAATGATTCGAGGGAGAATAGGAGCAAGACGGGAATTAAGCGGCTTCGTAATAATTTTATTCGTGAAATTACATAAGCTAATAGGTCTCATCTCAGAGAAAGAGGTAGGAGCGCTAACTTTGGGAATGAGGACGATAAGAGTGGAAGTCCGGCTCAGAGGCATAGGGAACCCGGCAAAAAACTCTTTAACGGCTCTATGCGGGTCGCTTTGATAATGTCCCAACAACCCTTGTAGAAGGCACCATTGAAACCATCAGGGCCAGCAGCACTTTGGTCACTCATAGACCAAATAGTATCTTTGATCTCATCTAAAGACGGAATAGCCGTGAGCATCTCATTATCTCCATCATTGATCACCTAGGAATGACCTCTAGAATATCATCTTTAGGAACATCATGGGAGGATTGAAGCTGGTCCGAAAAGAAATGAGCAGCCGCTTCGAATATCTTGTTTATTATGAACCCAATTCCCATTGCCATCTTTAATTCTATGAATGTATAACTGCTGCCTTTTTTTCTTAACGTAAGAGTGAAAAAACTTAGTATTATGGTCTCCCTCCTTTAACCACTTAATATTAGCCTTTTGACGCCAAAGGTCTTCCTCAACCTTCAACTTAGCAAGAAGGTTAGCTTGTGCCAAGCTAAGGGCAGCCCTATTCTCATCAGAATTATTACCTTGGAAAAGTAATTCTTTTTGACAAACCTCATCTTCAGCATCTCGAACATGCTGATCAACCCTACCAAACACATCTTTATTCCAAGCAGAGATACATTTGCGAAGGCGAGCAAGCTTCTTAGCAAACCGAACCATAGGGGCTCCATCCATATAATCATTCCAAGAATTTTCAACAAGAGACAAAAGAATGATGTTTCATCCAAATATTTAGAAAGCGGAAAGAGCCCCTGGTAGGCTCAGTCGAGATTTTGATTTGGACCAAGAGGGGATTATGATCGGAAACGAGGTTCTATTAAGATGGGTAACGGAGGTAACATGAAAAGTGTCCATCCATTGAGAATTATAAAGAGCGCGATCTAGACGTTGAAAGATAGTAGGCTTCCCTCTAGGCTTATTAACCCACGTGAATTTATTTCCTAAATAACCGGCGTCTATTAGACCGGAGAATTGAATCATATCGAGAGAATTCCGTGCTGACTTTTCTACGAATAGGATTTCCTCCAACTTTTCGGATTGCGCTAAGGACACGGTTAAAATCACCAATGACCATCCACGGAGTAGTACAAGAACTAAAATCCATAAGGTTATCCAAAGCTCTCTACGATCAAAACTATTACAACTAGCATATACCACGGTCACATGAATGCAAGATTCCCATTGACCATGAGAAATCTGCATAGTAAGGAAAGCGAATTATCCTTTGAACCACACTACGAGATAAGCCATGTTTCCAAAAAAACCAAATTTTTCCGTTACGGTTAGAAAAGCTACCCACACAACCCAACTTTCTTTGCGTAGACGGACGGTGAACAGGAGAGGCATTTTAGGCTCGGACATAGCAAAAAAGGAGGCACCATGAAGGCGGAAAATCTTTTTAGCCCGTCTAAAAGACGCACCATTACCAATACCTCTAACATTCCAAAAATCATAGCAACCATTGTAAAAGATTTAATAGAAGTAAATGAATTACAGAGATACTTAGGATGAAGGAGATGAGGATTTAGCACGATTCCTCTTATGTATGACTTTTGTGAATCCATCGGCATCAACATCATTTGTTTGAAGTATTAGCAAAGGAGTGGAGCCGGCTTGCTCCGTGACAAACGAAACGAGAAGGAGGACCACGCGGGGGAAAGATTAAGGCCTTCAATATCAAGGGCCGAAATTTCAGTATCCTCTTCAACCACGGGATCAAGAGCATTCGAGTTCTTTTCATCAGCAATGGCAGATTTGTGTTTCGCATTGAGAAGTTCCACATTTTTGATAATTTCCGACATGTCAAAGTCATTGTTTTTGTTATTCTCAACATTTATAGGCTGAGAGGATGAGCCCAGACCAGCTCCCATGGAAATAGCAGCATTACAAGCATTTTTTAAAGCAATTTCAACCGACATAGGAAGCTTCTGACCACGAACAGCCATTTTAGGTGCTGGAGCCGAAATAGAAGTAGCTCCCATGGAAGATTTCTGCAGATTTACATCAGCAATAACATCATTTTTATTAACATTATCATCATCCTTACCATTGCGTAAAGAGTCCAAATTTGAAGTGGCTCCATCCTTAGATTTCACCACATTTGAATTATCTCCATCCGCAGCAAGATCCTTAACACCAGCAACAATTTCCGCCTTGTCATTGGCACATTTATCCGATTGCTTTGTTTGGAATAATTAAGATGAGGATTTGCCTTCACTGCACATAGAAATATCATGCCCAAGGATAAAACAATGCTTGCAATATTTAGGGATATTATCATATTGAACCTTTTGAAAGAAACTTGGGTAGACATCTCCACTGATCGATGAATATTTCATTAGGGAATTTTTTTGTTGCATCAACTTGAATGAGAATTTTAGCAATACTAGGTCTAGAAAGTTCAGCCGTGGCTTTATCTAGGGAGAGGGGGAGCCAATCATGGGAAGCAGCCGCATAGAGAAAGGATTTGTTCATTAAATGAATTGGGAGTCCAGGAAGCCAACCCAAACCGGAACAAAAGGAGATTCTCTGTTCGTGGCGCCAAGCCGGAGACCACGCCAACGTACGCATAGGAAATCGATCAACATACCACACTTCTTTCATGAATAATCGTTGATAATCTTCTTCCGTAGTTAATTGAATTAGCATGTGTCTATTATCTAAATGGCCGAGTTTATAATTTCCTTTTAATTTAAATTTAACAAAAGCAATTCTAGCATCTTCCATTGATGGTCTACCGTGCATAAACTTTCCAATAAGAGTAAATTTAAAAGGTTTAGCAAAAGATTCAAGAACTTCCCTGTTTAGTTTAACGGCTGGAGTCCCTTTGTGGAGTCCAGTTTGAATGGCCGCAAGATTTGAACCATGTGGACGATCAGCATGCCCAAGTTGCGGTTGTGGGGATTTCTGTGTAAACAGGTCTGCGAAAGATTTGGATGACTGACCGAGAGAGTTTTGGCTTGGAGGAGGAGTATCATTCTTCATTTGAGACGATTCCATATTATGTTGAAGGTTCACGGAATTGCTGTTAGTAGGAGGCGGATGAAGACTAGGGTTTGCATGGTTAGGAGGCGGCGCCATATGAGGATTAGGGTTAGGGATAGGATTCGGACTTGGATGATTCAAAGAGGGATTGTAATAAGGATTGTAATTGCTAGAGTTTAGAGAAGAAGACCACACTGCCGTTGAAGCCATGGCAGCAGATTACGGTCTCTAGGGCAAAACCCTAGAGACGGGAAGAAACACAAGAAACGGCAAGAAACCTAGAGAGCGTTAACTTTTACTGCGTGTGTGTGTGCCTTGTTATTCGTTGCTTTGAACTCACATTAACCAGGGGTCATTAGTGCTACTCAAATCAATTAAGTAATCCCATAAAATCCTTCTAGTAAATCTACTACAGCTAGCATGAACAAAGGACAATAAGACGGGATTAGGCCAAAGAGAATGAGAGGCCCGAACAGTGATAATCTGATCATCCTGAAAGATAACATCACAAGTAATGCCCACCTTCCAAGCAACCCAAATATTTCTAGAAATACCTCCAATACAACGAATTTTACGAACGTAAGACGGAAGCAGCAGGGGATCCACCTTAGGTTCATAAATACTTTTTTTTTTTAAGACGAAAGGAGACGTAGCTCCCTAGATTTTATAAATAAAATAAAAGAACAAAGCATGGTGGGGGACATAAAACCTAACCACCGGAAATAGAAAGAAAAATACAAGGTGTGGCTTAAAGCCTACAATAAAAACAAGAAAGCTAAGGGGAGGGGTGGAAGTCCAAATGGACTGCCCCAAAACAAAAGGGAGGGGGAAACTAAGCCCTAAACTACCAAAGGGAAAAGGGGAGAACCAAAACCCATCAATCAGAATTATTAGGAGGAGAAGCCGACCTTCCACGCCATTTTCTAGGAGCGACCATTGTGAATCCATCATCATTTTTATTCTTTTTGTGAGAAGGAATAAATGGAGTATAACCGGCCATATCTGTGACAAAAGAATAAGGGGCCCTTGCAGCCGAAAAACGCTCAGGAGAGATTGATTCCACAGCCACATAAGGTTGGGGAGGATGGGACTCTCTATATCGAGCAATGTTGCGCATTATAGCCTCTTCATCATTCGGAGGAGCATTGACATTACCCATTTGAACAGCCAAAACTGAGCCCACACCCAAAGATTCTTCGGCAGCAGCAACACCATTATTTTCCACAGCTACAACGTTGCCATTACTAGGAACAGCATCAACATTAACCTCTGAAGTAACCCCACAGTCAGTACCAATTACGGAGCCCCTAACTGGAAGCCTAGAAGGAGCATTTGGCACCTTAAGAGCAGCCTTAGCCACCTCATCAACAACAATTTTGGAGAGAATTGAAGAAATAGGTTTCGGCTTTGATGCCTCATTTGTAACAGAGGAAGAAACCTTCACAAAAGACACACTCTTTTTAAGATTCGGCTTCAAAGCTTTAGAATCTTCCACATCCAATTGAGCCCCATCAAGAACATTAACCTCCTGATCAGAAGCTTGGGTAAGCGTTTTGCCATTAGAAGTACTTCCATGAGATGACTGATGAGCAGCCACATTTTTTAAAATAGCCTTTTCGGCTTGGTCCTCCACCTGAGCAATATTAGGTTCACTATCTTCAACCACAAAAGGATTCTCAGGACTACCCTTTTTAGAAGAATCAGCCACCTCCTTGTAAACCTTTTGTATACTACCTTTGGGCTTTTCTTGATCTTTAACCTCCGCATCCTTCTGTTGATGCTTCTTGTCCTCAACTTTCTTACCAAGGCCAGGGTTAGCACGCTTACATGAACCAACATCATGTCCAAGCTTAGAGCAATGCTTACAATACTGAGGCAAATTGTCGTACTCAACTTTTTGATAAAAACTAGGAATGAAATCCCCACAATCTATGAAGACCTCATGCGGAAGTCTTTTGGTAACATCAACCTGAATTAAAACCTTTGCAATACTTGGTCTCGTTAATTCCGCTGTTGGTTTGTCAAGAGATAAAGGGGTGCCAATAGCTTTGGCCAAAGAAAAAATAACTGACCTGTTGAAAAGATGAATTGGGAGCCCAGGAAGCCCTACCCATACAAGGACTATCGGAGACTCCTGTTCAGGTCGCCAGGATGGAGACCATGCCAAAGTTCGCATAGGGTACTTAGTCTTAACCCGATGAACCGAGGCGACATTACCAATACCCCGGATATTCCAACTTAATTTTTTTTTTTTTTTTGCAAAAGGAGACGGTACTCCCTAGATTTTATTAATAACGAAAAATAAACTAAGAGATGGCAACCATTAAAACGATTTTAAAAGAAACTAAGAGATGGCAAATAAGCCTAAGAATCATTAGATTTCCCATAAACCGGGACATTCCCATCAAGTAAAATATCTCTTCCTTCATTAAAAACCTCTTGAATATCAAACTCAGATGTGACACGAGGGCCACGAGGAGATAGCTGAAGATTATCAATAACCTCCTCACCAGGCCATTTACGAATAGTAGTATCAACCACTTCCAATTCAGAATCAGATTCACACTTTCCATCTTCCAAATTAATATAATCATTAGAATTTATTTTGGCAACCTCATTAAAAACAGTTTCAATTTGTTCACTCTCTTCTTCAAGGTCAATAGCCCCATCTTCAACAATACAATGATTATCACTAGTATTAACCTTAGAAGCAGTAGTGTCCGAATTATTAGCATTTTTTAAAGAGTTAGGGGAGACAAAAGGGGCTCCCCGCTTGGGCAGGAAACTAAAACCATTAGTAACTATGTTAGAACCAAAAAATCTTGAACCAAGGGGGGAAGGGGGTTTATGAACCAAGGAAGATATACCACCAGCATTCATAGAATAATTAGGAGAAGGATACGTACCTGCCGTGTTAGATTTCGTGGCTATAATATTCGTACCTTGTACTTGTGCTATTTTTCTTTTTTTTTTTAAACGAAAGGAGACGTAGCTCCCAAATTTTATTAAAAAAGTAAAAATTACAAATCATGGTGGGGGACATAAACCTAAACCACCGGAACGGAAAATAAATATTAAAATGTGGGGCTTAAAGCCAACAATAAAATTAAGAAAACTAAGGGGAGGGGTGCAAGTCCATTTGGACCGCCCCAATACAATAGGAGGGGGGGTTTTAATCCCTAAAACACCAACTGAAACAACCCAAGAACGGGTTTTGCAGAAACCATAGGTGAGCATGACGACAAGGAGCGGTCGTGCCCAGAAACCAACATCGCCGCGTGACCACTTAAGCCAGGGGGCTAAAAACCAGAAAAGAACCACAGTACCCATCAAGACAGTCTTTGATAATGTTGTCAATTGAATCAACTCCAAATGACATCAAAAATAATTTAGGCAGACCAGTAAATGTTGTCAATTGAACCAAAAAATCCAAATGACCAAGCTTATGATTATCACGAGCGGTGTCAATTGTAAAATAGCATCCAGCCCGGCTCCAAGCTTATGGTGTCCATTTATACGGAACTTCACAATTATACGAGAAAGTCAACCATAGTCGACCATTCGTACAAAACGAAAGGATTAATAACAATCGAGAATTAAACCATTTGATACCTTAATAGAAGGCATATGACTAATCGGGTGCCTTGTTTACAAAAAGCAGACCCGATAGAAGACGGGGCTGGATCTGGGCATGACGGCGGCGGCTTATCGGAGTTAGAGGTTGTTTGCGGGCCTTGCCAAAAACGGAGATAGGCCGGAGTTGGAGGCGCGGCTTTATGAATTTCGAAGGAGAATCGGGAAGCCAGGTTGTTGATGGACGGGCTGGATTTGGAGAACGCGGCGGTGGCATATCAGAATTAGGGTAATTTGGATGCGCCGTAGTCGAGTTTTGATGCGTTGCCGGCGTTGGGGTAGGCCGGCGTAGCTTGGATAGTGTTAGAGAGCGAGGCCGTATGGTCGAACTTGGTGTAAACCTCGAAATAGGGTGTTGATTGGAGTTGTTTTCCAAAACAAACACCATAATAACGGAAATATGATAGAAATCTATGGAAACTAGGCAAGAAATCGGCCGCCCAGAAGGGCCGGCCGCCCCTAGGGGGAGCCCTAGGACGGGGAAGATGAAAAAGTCTAGAGAGAGAGAGAGTTAGAGAGAGAAGCTCTTCTATTTTTTTTACTTGTGCTATTTTTCCGTGAGCATTTCCTTGAACTGTTTTTCCTTGTGCAGTTCCTAGAGAAGCTTTTCCATTCGACTGCAGCTTGTTATTATCACTAGTTGAGGTCACGACTTTCAGATTGGCGGTTTGCATATTACCTTTGCTGGCCAAAGGGACAGCCGAATTACTAGCAGGCACCTGAACCTGAACCACCCTCGGAACATACACCTTGGTCGGCCCATTTTTGTTAGGTCCACCACCATCAAAAACATTCTTGCCTTTGTCAATACTATTTGGAGGAATATCTTCCTTAGCACCGGCAGCATGAGGCTTTGCATTATCACGAATATCATTCTTAGAGACTTTTATCTCCTTTTGCTGACCATCACCACCCACTTTACGATCAGAGTTAATACCATTGGCTCTTTTGCATGAAGCAACGTCATGGCCAAGCAAAGAACAATGCTTGCAATACTTGGGTAAATTGTCATACTCCACCTTTTGATAGAAGCCAGGAAACATGGCCGGATCAGCCATGGAGGGCCAAACCCTAATTAGGGTTCTACCAAAAACGGCAAGACTCTAGAGAGAACTTAATTTTAGTGCGTGTGTGTGTTTTTTCAAAATTCAAAGATCGCAAAAGAGGGAGGCTTGGGGATTCGAAAATTCGAAGATATGGCTATGGCTTTTTCCATGAAACTTTGGTGGCATTTGCGTAGGTTGACCAATAATATAAGTTCCCTCTTTGATAACTCGAGTAACAACGTAGGGACCTTCCCAGTTGGGAGATAACTTTTTTTTTTATTTTTTTTGGCGAAAGGAGACGGTACTCCCTAGATTTTATTAAAAGCGAAAAATAAGATTACAAACATGGTGGGGGACATGACAACCTCAACCACCAGAAAAAACAGGGGGGAGTTCTTACACAACCTGTAAGATCCTCTACAATAAAGGGGAGGGGGTGTAAAAATAAAAAATACATCAATAATAAAAGACAAAAAAACAGCAGCAGCAATTAGGGCGGCCGCACAAGACAGCCGTGGCTCTTGTGCGACCGCACAAGACAAAAACAGCAGCAGCAACAATGTAGCAGCAGCAACATACACCAGCAGAAATGCCACCAGGAGACATTGAAGCAAAACCAACATCACAGCAGCAATAGCGAAGGGAAGGGATTCCATTATTGTCAAACATGGATGCACCATGGACAACAATGGGAATCCAAACAACAGCATCTCGACGACACCCAGTAGAAAGCGCCAGAAAAACAACCAAACAACAGCAGCAACGAATGAAACACCAGCCATAAAATCATTTAGAACGAAAAGAAGGGAAACCCGCTCTATCCAGAAGAATAGAACCACGGCAAATAGGGGGGAGTTGCGAAGACGAGACCCAAATCTGATTAGCCATAGAGTCCACAGCTATGTTCGCCAAAGAGTCAGCAACTTTGTTACCTTCACGAAAAATATGACTCACATGAATATGCAACTGTTCCATGATAAAGAAAATCTGCTGGACGATATAAAAAATCTCCCAAGGAATGTGATAGACTTTGGTGATTATCTTCAAGAGGACTTCAGAATCAATCTCCAACCAAACATGAGGAATACCAATAGTATGCGCCAAAGCTAACCCATCGAGAACAGCTTTAGCCTCTGCCCACATATTAGAACGATAACCATAGTAATTTCCGAATGCGAGAATCAACTCTCCCTTAGCATTTCTAATGACACCACCCCCAGCAGCCTCGCCCGGATTACCCCTAGAGGCACCATCGGTGTTGAGCTTATAGATCCCTTGCTTTGGTTTGAGCCACTTAACAATTTTAACCACACGAGGTTTCGGAGCAGCAACAGAAAATTTGAAAACTTGCAGAACGGAATTGTCAAACATTGAGGGCTTAACAGAAATATCGAAGGCATCAGCAATATTTGTAATTTGCTGAATAATAGAGGCTATGATATCAATACCTTGCATCGGAATATCTTCAAAAAACCATTTATTTCTATGATACCAAATGGTCCAAGCAATGACCCCCGGAAGAATGAGAGAAATCCATCTATTAAGCTGGGTAGAATTCTTGGGACGATTAAACCACCAAGAATTGAGAACAGCCTGGAAGGATCCCAAATTAATATCAACACCACAAACTTGGCTAAAATATCTCCAAGTATACTTAGCAATGTCACCAGTCACAAATAAATGCTCCATAGAATCCCAGTAGAAGGATCTTTGGCGCGGCCATACCGCGAACAGCATGAATACCACGCTTCTGTAAAGCCTCATCCGTGGGAAGACCTTTGAGGAGAATACGCCATAACAGAAAAGAGTATTTGGGGGGGATATGCTTATGCCAAAGCATCGAAAAAATAGGTCTGGAGGGCTGAGATTGACGACATTCCCGCCAAGCAGAGGAAATGGAGAACTTGCCCGTAGTTGAAGGCTTCCAAATGAGGATATCGTCATTTCCATTAAGAGTGATATTTTGAGCCTTAATCAGATTTAAAAGATAGTCTCCATAATTAGAGCGGATATAATCAACTCGAGGCAGGCGGTTTTCGAACAAATGAGAGACCTCAATGTGCTGGTGCGGAAGAATAGGTTTGACCCCTTCGAACCAATTTTCATGGATGGAAATTTGCCCGTTACCAAGCCTCCATGCGATATGCTGTTCCATAAACTCTTTCACCCGAAACATGCGCTTCCATATGTGAGAAGCAAAGCTAGTGACAACAGCGTCCATAGGGTGTATCTCATAACAATATTTTGCCATCATGAATTCAGTCCAAAGAGATGAAGAACCACGCAACCTCCACCATAATTTCATGGCAAAGGCAGTGCCCAAATCCTCAAACTTCCTAATTCCAAGCCCCCCTTCATCCAATGGCCGGCTTATCCTTTTCCACCCAATCCAATGACATTTTCGCGAGCCATCCGAACCACTCCAAAAGAAATTCATTATTAATCGTTGCATGGTTGTAATCACATTTTTTGGGGGTTCTAAAACAGAAATGTAATAAATAGGAATTGCTTGGAGACAAGATTTGACAAGGGTTACCTTAGCATAGTGAGAGAGAGAAGCTTTCCTTGCCAAGATTCAATCCTCTTCTCCATTTTTTGGATTAGAGGATTAAAAAGAGCTTGAGTTTTTCGCCCCACATATAACGGACATCCCAAATAGATAATTGGAAGATCTTTTTTAACAAAGCCCGTGACTTCAGAAATAGCAACATCCTCGAAGCATCATTCCTCCCCGTGACGAAACAAGATTTGCCAATACTAACAAGTTGACTGAAAACTCTTGATATTTTTCTAAACACTTTTATGCGGCTGAGAGAGTCTTTCGCCCCATTACAAAAAATAATGATATCATCCGCATAAGATAAATGGGAGATCACTTTGGAGTATGAATATGAGCACGGTATACGATATTAGAATTGTGGAGATGAAGATAATTCAGCCCTCTGCTTAGAATTTCAGCGGCAATGATAAAAAGACTAGGAGAGAGAGGGTCTCCACTGGCGAAGACCCCTAGACGATTGAAAGAATCCACGGCTTTCTCCATTTACGAGAACGAGAAAACCAACAATTAGAGATACACCTGTAAACCATGTCCACCCATTCAATAGAAAAACCAAATTTTTTCAACACCTTGATAAGAGCAACCCAAGATATTCTATCATAAGCCTTGGCCATGTCTAGCTTTATAGCAATATTCGATCCCGAACTTTCTTTTTAATAGAAGACATCATTTCTTGCGCTAACAGGATGTTATCATGAATTACACGCCCTTGAACAAACCCACTTTGATTAGGAGAGATGATGCGAGGGAGAATCTGCCCTAATCTCTTTGTAAAGATTTTTGTGATAATCTTATTTGAAAAATTACAGAGACTTATAGGACGCAGATCAGAGAAGGATATTGGTTTGTCAATTTTCGGAATGGTAACAATAAGAGTGCTAGTCCAAGATCTCGGCATCTCAAAGCCAAGACAAAGAACTCCCTTATAGCACGATAAAGATCTTCCTTAATAATCTCCCAGCAGACAACATAGAAAACACCAGTAAAACCATCAGGGCCAGCAGCACCTTGCCCATTCATGCTTTTTATGATCTCCAACACTTCTTCCATACTCGGAACGCCTTTAAGCATGTCATTTTCATCTTCAGAAATTAAAGAAGGAATAAGATTCAAGAGGTCATCATGAACATTAGACACCACCCCATCCGCCGTCAATTGATTCTGATAGAAATCCACAGCCTCACTTTGAATTGCTTCCTTATTTGTGAGCATAACACCAGCACGATTACGAATTTTATGCAGAAATAACCGCTGCCTCTTTTTTTTCACATAGGACTGAAAAAATTTAGTGTTTGTCTCCCTCTTTGATCCACTTTATATTCGCTTTTTGACGCCAAAATTCATCTTCCGTAGCTAAAGCATATTTTAATTGAGCTTGGGCCAAACTTAAATCAGCTCTAGCCTCAACAGAAGGGTTACTTTCAAGAGCCAGCTCTTTGAGCAGAACTTCATCTTCAGCAATAGCCACTTGCTGATCAATCCGCCCAAACGTACATTTGTTCCAAGTTGATAAATCCCTCCTAAGCCGAGCTAGCTTCTTACTAAATCGAACCATGGGGCGCCCATCAATCCAAGCAGCCCAAGAATTCTTAACAGTGTCAAAAAAGGATGGATGTTTTATCCAAGCGTTGATGAAACGAAACGAACCTTTATGCACTTCAGCTTCCACTCGAATGTTGATCACCAAGGGGGAGTGATCAGAACAAGTTTTATTAAGATGCTTTACTGAAGTATTATCAAAGGAATTAAGCCAATTCTCATTATAGAACACCCTGTCAAGACGCTGACGGATTGATTTCCTACCAATCTGCATGTTCCACCACGTGAACTTGGAACCCACATATCCAGCATCAATAAGAGAAGACACTTGAATAGTATCAGAAAATTCAGCAATTTTCCGAGAAGGAATAGGGCGGCCCCCAAGCTTCTCCTCTTGATCAAGAACTACATTGAAATCTCCACAAACCAACCACGCAAGAGTAGTATCACTTAGACCGATTAAATCATCCCAAAGGATTCTTCTATCAAACTTATTACAACTAGCATGAACGCAAGTCAAAAGAATAGGATTAGGCCATAGACTATGCTTCACATGCATCGAGAGGGCTTGATTGCTATCTTGGACAACTTCACAAGAGAAACCATGCTTCCAAATAAACCAAATCCTTCCACTATCATTAGAAACACCCCCAGAGCAGTTTAACTTACGAACCAAGCAATCTAATTTAGCCTTATGAATTTTCGGCTCATAAATAGCCACAGCCGAAGCATTATGCAGAAACAGAAGCTTTTTAATTCTCCTCACAGTGGCCTTGTTTCCAATGCCACGAAGATTCCAACTGATAATTGCTACCATTGAGAAACTATAAAAAGAAATAAATGGAAGGCTAACCAGACTTAAGAAATGGGAGAGGCGGATTTACTCCTGTTTTTCCGATGTGAGACTTTGATGAAGCCCTCAGAATCTACTTGTTGTTGTTGATGAGATATAAAAGGTGTAGAGCCAGCCATGGCTGTAACAAAAGATGATGGAGGCGGTGTTGCCCTAGGGGAAAGGTTTAGGTTGTTGACAGGATGACCAGTCGGGGACAACTCCAATTCCAAATCCACCGTATCACCTGTAACCCTTTTTTCATTATATAAATTAGCAACATTCTGCAAAATTTTTCCTTCAACCTCGGAACTATTCTCCAACTCCGTATTGATTAGATCATTGCCCTCTTGTTCAATGTTGTTGTCTTGAACAACCTTTTCACACGCCTTTTTTAATGTTTTTTCCACAGCCTCTGGCAAGGGTTGACCCCGCTTTGCCACAAATATCTTCTTCTGTATATGATTTTGATGATTCAAAGAGTCAATATTCGATACTGATTCTTGAATCCTTTCATTAGTATTGGTCGAGACACCAACCTGATGGTTTAGGACCATCACATCCTCCTTATTACCAACATCAGTAGCCATTTTTCTTCCTTCCATTTCCTTGCCTTTGTTGCTTCTAATCTGGGGGTTTGCTCTTTTACACTGGGAGATATCATGACCCAGGGTGAAGCAATGTTTGCAATATTTCGGAATGTTATCATACTCCACTTTTTGATAGAAACTTGGAAGGACATCGCCACAATCAATGAAGACTTCTGTAGGCAACTTTTTAAGCACATCAACTTGGATCAAGATCTTTGCAATACTAGGGCGGGAAAGCTCCAAGGTAGCTTTGTCAAGCGCTAAGGGGGTGCCAATAGCTTGTGCAAGAGAGAACAAGAATGTTTTATTGAATAAGTGAACCGGAAGTCCGGGCAATCCAACCCAAACAGGAACGATAGATGATTCCTGTTCCGGCCTCCATGCCGGAGACCAAGCCAACGTACGCATGGGGAATTTAAAAACATACCAAACCTCCTTCATCCAAAGACGCTGATAATCTGCCTCCGTAGTTAATTGTATCAGAATATGCTTTGAGTCTAAATGACCCAGTTTATACACCCCTTTAAGATTAAACTTTGCAAAAGCAATCCTTGTGTCTTCCATAGAGGGTCTACCGTGTGAGAACTTACCAACGAGTGTCCATTTAAATGGCTTAGAAAATTGGTCAATTGCTTCTCGCGACAATTTAATAGCTGGTGTTCCTTTATGGGTTGATATCGGAGCAATGGGGAGAGCATTAGATTGCTGAATATCTGAGAAAAGAGCCGCAAAGGATTTGGGTTGTGATATACCAGGTTGCGTTATAACAGGCTGAGTATTAGGGTTAGGGTTAGATGCCGGAAGGTGAAGATTATGGTTAGGGTTTTCAGCCGCCACGCAGGGATCTTTAACGTTAACGCTAGGTTTTTGATAGTATATGCAATCAGATTGACGATGCGGAATCGGAGCCACTGGAACATCAAAGAAGGATGCCGGAAAAGCCATGTCGGCGCCCCTAGGGAAACCCTAGAGACGGCGACCAGAGAGCAGAAACCCTAGAGAGAAATTTCTAGAGAGAGAAAGCTAGAGAGAGAAAAATAATATAGAATAAACTTTTGAGATAACTTGTTTTGTTCTACTTTCCTTCCTGTCACCTCTATCTTTCTCAGCACGTTTTTTTTTTTTGGCGAAAAGAGGACGGTACCTCCCTAGATTTTATTAATTAGGAAAAATAAATACAAACATGGTGGGGGACATGACAACCTCAACCACCAGAGAATGAAAAACTAGGGGGGAGGCCTTACACAACGCGTAAGGTCCTCTACAATAGAGGGAGGGGAACCTAGAAAACAAAGCAAATAAGAGATACAAGAATCTAGCCATAAATGAAAACTATTTAAAACGGAAAATTGGAATGCCCGCCTTATCAAGATTGAGAAGTCCTCTACAATGATGGGGGAGATGGGACTGCGAATTCCAGATCTGATCAACCTTGGAGTCAACCGAAAAATTAGCTAAGCAATCAGCGACTTTGTTGCCTTCACGAAAAATGTGGGATATATGAACACTACACTGTTCCAAGATTAGGAAAATCTGTTGAACAATGTAGTAAATTTCCCATGGAATTTGGAAAACTTTGGTGAGAATTTTCATCAGAACCTCAGAATCAAGCTCCAACCAGACATGCATAATACCAAATTTATGGGCAAAAATCAGCCCATCAAGGGCAGCCATTGCTTCAGCCCACAAATGGGTACGGTGACCATAATATTTACCAAAAGCAAAGATGAACTTACCCTTAGAATTACGGATGATACCTCCACCTGAAGCTTCACCTGGATTACCCCGAGAAGCACCATCGCATTAAGTTTAAAGCAGCCATGAGAAGGTTTGATCCATTTTACCACTTTAGGAGCGATAAACTTTGGCGCATTTACAGGTAACCGAAAAACCTGATGAATGGCTGCATCAAAAGTTGTACTCTGAAAAGGAGGATGAAAGGAAGAAGCAATATCCGAAACCTGATGAATAATAGAGGAGATGAGGCTATGACCGTAAAACCGAGATCCTTCAAATGCCATTTGTTTCTAAAGCACCAAATATTCCAAGCAACAATTCCAGGAGAATAAAAGTAAGCCATCTATTCAACCTAGAAGTATTCTTGGTGCGATTAAACCACCATGACGAGAGAAGAGCACGGAACGAGCCCCGACTACAAATGAACTCCACACACCTGACCGAAATAATGCCAAACAAATTGAGCGGCCTCACCGTGAACAAATAAATGCTCCATACTTTCTATCGATGGGGAAGAACAGCAACCACATTTTGAGACAACATGAATGCCTCGCCTTTGTAAGGCCTCATCCGTAGGCACACCATTATGGAGGATTCTCCATAAAAGAACAGAATACTTGGGAGGGAGGTGTTTATGCCATAAAGATGCAAATATAGGGCTAGTGATGTGAGTTTGCCGACATTCACGCCAAGCTGAAGAGATTGAAAACTTACCCGTAGGAGACGGCTTCCATATGATTTTATCATCATGTTCACTAAGAGTAATTTTCTGAGCATCTATCAACGCCAAAAGGGAATCACCAAAATTATCTCGGATATGCGCAGCCCGAGGAAGCCGATTCTCAAACAATGTGAAAACTTCAACATGCTGAAATGGAAGAATAGGCTTAACCCCGTCAAATCCAAATCGATCAATCTGTTGATCTCATTTTGTTCGTGGTCAAAGAAAACTACCCTAGCTGTAGGAACCTGTAGCTCGGCAGGTGCCATGGCTTCTGATCCAAATGTAAGGGCGAATGGGGCTTCACCTGTAAGCCCCTGGGTGGTTGCGCGGACTGCCCAGAGAACAATGGGAAGTTCGTCCAACTAGCTGCCAGCTCGCCCAACCAAGCCCATCTTAAGTGCAGATAGGACCAGTTTATTCGCTACTTCTGATTGCCCGTTACCCTGTGGATATGTGACTGACGACTTCTAATGCTTGACGCCCAATCTGTTCATCTCCATTTCAAAGGTTGTAGAGAATTTTAGCCCGTTATCCATTACAATAGCTCGCAGAATCCCAAATTGACACCAAATATAATCATGAATAAAGTTGATGGCATTTTCCTCTGTAATCTTTGCTGAAGGCTTGGCCTCAACCCATTTGGTGAAGTAGTCAATGGCTACGATCACGTAATTACATTTTCCCCAGGCGGGTGGGAAGGGACCAATCAAGTCAACTCCCCACATGCTGAAAGGCCAAGCTGCGACCACTGGAGTTTGCTCCGTTGTAGGCAGTCTAGGTAGGTCGGAAAATATTTGGCACTTGTCGCACTGCTAAACAAAATCATGAGCGTTTGCTCTCATGTGAGGCCAATAATACCCAAGGTAATTAACTTGTCGGCCAAAGTTCTGGCCCCCAGGTGTCTACCACAAACCCCACAAAGTACCTCGTGCATCAGTTGAGTGACCTCCATGGGGTGAACGTATCTTAGCAATGGTTTAGTGAATGACCTTCTGAATAATGCATCTCCATGAATGACATACCTCGGGGCTTTCTTCTTGATCGCTCGAGCTGCTTTCTCATCTGTAGGTAGCTCGCCCCTTTCAATGTAGTCCTTTATTTCCTTGATCCAGCACTTTGTGTAAATCCATTCTCTACTGGTGTCTTCCAGGCATTGAATTTGAACCCTCTCGTATGCTGGATGCTCTAAATAGGATATTGGCTCTCCATGCTGCTCGTCCGATGTGGCCAACTTTGAAAGTAGGTCGGCCAACTCGTTATCATTTTGACCTACCCTTTGTATCTACCAAAATTCCAAGTCTTTGACCAACTCCTTTACTAGATCACAGTATTTGACTAAGGTACGGTTCAGCACTTCATATTCCCCTTTGACTTGGTTTACGATCAAGTGAGAGTCACAGTAGGCCATTACTTTAGTAGCTCTGAAACATTTGGCGTACTCAATAGCTGCGACCAAGGCTTCATATTCGGCCTGATTGTTGGAAGCTTCAAACTTGAACCTCAGGGCTTCCTCGAACACTTTGCCTGTCTCTGGCTCGACTATAACAATCCCAACTCCAATAACATTCTTTGTTGCCGATCCATCATAATAGACTTTCCAGCAATCGTCGGGCAAACTTACAGTGGGCTGAATTGTAAGCTCCTTTCCCTTCGTTTTTTCCTTCTGAGCTCTCACTTCGCTATCTTCCTTGGTGAACGTTAGCTCAACCAAGAAGTCTGCCAAAGGTTGAGCCTTCAATGCCTTTCGAGGCATGTACTCAATGTCGAACTCTGTTAGCTCTATTGACCAATTGAGTAGTCGACCTGAACTTTCTGGCTTGTGCAAAATCTTCCTTAGGGGAGCATTTGTTAAAACGACAATTAGGTGAGCTAGGAAATAAGCTTGTAGCTTCCTGGATGCCACGACCAAGGCGTAGGCCACCTTTTCTGCATTATAGTATCGGCCTTCCACATCAGACAAAGCCTTGCTCACATAATATACAGGCTTCTGAAGCCCCCCTTCTTCTCGAACTAGTACGGCGGCCACAGCTTGATCGCCAACTGATAGATACACAAACAAAGTTTCTCCCATAACCGGTCTGCTCAATAACGGAGGAGAGGCAAGATACTCCTTAAGCTGCTGGAACGATGAAGAACATTCGACCGTCCACTCAAAGTTTTTTGTCCCCCTCAGAGATTTAAAGAAGGGGATAGACATCTCTGCCGACTTAGCAATAAAGCGACCTAGGGCTACCACCCTACCATTTAGTCGCTGCATCTCCTTAATACATGTAGGCTCCTTCATTTGGTGTAATGAAGAGGGCCAATCCAAATGTCATTGGGTGAGAAAGGATCTGATGTTCAGGCCGTGTAATGAAGGTGGCTTGGGCCTTCGTCGTTTTGAAGATATTTCTATGGCTTTTGCTATGAAACTTTTGTGGCGTCTTAGATGCTCCCATTCTCTTTGGTCCGAATTCATGCTTGACAAGTATTGTTTTGGCTCTCATCCCATGGATGCGGGAAAGCCAACTTTCGCTTCTCATATTTGGAGCCGTATGATTCAAGCTAAAGATATCGTTGAAAATCATATTGCTTGGCGGATCGGTAGGGGGGATGTTTCTATTCATGAAAATTGGTTGGAAGGTCCTCGGCTTAATCTTCCTGGAAATCATATTGAAGTCTCCTCCTTGTTTCATGAGGGTCAGCCGAGATCTAATTATATTTGCGATACGTATGGCCCGGATGTTCTTAACTCTATTCATCATCAGAATATTTCTCTCTCTGATACGCCTGACTGTATTTATTGGACTCCCTCGCTTAAAGGTCAGTTTTCTCTTTCCTCGGCTTGGCAAGTGTGTAGAATGGCTAATGCTCGGAATTTGTTTTTTGAGTATTGCTGGAACAAATATATTCCGTTGAAAGTCTCTATTTTCCTTTGGCGGTTGTTACATAATGGCCTTCCTACTGATGTGGCTATTCAATCTAGAGGTATATCCCTTGTGTCTTCTTGTGTTTGTTGTTCGTAGCATTCTTTAGAAGATTCTACTCACCTTTTCGTTCAAAGTCAAGTGGCTTTTGAAACTTGGGATTGGTTTGCTAGGCTGTTTGGTGTTCATATCTCTTACAACAATGTTAAAACTATCCTGGATAGCTGGTGGTTCAACTCGACCCTTGGAAAAAATAAAGGTTTTCTTTGGCTTTCTCGCATTCTCCCTTGTTTTACTCTTTGGGAGTTATGGAAGGGTCGAAACAAAGCTAGGTTTGAGGATATTCATATGTCCTCTTCTAGGATCATCCGGGAGGTTTTTGTGCAGATTGGTTCTATCATTAAGGCTTACAGCCTTTCTTTCCCTTCTTCCGACTTAGAAAGTCATATTTTTCATTGCTTTCACCTTCCTAAGGCTGTTCCTAAGCCTCGGTTTTTAAAGTTTGTTCATTGGAATTCTCCTCGTTCGGAAATGCTCAAGCTTAATACAGATGGAGCTTCTAAAGGAAATCCGGGTATCAGTTCTGGAGGTGGTATTTTCAGAAACAAGAATGGTAAGTTGTTATTTGCTTATTCCAAGTTCTATGGTAATAGACGGCCTCCTTTATGCATCTCATTTTGGTATTTCTTCTCTTTGGCTTGAAATTGATTCTGAAATTCTTTTAAATGTGCTAATCCGTGATTTTCATATTCCTTGGAGTATTTGGTACGAGGTTCTTCATATAAAAAGGCTTATTTCGCATATTGGTGTTAGAGTGACTCATATTCTGCGTGAAGGTAATCAGGTTGCTGATGGTTTGGCTAATGTCGCTGCGGTCTCGAGATCTAATTCAGAATATTACTCTTTTAGTGATCTCCCTCACCGTTGCAAAGGTGCTTATACTTTAGATAGGGCTGCTATCCCTTATATTAGATTTTAGTTTTTGATGTTTTCTATTGTATTTTTCCTGCTTTCGTTGGTAGGTAGTTTCCCCTCCCCCTTTTGTAGAGTACCTTACTGCTTGTGTAAGGACTCCCCCCGTTTCCTTTCCAGGTGGTCGAGGTTGTCATGTCCCCCACCTTGTTTTGTATTTTTCTTTTTAATTAATAAAATCTAGGGAGTACCGTCTCCTTTCGCCAAAAAAAAAAAAAAAGATTTTAGTTTTTGATGTTTTCTATTGTATTTTTCCTGCTTTCGTTGGTAGGTAGTTTCCCCTCCCCCTTTTGTAGAGTACCTTACGGCTTGTGTAAGGACTCCCCCCGTTTCCTTTCCAGGTGGTTGAGGTTGTCATGTCCCCCTCCTTGTTTTGTTATTTTCTTTTTTAATTAATAAAATCTAGGGAGTACCGTCTCCTTTCGCCAAAAAAAAAAAATAGTTACCACTTCTTCTAGCTCGTCCAGAGGTTCTAGCTCCGGCCCATCTCTGAACATCAGGGTCTCAATGATTATTTCATGAACCCTTTGTATTTCCTCGACCCCCAAGTGTGGAGCCTCTTCAACTATCTTGTCATCCAATTTTGCTGCAATCTCCCCCGTGGTTGCCCCTGAGTTTTGGTAGATCTGAAAGCGTAGCTCGCCTATGATGACTTGGTCGACCATAACTGCTTCTGTTTTGACCGTAGTGTTTTGGGAGGGATGTGTCGGCTCAGTCATGACATGGTCATGTGAGTGATAGGTCGCCTCCTCTACACAGGTGATTGTAGATAGTCATGAAGTTGTGGTGACAGATTTTGAAAGTTTCCAGCTGACCTCAGGAGTTTCGATTTCTAGCTCCCTTTTCTTTCTTATTCGAAGGACGTGATCAAGATAAGCCCTGGCTGTACTCAGGACGCAGCCTACTCCAGCTAATGTAGGAAACTTTACCAGCTGATGGGGGATAGAGGCCACCATTCCTAGTGCGACCTGGCCAGGAATTCCCAAGATAGCACCATAATCACTTATTACGTCAATAACAATAAAAGTTAACTTAGTCACGACCCTGAAAGGGTGCTGTCCTATGTCGACCACCAGCTCGACCTGCCCCTTGGCTTCCACCCTATGGTTGGTGAAGCCCTCAAGTCGACCATCTTAAGGTGACAATCTTTCCTTTGTCAATCCCATCTCTTGGAAAGTTCTGTAGTAGATAATATCCTTGCAAGCCCTTGTATCTACCAATATCCTGCTCGTCGTACAACCATCTATCAACCCCAAAATTACCAAAACTTGCTCTCTAGCGGCCAAATTGGTGGCTAGTTCGTCAGGGTAGAAACTGATGACCTCCACTTTGATGTAGCTCCTAGGTGGCACGTGCGGAGCTTTGGTGAGCTGAAAAATCTTGTGCTTCAGAGCGGTGTTGCTTGCTTTCTCAGTGATTACCCCTAAATTCAATCAAGGCTGCCTGGGTTTAGGTATACCCCCTGCAGCTCGCTCGCCTTCGCCAGGTCTAGCTCCTTTTGCAAATATGTCCAGCCTTCCACTGTCGACCCACTTCTGAATGATACGCTTCAAGCTTATGCACTCTTCTGTAGTATGACCCGTTTTCTTGTGGTAGTCACAATAATTGATGTTGTCCCTTCTACACTTATTTCCTAGGTTCATTGGAGCAGGCGGGCCTAGCTCGGCTGAATTCATGATTTCAGTGCAACTCAAAGTCAACGGGGTAAAACTCTCAGGCTCTCTCTCTGTCACCCTTGTTCTGTTCTTCCCCTTGTTGTTGTTGCCACCGTGATTCGCCTGATCCCCTTTATTAGATTCTCCAGCATCGGACTGCTTCGAACCTTTCTCCTTTTTCTTTTCTTTTCTCTCTTTAGCTTTTTTTTTTTTTTTGGTGAAAAGAGGACGGTACCTCCCTAGATTTTATTGATTAGAAATAAAAATACAAAAGCGGTGTGGGACATGACGGCCTCAAACCACCGAGAAACAACCTATGGGAGGAGGCCATACACAAACTGTAAGACCTACTACACAAGAGGGAAAGGGGATGACTAGAAACATAAGATAATAAATAAAACAAAAATCTAGCCATAAAATCAAGTACGAAAAGAAGGAACTCCTGCACTATCAAGAACATAAGCTCCATAGCAGCAAGGAGAGAGCTCTGAGTGATGATACCACGCCATATCCGCCTTACAATCCGCCGCCTCATTAGCTAAACCATCAGCCACTCTATTGCCTTGTCGAAGGAAGTTTTTTTTTTTTCGGCGAAAAGAGGACGGTACCTCCCTAGATTTTATTGATTAGAAACAAAAATACAAAAGCGGTGTGGGACATGACGGCCTCAAACCACCGAGAAACAACCTATGGGAGGAGGCCATACACAAACTGTAAGACCTACTACACAAGAGGGAAAGGGGATGACTAGAAACATAAGATAATAAATAAAACAAAAATCTAGCCATAAAATCAAGTACGAAAAGAAGGAACTCCTGCACTATCAAGAACATAAGCTCCATAGCAGCAAGGAGAGAGCTCTGAGTGATGATACCACGCCATATCCGCCTTACAATCCGCCGCCTCATTAGCTAAACCATCAGCCACTCTATTGCCTTGTCGAAGGATGTGCGTAACATGAACATGAATAGAATTCATAATGTAATGAATTCGCTGAATCAAGTAGTGAATTTCCCAAGGGATATGGAATACCTTCGTAATGATTTTCATTAAAACCTCCGAATCAACCTCCAACCAAACATTATTAATCCCAAAATCAACCGCATACAAAAGGCCATCCAAAGCAGCCCTAGCTTCAGCCCAAATGTTTGTTTGCACACCATAGAATTTACCATACGCGAAAATGAGTTTACCTTGAGAGTTTCTAAAAATGCCTCCGCCTGAAGCAATTCCCGGATTTCCTCTAGACACACCATCCGAATTTAACTTGTAAACTCCTAGACTAGGTTTAGCCCAAGCAACCATCCGAACCTTAGGATGCCGAGGAAGAGCTGTCCTAATAGAAAATACATTTTTTGCATGCAGATCAGCCACGTTGCTCTCAAAACGCAGATTATGCGCCTTAGCAATATCCGAAACTTGTTGAACAATGGAGGAGATTAGAACATGATAAGGGATTTTAATCCCTTCAAAAACCATTTGTTTCTGTAGCACCATATATTCCAGCAAATTACCCCCGGGAGAATAGAAAACAACCACTTACCAAATGAGGTTGAGGCTTTAGGAATCTCATACCACCACGAACATAACAGCTGCCTTAGGTTTCCCATTCGAAGCACACCACCAAGAAGAAGGCTAAAATGATTCCACATTGTCCGAGCCAAATCCCCAAAAACAAAAAGATGATCAATGAATTCCATATGAGGCCGAATACAACAAGAACATCTAGAGACCACCCGAATACCCCGTTTCGAAGCGCTTCATCCGTAGGAAGCCCACGATGTAAGGCCCTCCAAAGAAGAATAGACATTTTCATCGGTAAATGTTTATGCCAAATGCTTTTGAACACAAAGCTGGAAGCATGACCTTGACGACATTCACGCCAAGCGTAATTAATGGAGAATTTCCCCGAGGATGAAGGCTTCCAAATAAGAACATCCTCCTTCCCATTGAGCACAATTTGCTGCTCCCTTATAACTCTAGCAAGCTGCCCCCCAAATTGATCATTGATGTAATCATACTTAGGGACGGAGTTCTCAAAAAACGTGTAAATTTCGATATGCTCAAATGGGAGATTTGGGAGAGAACCATCCAGCCACTTCTCATGAATAGATAAATAACCTTGCCCAACTCTCCAACCCATTCTCTCTTCCATGAAATCCTTGATGCTAATCATTCTCTTCCAAACATGCGAAGCAAAGCTTGTAATGACAGCATCCATCGGATGAGTCTCATAACAATATTTATTGAGCATAAAAGAGGACCATAGAGAAACAGACCCTCGGAACCTCCACCAAAGCTTCATTGCAAAAGAAATGCTGATATCCTCAAACTTGCGAATACCAAGCCCCCCTTCGTCTTGGGGTTGGCTGATTCGGTCCCAACCTATCCAATGACATTTGTGATGGCCATCAACTCCGCTCCAGAAAAAGTTCATAATCATTCGCTGCATGGCTGTAATAACACCTTTGGGAGGCTCTAAAACAGACATGTAGTATAAGGGGATGGATTGAAGAGAAGATTTTATAAGAATTACCTTAGCACCATATGAGAGCAACTTTCCTTGCCAAGAAGCCAAACGAGATTCCATCTTCCTCAACAAAGGGCCAAAAAGAGACTTAGTTTTTCGACCCACATAAAGAGGGCAGCCCAAATAAGTAAGAGGCAGGTCCTTTTTTTTAAACCCTGTAGCATCAGAAATGGCTAAATCTTTATCCTCATCATATTTCCCCGTAACAAAACAAGATTTACCAATGCTAACCAACTGGCCCGAGAAAGCTTGGTATTTTTCCAGACAAAGCATGTGTTTCTGAAGAGAATGTTGCGCCCCATTGCAGAAAATGATGATATCATCCGCATAAGAAAGATGGGAAACAACCGGGGTATGGGGATGCGACCGGTACCTAAGACGAGGCTGGCTTTCATGGAGATAATTCAGCCCTCTACTAAGGACTTCAGCTGCAATAATAAAGAGACTAGGAGATAGGGGATCCCCTTGACGAAGGCCTCTTGAAGAATGAAAAAAACCGCAGCTTTCCCCATTAATCAATATAGAGAACCAACATTCAGAAATGCAACGATAAATCATATCAACCCATTCAATGGCAAAACCAAATTTCTTCAACACTTTAATTAACGACAACCAGGAGATCCTATCATACGCCTTTGCCATATCCAGCTTGATGGCTATATTAGACCCACGAACTTTCTTCTTAATCGAATGCATCAACTCTTGAGCCAGCAATATGTTCTCATGAATGACTCTACCTTTAACAAACCCACTTTGATTCAGCGAAATAATGCGAGGAAGGATCCGCCCCAACCGACAAGTAAAAATCTTAGTAATTATCTTGTTAGAGAAATTACACAGGCTTATGGGCCTTAAATCCGAGAAGGTGATAGGGGAATCAACCTTCGGCAAGGTAACAATCAAAGTACTTGTCCAAGATCTAGGCATCTCAAAACCAGCAAAGAATTCCTTTATAGCTCTAAGAAGGTCATCCTTGATAATATCCCAACAAATCATGTAAAACATACCTGTGAAACCATCCGGACCAGCTGCACTCTGAGCATTCATACTTTTTACAATCTCAAAAACTTCATCAATAGAAGGCGTGGCAATAAGAGAAGCATTTTCTTCCGAGGAAATAAGAGTTGGAATAAGATTTAAGAGATCGTCATGAGCATTCGGGTCTACCATATTAGACTCCGCCCGAAGCTGGTTGTGATAGAACTCAATGGCTTCCTGTTGAATGTCCCCTTTAGAAGAAAGAAGATTTCCTTCCCTATCACGAATCCGGTGAATAAACAGCCATTGCCTCTTTTTCTTGACGTAAGCATGGAAAAATTTTGTATTACGGTCCCCTTCTTTAATCCAACGAATGTTAGCTTTTTGCCTCCAAAAAGACTCCTCCAGAACAAGCGTATGCTGCAAATGCGCCTGAGCAAGACTAAGAGCAGCCCTATTTTCCTCCGATGGATCCAACTCAACCATGTTTTCTTTGACCAAAACCTCATCTTCAGCAAGAGATACTTGCTGCTCAATCCGGCCAAACACATTTTTATTCCAAAGAGACAAGGATTTTCTAAGGCGGGCCAGCTTCTTCCCAAAACACACCATAGGCCTCCCATCCATCCAATCCGCCCAAGATTTTTTAACCACTTCCAAAAAGGAAGAGTGCTTAGTCCATGCATTGATGAAACGAAAAGAGCCTCGACATAACTCCGCTTCAGCCCTAATAGAAACAACCAAAGGAGCATGATCCGAGCAAGTCCTATTTAAGTGAGTCACAGTAGTACTATGGAATGTTTGCAGCCAATGCTCATTGTAGAAAACTCTATCAATACGTTGAAGAATTGACCTGCTCCCAAGCCGCTTATTCCACCAAGTATATTTAGATCCCAAGAAACCAGCATCAATAAGAGACGAGACCTGAATGGTATCCGAGAATTCTCTAACCTTCCTTGGAGTAACAAGAGTCCCACCAAGCTTGTCATCTTGATCTAAAACGGCATTAAAATCCCCCACAACCATCCAAGCCAAATGTGTAGAACTTAATGCAATAAGATCATCCCATAACTTTCTTCTCTCATATTTATTACACCTCGCATGAACACAAGTGACAAGAACAGGTAAAGGCCATAAAACATGAGAAATCTGAATAGTAATTGCTTGATCACTATCATGGACCATTTGACAATCAAAACCATGCTTCCATATGAACCAAATCCGCCCACTACCATTAGAAATGCCCCCACTACAATGCGGTTTCGAACCACTGAAGGAATACAAGAAGGATGTTGTTTTGGCTCATAAACAGCCAATGCCGAAGCTCCATGCAGATTAAACAATTTATTGACTCTTCTAATCGTGGCTTTGTTAGCAAGGCCACGAAGGTTCCAACTTAAGACAACTACCATTGATAAACGAAATGATAAAAAAATAAAGAGACTCACACCTAATTAAGATGGAGGGGAGGCAGATTTGCTTCGATTCTTCCTTGGTTTCACAACAGTGAAACCCTCCAAGTCAACATTGGAGCTACTAGATGCATTGAAAGGAGTAGATCCAGCCCTTTCGGTAACAAAGGTTGAATGAAGTACCGTAGCCCTAGGAGATAGATTTAGATTTCCAACCGGGTCATTTCCAGCCTGTGCTATTTCCTCGCCACTCACAATGTTTTCCACATTACCACCATTATTTGCTTTATGAGCAGCCACTTGCTGCAGAATAACCTCTTCAATTAAGTTGGCTGCATCAACTTGGCCATCCTCTTCTATGTCCTCAACATTATCCTTCGTAGAGACCCCAACCTGGTCATCAATAATTGCCTCAACATTATCCTTCGTAGAGACCCCAACCTGGTCATCAACAACTTCAATGGGCTGCGCAACCACTTTTTTGCACGCCTTTTGTAAAGCTTTATTAACAGCCTCCGGAAGAACAGCTCCTCGTTTGGCCATTATAGGAAACGATGTTTTTAATTCCTCCTTACTCTTTCCCCCATCATCCTTACTAACACTTTTTTCTTTCCCAGTATCCTTCTGCCCAACAAGCTTCTGCCCGAGAGAAGGATTTGCACGTTTACAAGTGCCAACATCATGCCCAAGCATAAAACAATGCTTACAATACTTTGGAAGGTTATCGTATTCCACCTTTTGATAAAAGCTCGGAATGCAGTCCCCACAATCAATGAATACCTCACTAGGAAGCTTTTTTGTTACATCAACTTGGACAAGAACTTTAGCAATACTCGGTCTAGATAACTCCGCAGTTGGCTTATCTAGCGACAAAGGAGTGCCAATGGCCTTGGCTAAAGAGAAGATGATAGACCTATCAAAAAGATGAATGGGAAGACCGGGAAGACCTACCCAAACAGGAACAATGGGAGATTCTTGTTCTGGGCGCCAAGACGGAGACCATGCAAGAGTTCTCATGGGAAACCTATGTACGTACCACACCTCCTTCATCCATAATCGCTGATAATCTACTTCCGTTGTGAGCTGAATTAGTAAATGTTTGGCATCCAACTGACCCAATTTGTATGCCCCTTTCAAATGAAATTTCGAAAACGCAATACGAGTATCTTCCATGGAAGGTCTACCATGAGAAAATTTACCAACCAGGGTCCACCGAAAAGGCTGGGCAAGCTTGTCAATAACTTCTTTGGAAAGCTTGAGGGAAGGAGTACCTTTGCGATTTTCCAATGGGATGATTGGAAAAGCACAAGAACCGAAAGAACCATTAGTAGGCGCATGAAACAAATCTGCAAATGACTTAGTTTTAGGCGCATCATTAGGGTTTGTGTTTGTAGGATTAGGGTTTGTGTTTGTAGGATTAGGATTTGGTTGAGGCGGCTGGTTTGTAGGATTAGGGTTTGCATGCGGCAATTGATTAGGGTTTAATTGATTAGGGTTTGCATGCGGCAATTGATTAGGGTTTGTTGCAGTCGCCATATCATACAGGCCATGATGCACAATGGAAGGATTAAAGTAGGGATTTTTGTTGCTTGAATTCATGGAGGAAAAGAAATTACCCGGAGAAACCATGGCTGCCGGAGCAGCAAGGAAGAAAGAGGAGCCCTAGGGCAAACCCTAGGATCGCCGGCACACACACACTGATCGCACCTTAAGTGCGTGAGAGAGGAGAGAGCGTTTTTTAAGTTGATTTGTTCATTTCTTGTCGAAGGATGTGCGTAACATGAACATGAATAGAATTCATAATGTAATGAATTCGCTGAATCAAGTAGTGAATTTCCCAAGGGATATGGAATACCTTCGTAATGATTTTCATTAAAACCTCCGAATCAACCTCCAACCAAACATTATTAATCCCAAAATCAACCGCATACAAAAGGCCATCCAAAGCAGCCCTAGCTTCAGCCCAAATGTTTGTTTGCACACCATAGAATTTACCATACGCGAAAATGAGTTTACCTTGAGAGTTTCTAAAAATGCCTCCGCCTGAAGCAATTCCCGGATTTCCTCTAGACACACCATCCGAATTTAACTTGTAAACTCCTAGACTAGGTTTAGCCCAAGCAACCATCCGAACCTTAGGATGCCGAGGAAGAGCTGTCCTAATAGAAAATACATTTTTTGCATGCGAGATCAGCCACGTTGCTCTCAAAACGCAGATTATGCGCCTTAGCAATATCCGAAACTTGTTGAACAATGGAAGAGATTAGAACATGATAAGGGATTTTAATCCCTTCAAAAAACCATTTGTTTCGTAGCACCATATATTCCAGCAAATTACCCCGGGAGAATAGAAAACAACCACTTACCAAATGAGGTTGAGGCTTTAGGAATCTCATACCACCACGAACATAACAGCTGCCTTAGGTTTCCCATTCGAAGCACACCACCAAGAAGAAGGCTAAAATGATTCCACATTGTCCGAGCCAAATCCCCAAAAACAAAAAGATGATCAATGAATTCCATATGAGGCCGAATACAACAAGAACATCTAGAGACCACCTGAATACCCCGTTTCGAAGCGCTTCATCCGTAGGGAAGCCCACGATGAAAGGCCCTCCAAAGAAGAATAGACATTTTCATCGGTAAATGTTTATGCCAAATGCTTTTGAACACAAAGCTGGAAGCATGACCTTGACGACATTCACGCCAAGCGAGAATTAATGGAGAATTTCCCCGAGGATGAAGGCTTCCAAATAAGAACATCCTCCTTCCCATTGAGCACAATTTGCTGCTCCCTTATAACTCTAGCAAGCTGCCCCCAAATTGATCATTGATGTAATCATACTTAGGGACGGAGTTCTCAAAAAACGTGTAAATTTCGATATGCTCAAATGGGAGATTTGGGAGAGAACCATCCAGCCACTTCTCATGAATAGATAAATAACCTTGCCCAACTCTCCAACCCATTCTCTCTTCCATGAAATCCTTGATGCTAATCATTCTCTTCCAAACATGCGAAGCAAAGCTTGTAATGACAGCATCCATCGGATGAGTCTCATAACAATATTTATTGAGCATAAAAGAGGACCATAGAGAAACAGACCCTCGGAACCTCCACCAAAGCTTCATTGCAAAAGAAATGCTGATATCCTCAAACTTGCGAATACCAAGCCCCCCTTCGTCTTGGGGTTGGCTGATTCGGGCCCAACCTATCCAATGGCATTTGTGATGGCCATCAACTCCGCTCCAGAAAAAGTTCATAATAATTCGCTGCATGGCTGTAATAACACCTTTGGGAGGCTCTAAAACAGACATGTAGTATAAGGGGATGGATTGGAGACAAGATTTTATAAGAATTACCTTAGCACCATATGAGAGCAACTTTCCTTGCCAAGAAGCCAAACGAGATTCCATCTTCCTCAACAAAGGGCCAAAAAGAGACTGAGTTTTTCGACCCACATAAAGAGGGCAGCCCAAATAAGTAAGAGGCAGGTCCTTTTTTTGAAACCCTGTAGCATCAGAAATGGCTAAATCTTTATCCTCATCATATTTCCCCGTAACAAAACAAGATTTACCAATGCTAACCAACTGGCCCGAGAAAGCTTGGTATTTTTCCAGACAAAGCATGTGTTTCTGAAGAGAATGTTGCGCCCCATTGCAGAAAATGATGATATCATCCGCATAAGAAAGATGGGAAACAACCGGGGTATGGGGATGCGACCGGTACCTAAGACGAGGCTGGCTTTCATGGAGATAATTCAGCCCTCTACTAAGGACTTCAGCTGCAATAATAAAGAGACTAGGAGATAGGGGATCCCCTTGACGAAGGCCTCTTGAAGAATGAAAAAAACCGCAGCTTTCCCCATTAATCATATAGAGAACCAACATTCAGAAATGCAACGATAAATCATATCAACCCATTCAATGGCAAAACCAAATTTCTTCAACACTTTAATTAACGACAACCAGGAGATCCTATCATACGCCTTTGCCATATCCAGCTTGATGGCAATATTAGACCCACAAACTTTCTTCTTAATCGAATGCATCAACTCTTGGGCCAGCAATATGTTCTCATGAATGACTCTACCTTTAACAAACCCACTTTGATTCATCGAAATAATGCGAGGAAGGATCCGCCCCAACCGACAAGTAAAAATCTTAGTAATTATCTTGTTAGAGAAATTACAAAGGCTTATGGGCCTTAAATCCGAGAAGGTGATAGGGGAATCAACCTTCGGCAAGGTAACAATCAAAGTACTTGTCCAAGATCTAGGCATCTCAAAACCGGCAAAGAATTCCTTTATAGCTCTAAGAAGGTCATCCTTGATAATATCCCAACAAATCATGTAAAACATACCCGTGAAACCATCCGGACCAGTGCACTCGAGCATTCATACTTTTTACAATCTCAAAACTTCATCAATAGAAGGCGTGGCAATAAGAGAAGCATTTTCTTCCGAGGAAATAAGAGTTGGAATAAGATTTAAGAGATCGTCATGAGCATTCGGGTCTACCATATTAGACTCCGCCCGAAGCTGGTTGTGATAGAACTCAACGGCTTCCTGTTGAATGTCCCCTTTAGAAGAAAGAAGATTTCCTTCCCTATCACGAATCCGGTGTATAAACAGCCTTTGCCTCTTTTTCTTGACGTAAGCATGGAAAAATTTTGTATTACGGTCCCCTTCTTTAATCCAACGAATGTTAGCTTTTTGCCTCCAAAAAGACTCCTCCGTAACAAGCGTATGCTGCAAATGCGCCTGAGCAAGACTAAGAGCAGCCCTATTTTCCTCCGATGGATCCAACTCAACCATGTTTTCTTTGACCAAAACCTCATCTTCAGCAAGAGATACTTGCTGCTCAATCCGGCCAAACACATTTTTATTCCAAAGAGACAAGGATTTTCTAAGGCGGGCCAGCTTCTTCCCAAAACACACCATAGGCCTCCCATCCATCCAATCCGCCCAAGATTTTTTAACCACTTCCAAAAAGGAAGAGTGCTTAGTCCATGCATTGATGAAACGAAAAGAGCCTCGACATAACTCCGCTTCAGCCCTAATAGAAACAACCAAAGGAGCATGATCCGAGCAAGTCCTATTTAAGTGAGTCACAGTAGTACTATGGAATGTTTGCAGCCAATGCTCATTGTAGAAAACTCTATCAATACGTTGAAGAATTGACCTGCTCCCAAGCCGCTTATTCCACCAAGTATATTTAGATCCCAAGAAACCAGCATCAATAAGAGACGAGATCTGAATGGTATCCGAGAATTCTCTAACCTTCCTTGGAGTAACAAGAGTCCCACCAAGCTTGTCATCTTGGTCTAAAACGGCATTAAAATCCCCCACAACCATCCAAGCCAAATGTGTAGAACTTAACGCAATAAGATCATCCCATAACTTTCTTCTCTCATATTTATTACACCTCGCATGAACACAAGTGACAAGAACTGGTAAAGGCCATAAAACATGAGAAATCTGAATAGTAATTGCTTGATCACTATCATGGACCATTTGACAATCAAAACCATGCTTCCATATGAACCAAATCCGCCCACTACCATTAGAAATGCCCCCACTACAATGCAGTTTTCGAACCACTGAAGGAATACAAGAAGGATGTTGTTTTGGCTCATAAACAGCCAATGCCGAAGCTCCATGCAGATTAAACAATTTATTGACTCTTCTAATCGTGGCTTTGTTAGCAAGGCCACGAAGGTTCCAACTTAAGACAACTACCATTGATAAACGAAATGATAAAAAATAAAGAGACTCACACCTAATTAAGATGGAGGGGAGGCAGATTTGCTTCGATTCTTCCTTGGTTTCACAACAGTGAAACCCTCCAAGTCAACATTGGAGCTACTAGAAGCATTGAAAGGAGTAGATCCAGCCCTTTCGGTAACAAAGGTTGAATGAAGTACCGTAGCCCTAGGAGATAGATTTAGATTTCCAACCGGGTCATTTCCAGCCTGTGCTATTTCCTCGCCACTCACAATGTTTTCCACATTACCACCATTATTTGCTTTATGAGCAGCCACTTGCTGCAGAATAACCTCTTCAATTAAGTTGGCTGCATCAACTTGGCCATCCTCTTCTATGTCCTCAACATTATCCTTCGTAGAGACCCCAACCTGGTCATCAACAACTTCAATGGGCTGCGCAACCACTTTTTTGCACGCCTTTTGTAAAGCTTTATTAACAGCCTCCGGAAGAACAGCTCCTCGTTTGGCCATTATAGGAAACGATGTTTTTAATTCCTCCTTACTCTTTCCCCCATCATCCTTACTAACACTTTTTTCTTTCCCAGTATCCTTCTGCCCAACAAGCTTCTGCCCGAGAGAAGGATTTGCACGTTTACAAGTGCCAACATCATGCCCAAGCATAAAACAATGCTTACAATACTTTGGAAGGTTATCGTATTCCACCTTTTGATAAAAGCTCGGAATGCAAATTCCCCACAATCAATGAATACCTCACTAGGAAGCTTTTTTGTTACATCAAGTTGGACAAGAACTTTAGCAATACTCGGCCTAGATAACTCCGCAGTTGGCTTATCTAGCGACAAAGGAGTGCCAATGGCCTTGGCTAAAGAGAAGATGATAGACCTATCAAAAAGATGAATGGGAAGACCGGGAAGACCTACCCAAACAGAACAATGGGAGATTCTTGTTCTCGGGCGCCAAGACGGAGACCATGCAAGAGTTCTCATGGGAAACCTATGAACGTACCACACCTCCTTCATCCATAATCGCTGATAATCTACTTCAGTTGTGAGCTGAATTAGTAAATGTTTGGCATCCAACTGACCCAATTTGTATGCCCCTTTCAAATGAAATTTCGAAAACGCAATACGAGTATCTTCCATGGAAGGTCTACCATGAGAAAATTTACCAACCAGGGTCCACCGAAAAGGCTGGGCAAGCTTGTCAATAACTTCTTTGGAAAGCTTGAGGGAAGGAGTACCTTTGCGATTTTCCAATGGGATGATTGGAAAAGCACAAGAACCGAAAGAACCATTAGTAGGCGCATGAAACAAATCTGCAAATGACTTAGTTTTAGGCGCATCATTAGGGTTTGTGTTTGTAGGATTAGGGTTTGTGTTTGTAGGATTAGGATTTGGTTGAGGCGGCTGGTTTGTAGGATTAGGGTTTGCATGCGGCAATTGATTAGGGTTTGTTGCAGTCGCCATATCATACAGGCCATGATGCACGATGGAAGGATTAAAGTAGGGATTTTTGTTGCTTGAATTCATGGAGGAAAAGAAATTACCCGGAGAAACCATGGCTGCCGGAGCAGCAAGGAAGAAAGAGGAGCCCTAGGGCAAACCCTAGGATCGCCGGCACACACACACTGATCGCACCTTAAGTGCGTGAGAGAGGAGAGAGCGTTTTTCCACGAGCTTCCGGGACAACTTGTTAGTTTCTCTCTTTAGCAATGGCCACATCGTAGGCCCTTTCAAACAGATCTTGCCTGGTCTTTACCCTCCTGACCTGTAGCTCGTAGTCTAAATCAGGAGAGGAGACCCCATTCCTGAAGCAGTTTATCACCTTCCTATCTGTTTGGTCCTCCTCAATTTGGTCAACCATCTCCTTGAACTTTGTGAAGTAGCTTATGGAGCTTTCATTTTTGCCCTGAGTCAAATTATTCAAGTCGGTGACCGTCATCTTTCTGGCCCCAGCTGTTGAGAAGCAATCTAGGAACTTCTTCCTCATGTACTCCCATGAGGTAATGCAGCCCGACGTCAATCCACGGAACCAGGTCAGTGCTACACCTGTGAAGGTGCTGGTTAGTGCCTTGCACATCACATCATCCTCGGAAGAGACCAAACACATGGTGGCCTCAAAGTGTTGCATATGATTCAGGGCGTTGATCACACCAGAATACTTATCAAGTGAGGGTAACTTGAAGCCCACAGGAGGTCATAGCTCGAGCAATTCTCTTGACAAGGGTCGAAGAGTATTGTAATTTCGTTCGCCCTTTCCGTCATCCTCCTTTCTATCGGCCTCCATCTTTTCCAGCCTCCTTCTAAGATTCAGTAGTTCCCTAGCATATGGATTGTCGTCCCTTATATAGGAGACATTATTAGATATCTGTCTCTCCTCCTGGTAGGGCTCCCTCCTAGAGTAGGCTCTCTGCCTTTCACTCCTAGGTGGAGTTATTTCTCTCCTTCCCCGGTGGGAAACTTCTCTATCTCTTCTTGGTGGCGACCTGCGCCCACTTCTCTCTCGATGGGATTGTGACCTCTCCATTTTGGCAGGCTACCTACGCATATTCCTTTCGGCCTCCCTTTGTCGCCTCAAGACTGACTCTGCCTCCTGCTCCCTATTCTGGTTGAGCTCACTCCTTAGATCGTCACTTGGAACAGGTATGTGTGTACGGATGGGTTGTTCAATCATACATTGCTCGCCATTCTGCCTAGCACTCCCATTTGGTCTGATACTCCCATTAGGCTGTCTGTGAGAGATTTGGGAGGGAGCTGCTCTTTGCGATCTCCTATCATCCTGATCTGGAGATTCTGGCATATCAAGTAATTCCTGCAAGATTCTAGCCCATTCCAGCAACATATCTTTCCTACTGAGGTGATTGGTTGAGGGACCTGGATTATCGCCTGCAACCGTTCGACCTACCAGTAGACATTTTTCGGCGGCTGTGCTTCTGGCTTGGCCATAGGCTTCTTTTCCCTTTTGTTATCTAGCAAGCCCCTGCCATCAGCCACGCTATTGGAATGAGTGGCTCTCCTATGAGGATTGCCCGGTGGAGGAGGAGGAAGATTAGTAGTCATGTTTCCAGTGCCTGGCTTGATATTTCTTACCATCCTACTAAGTGTTGGATCACTGGCGGATGATGCGGTCTGTCCGTCTGTAGCCGCCATATTACTCTCTGATTAAATTTTGAGGTAAAAAAGCTTCGATTCCCGCCAATGGAACCAAACTGATGCCGCAAGAATCGTGTTGTATCAATCTCCGTCTAGCTGCAAGACTGATCTCCTAGCTTTAATTGACCTGAAACAAGGAACCCACGACTAGCCGGAATGGTCTCTGGCAAAGACCCTCGGGGGTGAGAGTAAGTACGGTGTTTAGAGCTGAGAAATTATAATGAACAGATGTATTCAAAATAACAAATAGAAATTACCTTTAAACCGTTGAAGTTGTGAAGTATATGAATAGAGTAGTGAAAAACACACACACGCAGTAAAAAAATATTCTCTCTACGTTCTTGCCGTGGTTCCCGTCTTTAGGGTTCCGGCCTAGAGGCCTTGCTTGCTGCCATGGTTTCACCGGCGGCGTGGTTTACTTCTTTGAATTCCAGTAACAACAATCCTTTTTTTTTTTTTTGGCGAAAGGAGACGGTACTCCCTAGATTTTATTAAATAAAGAAAATAATTACAAACATGGTGGGGGACATGACAACCTCAACCACCAGGAAAAGGAAAACTAGGGGGGAGGCCATACACACGTCGTATGGTCCTCTACAATATAAAGAGGGGTGACTACAAAAAATAGAAAACAATCTATATAAAAATCTGGCCATAGAGCTAATGAAATCGAGCATGTGGGATCCTAGCCTTGTCCAAAACAACATCGCCTTTGCAAGGCATAGGAATATCACTAAAAGAGGTGAATGTGAAATTTTGGACCCGTCTGCAGCAACGTTAGCAAAACCATCCGCTACACCATTCCCTTCGTGAAGAATATGAGTAATTCGAACTTCCATTTGAGCCAATAATCTATGGATATGAGAAATAACATACCAAACAGCCCATGGGATATGGTACTCCCGAATAAGAATCCGCATCAAAACCTGAGAATCAACCTCTAACCAAACACGATGGAAACCACGAGCTTGTGCTAAGATAAGCCCATCCCTTGCAGCCATAGCCTCCGCCATCATATTGGATTGGCAGCCATAAAAATGGGAGAAACCAAGAACAAAATCCCCTTTGTGATTCCTAAAAACACCTCCCCCAGAAGCAATTCCCGTGTTACCCCCTAGAAACTCCATCCGTGTTAAGCTTAATCTCATCAACATTAGGGGGAACCCATAGAACCATTCGGACTTTAGGAATCAAAAAGGGTTTAGGGGCCAATTGAAATATATCCATCAAATAATTATTATCTTGACTTCTTGTGAAAGAAAGGGAGAAAGAGAGCGATATTAGAAGCTTGAGTACGAACCTTATGAATAATAGCATTGGCACTCATATGAACATCTTCAAATCTGCTCTTATTTCTAGCACACCAACTAATGAGGACCTGATTCAAATGACCCATGAAACAACGAATGCCACACAAACCACTAAAGAAATCCCAAACTTTCTTAGCAATGTCCCCATAAACCAAAGTATGCGCCATGGATTCTTCACTTGCTGCATTACAACAATTACATTTAGAAGCAAGGGAAATACCTTTAGATCGGAGATGAATGATAGAAGTGATATGGATTGAAACGCTCTCTCCTCTCTCACACACTAAAGGTGCGACTGTGTGTTTTTTAGGGTTTCGGCCGTTTGGCCGGAATTGATTCTGGCCGCTGTCTATGGCTGCTCCGGTAACACTCTTTCCTTCATTGAACTCTAGCACTCGCAATCCTTACTACTCCCCTTTGTCACAACCCGATCTAATACCCATGAATCCTAATTCTCTGTCGCCTTCAAGCTCCCATGCAAACCCTATTTTGCTGCCTTCCCCAAAACCTATTGCGGATGCTATCAATCCTAATACGGATGCTTTTTCCACGAATGCTAACCCTTCACAATTGTCCCAAACAAAATCATTTGCTGATCTATTCTCCCAAGCTACGATTGGATCTGATTCATTCACAATTGTCCCTCTTTCAACACACAAAGGAACTCCTTCTCTTAAGCTTAACAAAGAAGCTATTGAGAAACTTGTGCAGCCATTTAAATGGACTTTGGTTGGTAAATTTTCCCATGGCAGGCCTTCTATGGAGGATTCCTGATTGCTTTTTCAAAATTTCAATTGCGGGGATCATACAAATTTGGGTCATCTTGATGCAAAGCACCTTCTTATTCAACGACAAACGGAAGAAGATTACCAATGGCTATGGATGAAGGAAGTATGGTACGTTACTAAGTACCCTATGGTCTTTGGCATGGTCTCCATCCCGCGACCTGAACAGAGTCTCCGATAGTCCCCGTATGGGTAGGGCTTCCTGGGCTCCCAATTCATCTTTTCAACAGTCGCTTATTTTTTCTTTCGCCAAAGCTATTGGCACCCCTTTATCTCTTGACAAACCAACAATGGAATTAACGAGACCTAGTATTGCAAAGGTTTTAATTCAAAGTTGATGTTACCAAAAGACTTCCGCATGAGGTCTTCATAGATTGTGGGGATTTCATTCCTAGTTTTTATCAAAAAGTTGAGTACGACAATTTGCCTCAGTATTGTAAGCATTGCTCTAAGCTTGGACATGATGTTGGTTCATGTAAGCGTGCTAACCCTGGCCTTGGTAAGAAAGTTGAGGACAAGAAGCATCAACAGAAGGATGCGGAGGTTAAAGATCAAGAAAAGCCCAAAGGTAGTATACAAAAGGTTTACAAGGAGGTGGCTGATTCTTCTAAAAAGGGTAGTGTTAATCAGATTGGGGGGTTCTCAATCCCTATTTCTGATCCTGAGAATCCTTTTGTGGTTGAAGATAGTGAACCTAATATTGCTCAGGTGGAGGACCAAGCCGAAAAGGCTATTTTAAAAAATGTGGCTGCTCATCAGTCATCTCATGGAAGTATTTTTTTTTTTTTTAAGACGAAAGGAGACGTAGCTCCCTAGATTTTATCTCATGGAAGTACTTCTAATGGCAAAACGCTTACCCAAGCTTCTGATCAGGAGGTTAATGTTCTTGATGGGGCTCAATTGGATGTGGAAGCTTCTAAAGTTTTGAAGCCGAATCTTAAAAAGAGTGTGTCTTTTGTGAAGGTTTCTTCCTCTGTTACAAATGAGGCATCAAAGCCGAAACCTATTTCTTCAATTCTCTCCAAAATTGTTGTTGATGAGGTGGCTAAGGCTGCTCTTAAGGTGCCAAATGCTCCTTCTAGGCTTCCAGTTAGGGGCTCCATAATTGGTACTGACTGTGGGGTTACTTCAGAGGTTAATGTTGATGCTGAACCTAGTAATGGCAACGTTGTAGCTGTGGAAAATAATGGTGTTGCTGCTGCCGAAGAATCTTTGGGTGTGGGCTCGGCTGTTCAAATGGGTAATGTCAATGCTCCTCCGAATGATGAAGAGGCTATAATGCGCAACATTGCTCGATATAGAGAGTCCCATCCTCCCCAACCTTATGTGGCTGTGGAATCAATCTCTCCTGAGCGTTTTTCGGCTGCAAGGGCCCCTTATTCTTTTGTCACAGATATGGCCGGTTATACTCCATTTATTCCTTCTCACAAAAAGAATAAAAATGATGATGGATTCACAATGGTCGCTCCTAGAAAATGGCGTGGAAGGTCGGCTTCTCCTCCTAATAATTCTGATTGATGGATTTTGGTTCTCCCCTTTTCCCTTTGATAGTTTAGGGCTTAGTTTCCCCCTCCCTTTTGTTTTGGGGCGGTCCATTTGGACTTGCACCCCTCCCCTTAGCTTTCTTGTTTTTATTGTAGGCTTTAAGCCACACCTTGTATTTTTCTTTCTATTTCCGGTGGGTAGGTTTTATGTCCCCCACCGTGCTTTGTTCTTTTATTTTATTTATAAAATCTAGGGAGCTACGTCTCCTTTCGTTGAAAAAAAAAAAAAAAGGAAATACCTTTAGATCGAATTCTCTCATCCGTAGGCAAGCCATTATGCAAAGCACGCCAAAGAAACACTGAAATCTTTTTGGGGATATATTTGCTCCAGCAATAAGAATATATAATAGAGTGAGGACGGCTAGAACGACATTCTCTCCAAGCTGAATTAACAGAGAACTTACCAGAAGAAGAAGGCATCCATATAGGGACGTCCTCCTTATCCGACAGAGAAATAGCATGAGAATTTATCAGAGACACAAGCTGCTGGCCAAAGGACTCTCGGATGTGGTCATTATGAGGAGCGGCATTATGGAAAAGAGAAGAGACCGCAGCGTGAGCAAAAGGAAATGGGCCCATATCCCCTTCCAACCATTTTTCATGAATGGAAATGTCTCCTCTTCCAACCCTCCAAGCTAATCTATCCTCCACTAAAGGCTTTAATGCAATTAATCTTTTCCAAATATGAGAAGAGTATGATGTGAGACAAGCATCCATAGGGTGAATTTCCCAACAATATTTAGCCAACATAAGATCACTCCATAAAGATTTAGAGGTACGCAAACGCCACCAAAGTTTCATGGAAAATGCCATAGCCATATCTTCAAATTTTTGAATCCCCAAGCCTCCCTCTTCAATCGGCCAGCTCATTTTTTCCCAAGAAAGCCAATGACATTTCTTCTCCCCATCATTAGAACTCCAAAAAAATCTCATAATAATCTTCTCCAAAGCACGAAAAACCCCTTTTGGAGGATCAATGAGGGATAAATAATAGAGAGGCATAGCAGATAAGCAAGATTGAATAAGAGTGAGTTTGGCTCCAAAAGAGAGTAATTTACCCTTCCAAGAAGCAAGTCTAGAATCCATTTTTCTAATGAGGGGATTAAAGAGGCTGATCTTCTTTTTACCCGTGTATAACGGGCATCCCAAATAAATCAATGGGAGATCTTGTTTTACAAAACCCGTAGTGGCTGCCACAATCTCATCCCTATTACCATTATTACCCGTAATGAAGCAGGACTTGTTGATATTCACTAACTGGCCCGAAAAATTATGGTACCAATCCAAGTATTTCATATGCGCCTCTAAAGAAGATTTCGATCCATTACAAAAGATAATCACATCATCCGCATAGGCAAGGTGAGAACTTAAAGGAGAATTGATATGAATACGGTACCAGATCGAGGGAACATAGTATGCAGCTGATTTAAACCCCTACTCATCATTTCCGCCGCAATAATAAAAAGATAAGGAGATAAGGGATCACCTTGCCTAAGGCCCCTTGTAGAATGAAAAAAACCACAACTTTCACCATTAACAAGGACGGAGAACCAACTATTAGAAATACACCGGAAGATGAGATCAATCCAAACCTCATTAAATCCAAATTGCCGCATCACCTTAATAAGACCAAACCAAGATAACCGATCATAAGCTTTCGCCATATCAAGCTTGAGAGCCACGTTAGAACCCCGAACCTTTTTGTTTATAGATTGCATAATTTCCTGAGCCAATAAGACATTCTCATGAATAACTCTACCTTGAACAAACCCACTCTGCTCCGGGGAGATAATGCGAGGAAGAATGGGAGCCAGACGACACGTTAATAATTTTGAAACCACCTTATTACAGAAATTGTAGAGGCTAATCGGTCTTAGGTCCGAGAAAGAAGAGGGAGAATCCACCTTTGGAATTGTGACAATTAAAGTACTAGTCCAGCTTCTTGGCATTTGAAACCCAGAAAAGAAGTCACCAATTGCACGCACCAAATCAGCCTTAATTATATCCCAGCAGCACTTATAAAATTCACCCGTGAAACCATCCAGACCAGCTGCACTTTGGCCATTCATAGATAAAATAACCTGTCGAACTTCATCCTCATTGGGAACATCCGTAAGCGAAGTGTTATCCTCATCAGTAATCAGACGAGGAATAAAGAAACATAAAGTCATCGGAAGGAATCTCACAATGGCCTTGAAGCTGATCCGAATAAAACCTTATAGCCTCCTCTTTAATTTCATTTTTCTCTTTCAGCCACACGCCATCTCTATTCTTTATTTTGTGAATACATAATTTCTGCCTCTTTTTCTTTACAACAGAATGAAAGAACTTTGTGTTTCTATCTCCCTCCTTGGCGAATTCATTACATCATCAAAAAGATTTTATATTTGATGGACTTTCTGGAAGTTCGTATCACCCATATTCTCAGAGAAGGTAATAGAGTTGCAGATGGTATTGCTAATGCAGCAGCTGATGCAAAATCCCATGTCAATTTTTTCTCTTTTGCTAACCTTCCCAAGAATGTTAAAGGAGCCTTCATGCTTGACAAAACTGGTTCTCCTTCCATCCGAGTTTAATGGCTGTTGCTGGTGGTTTTCTGCGTTGCTATGTCCTTGAAGGTGTTTGTTTGCTGCTGTTCGCTGCTTGCTTTTGCTTGGGCGCCTATTTTGGATGGTGCTGGCTGTCCAATTTGGGCTGTTCCGTTTGGGTTTTACTCCTCTTTTTTGTTTAGTGGTTTGTTTTTATTATTTATCATTGTATCCTTTAATTTTAGCTCCCTTCCCTTTATTGTAGAGGATCTTACAGGTTGTGTAAGAACTCCCCCCTGTTTGTTTCTGGTGGTTGAGGTTGTCATGTCCCCCACCATGTTTGTATTTTTAATTTTCGTTATTAATAAAATCTAGGGAGTACCGTCTCCTTTCGCCAAAAAAAAAAATTAACCACTTTAAATTAGCTTTTTGGGCCCATAAATCTTCATCTAATTTCAACTTTGAAAGTAATTGCGCCTGGGCTAAATTTAGAGCAGCCCTAGATTCCTCATCACCAAGAGATTGATATTGAGCTTCCCTAACCAAAACTTCATCTTCTGCGTTTTTTATTTGCTGATCAATTCTCCCATATATATGCTTATTCCAATCTGAAATAGTCTTCCGGAGATGCCCAAGTTTCTTGGCAAAGCACACCATCGGTCTTCCATCCATAGGGGCAGCCCAAGATGTTTTAACAAGCTCCAGAAAGGAATGATGCTTCAGCCACACATTAACAAAGCGAAAGGAGCCATGACGCACTTTAGCTTCAAGTTGCAAAGTGATAAGAATAGGAGCATGATCTGAACAAGTTCTAGCTAAATGAGTAACACGGGTAGAGTGGAACAATTGCAGCCATTGGTCATTATACAAAGCTCTATCTAATCTTTGATAAATAGCCCTTCTTTCCATTCGCTTATTAGACCATGTTATAACATTACCTTCATATCCAGCATCCATAAGGTTAGAGTATTGAATCATATCCGAGAATTCTGTGACTGCCATACCATTGAATTATAACACAGTTAAAATCACCCACAACCAACCAAGGGAAATCCACCTCACTAATAGTCATTAGCTCTTCCCAAAGAGAATTACGAGAAAATCTGTTGCAGCTAGCGTGAACAAAAGAAACCCATACGGCTGTCTCCCAAAGCGGATGAGAAATTTGCAAAGTTAAAGCTTGATCAGAGCCATGAATAACCATGCACTTCAGCCCATGCTTCCATAAAACCCAAACTCTATTATTTCTATTATTCACTCCACCTTCACAACCCAACTTCCGAATAAGAGGCCCCATAGAAGAAAAATCAGATTTTGGCTCATAAATAGCCATAAGTGAGACACCATGAGAACGGAATAAACGTTTGATTATACGGATTGTGGCAACATTAGCTATGCCACGAGCATTCCAACTTATAAAACGCACCATTAAAAACAGCTATAGAGAAAGTAAATGAGGAGATAAAAACGAAAAGGGGAACTCACAGTGAAGGGGATTTCTCCCTACTCTTTTTCCTTTTATGAGTAACAGAAATGAAACCATCATCATCTTGGGCCTGCAATGCGGTTATAGATTCTTTGAAATCCATTTGCATGTTCATGACTTGATTCAGCGATGTAACTTGAGGAGCTCTAGGCGACAGATTAAGCGAACCAAAAGTATTCATCTTTGCATGGGAAGAAGACTTTACTCGCATAGCAGAATCATCTCGCAGAGGCGTGCATAATTTACGAGGATCTTGAACTTCAGGAATAGATATTTGAACATCCTCCCCTCCGTCTATTTGTGAGAGACCAACCTTAGTCTTTATGGGCTTTAGGCTTTTAGACAAAGCATCGTTAACAGACTGTTGCAAAACAATACCCCTTCTCGCCATCAAAGGAGCCGTGTAAACCTTAGAGCCACCATCCTTCTTTGTAAGATCAATAACAGATTTTAACACATCTTTTTTGGCTTCATTAAAATCAGCATTCTTGCTAGTACCTTCTTGATTACCCTTATTTTTATGTTTCCGAATCCAAGCTTCATTTTTAATATCCCCCTTCTTATGATCATCCTTTTCAACCCTTTTCATTCCTTGATCAGCCTTCTTCTTCCCATCCCCATCACCATTTTTCTTGTATTCAGAATTTAGAATACGGCAATTAAAATTATCATGACCTAATAGAGAACAATGGCTGCAATACATAGGCATGTTATCATACTCAACAGGTTGCACAAAACTCGGCATACAATCACCACAATCTATATGAATTTTATCAGGAAGCCTTTTTAGTAAGTCCACTTGCACCAAAATCTTAGCCACACTTGGCCTAGACAATTCAGCAGTAGCTTTATCAAGCGACATAGGCTTTCCAAAGATTCGAGCCAAAGAGAATAGAAAGATTTTATTGAATAGATGAACCGGCAATCCAGGAAGACTTACCCATACAGGAACAATAGAAGAGTCCGTTTGAGGCTTCCATGAAGGTGTCCAAACTGAAGTACGCATAGGAAATCTGTTCACATACCAAACCTCCCTAGTCCAAATGCGTTGGAAATCTTCTTCATTAGTGAGTTGAATCAACATATGATGAGAATCAATGTGGCCCAATTTATAAGCTCCCTTCAAATGAAACGTAGCAAAGGCAATTCTTGCAGCCTCCATCAGAGGTCCGCCATTAGCGAATTTCCCCACCAATGTCCAGGCAAAAGGCCGTGCAAAAGCTTCTAAAGCTTCCTTCGAAAGTTTCAATGATGGCATACCTTTGTGAATAGCGGCTGGTATCAATGGAATATCTTGGATTGGAGCCGATTGAGTAGATCTGATTATGGAAGCAAAAGATTTATTAGGGTTAGGAGGAGGCGCCGCCCTAGGGTTTGCATGAGAGTGAATGACGTCTGTAACAACATTCGGTTCAGCATTAGGGTTCTTCAGCGGATTAGGGTTATCATTTTGATTGGTATTAGGGTTTGCATTAGAGGGAAGAGGAGGAAACATGCCCGGATCAGCCATGGAGGGCAAAACCCTAGTTAGGGTTTCACCAAGAACGGCAAGAAATAGAGAGAAAAGCTATTTAGTGCGTGTGTGCGTTTTTTTTTTTTTTTGTGTCCACTCTAATTAATTAGTAACAACAATCCATATTACTCTCCTTCTTGGCAACAATCCTTTTCGAATCCTAACCCTAACCCTAATCCCATTGGTGTAGCGCAGCCTTCCTATGCAAACCCTAATGTCTCGGCGCCTCCTATTGATACCCCCCCCCCGTTAATCAACAACAGATTCACAGATCTGATTCTTCACAAAATAAAAATATTAATCCTTCTCAAAACCAAAATCCGCCTGCCCAGGTCTCTAAGTCATTTGCTGAATTGTTTGCGCAAAAAGACTCTCCATCGCCCCATGGGATTGCTGCACATTCACATGGCTCAAACTTATCGGCAATACAAACAGGCCAACATAAAGGGACTCCAGCCGTCAAACTATCCAGGGAAGTTCTTGATACTTTCGTTAAACCTTTTAAATTTACTCTCATTGGTAAATTTATGCATGGGAGACCATCCACGGAAGATGCTAGAATTGCTTTTGTTAAATTTAAACTAAAAGGAAACTATAAACTTGGCCATTTAGATAATCGCCACATGCTTATCCAATTAACTACGGAAGAAGATTATCAATGTTTATTTATGAAAGAAGTGTGGTATGTTGATTGATTTCCTATGCGTACGTTGGCGTGGTCTCCGGCTTGGCGTCCTGAACAGGAATCCCCCTTTGTTCCTGTTTGGGTTGGCTTTTCGGGGCTCCCAATTCACTTAATGAATAAATCCTTCTTGTATGCGGCTGCATCTATGATTGGATCCCCCCTCTCGTTGGATAAGGCCACGGCTGAACTCTCTAGGCTTAGCATTGCTAAAATCCTGATTCAAGTTGATGCAACAAAAAGCTGCCTAATGAAATTTTCATTGATTGTGGTGATGTTTACCCAAGTTTCTATCAAAAGGTTGAGTATGATAATGTTCCCAAATATTGCAAGCATTTTTTTATTCTTGGGCATGACATTTCTATGTGCAGGAAGGCTAACCCTCACCTTAATACATCCAAACCACATTCGGAAAAGCAGTCCAAGGACAAGGATAAAGCTACGGATGGTGTGCCTGCTCATGGGAATCCTTCTAGTAGTGGTGCTAAAGTTGTTGATAGTATGATAGAAAATGATGATAGTGCTGGTAATCCCAAGCTGGTTTAACCTTCGGTTGCAGCTCCTAAAATGGCTATTCGTGGCCAAAAGCTTCCTTTGGCTGTTAAGCTTGCTCTCAGTAAAGCCTGTTCTGAAGCTATCTCTATGGGTGCTGGTTTGGGCACGGCTTTCCAACCTGTGAATGTTGATAATGGCATTAGCATTGAGGTGGAGCTGCACAAAGCGCAACATAACTCTTTCATTGCTGATGATAGCAATTCCAATGATTTTATCCCTATGACTGAAGATTTTACAGATAATAATGTTCATATTGAAGGGCTTAATCTTTCCCCACGTGGTCCTCCTTCAGTTTCGCTTGTCACGGAGAGGGCTGGCTCCACCCCTTTTGCAAATACTTCAAATAATGATGTTGATGCTGATGGTTTTACCAAAGTGGTATCTAAGAGGAATCATGGTAGATCTTCCTCTCCTTCCTCCTAAGTATCCGTGTAAGTCATATACTCCTATCTCTATTTTTACAATGGTTTCTATGATATTCTGGAACGTTAGAGGAATTGGTAATGGTGCATCTTTTAGACGGGCAAAAAAGCTCTTCCATCTTCATGGTGTTTCCTTTTTTGCTATGTCTGAGCCTAAAGTGTCTCAGTTTCAGCGTGTGACCACGCAAAGGAAGTTGGGTTGTGTGGGTAGCTTTTCTAATTGAAACAGAAAAATGTGGTTTTTTTGGAAACATGGCTTTGTTTGCCGTGTGGTTCAGGATACTTGTCAAGCTCTTACAATGCAGATTTCTCATGGCCAATGGGAATCTATTATTCATTTGACTGTGGTTTATGCTAGTTGCAATAGTTTTGAACGTTGAGAGCTTTGGGATAACCTTATGGATTTCAGTTCTTGTACTACTCTGTGGATGGTTATTGGTGACTTCAATTGTGTCCTGATGCAATAGGAAAAGATAGGTGGTAATCCTATTCATAGAAAGGCTGTTACGGAATTCTCAGATATGATGCAATTTTCTGGTCTGTTGGATGCTGGGTATTTAGGAAATAAATTCACGTGGGTTAATAAATCAAGAGGGAAGCCTACTATCCATCAATGTCTTGATCGCGCTCTCTATAATTCTCAATGGATGGATACTTTTCATGTTACTTCTGTCACTCATCTTTATCGCACCTGTTCTGATCACAATCCTCTCTTGGTTCAAATTAAGATCTCGGCAGAAGCTACTAGGGGTTCTTTCCGTTTTCTAAATATTTGGCTGAAGCACCATTCTTTTTTGTCGCTGGTTGAGAATTCTTGGAATGATTATATGGATGGGGCCCCTATGGTTCGGTTTGCTAAGAAACTTGCTCGTCTTCGAATATGTATTCCCTCTTGGAATAAAGAGGTGTTTGGTAGGGTTGACCAGCATGTTCGAGTGGCTGAAGATGATGTTTGTCAAAAAGAATTGCTTTTCCAAAGTGATAATTCGGATGAAAACAGGGCTGCTCTTAGTTTGGCTCAAGCTAACCTTCTTGCTAAGTTGCAGGTTGAGGAAGATCTATGGCGTCAAAAGGCTAACATTAAATGGTTAAAGGAGGGAGACCATAATACAAAGTTCTTTCACTCTTACGTTAAGAAAAAAAGGCAGCAACTTTACATTCACAGAATTAAAGATGGTAACGGGAATTGGGTCCATGAGAAAGAAGAGATTCAGGATGCGACTGTTGCTTTCTTTTTGGATCAGCTTCAATCTTCCCTTGACAATCCTAAAGATGAATTCTAGAGGTAATTCCTAGGCTGATCAATGATGTCTTAATGAGATGCTTACGGCTGTTCCTTCTTTAGATGATATTAAATATATTATTTGGTCTATGAATGGCCAAAGTGCTGCTGGCCCCGATGGTTTTAATGGTGCTTTTTACAAGGGTTGTTGGGACATTATCAAAGAGGACTTACATAGAGCAGTCAAGGAATTTTTTGCCGGTTTCCCAATGCCGAGAAGCTGGACTTCGACTCTTATTGTCCTCATCCCCAAAGTCAGCGCCCCTACTTCTTTTTCGGAGATGAGACCTATCAGCTTATGCAATTTCATGAATAAAATTATTACGAACCTGCTTAATTCCCGTCTAGCTCCTATTCTCCCAAGAATTATTTCGCCTCAGCAGAGTGGGTTTGTAAAAGGGCGGTTGATTCATGAAAATGCCCTGCTAGCTCAAGAGCTTATGCATTCTATTCGGAAAAAGGTGAGGGGTTCTAATATTGGGCTTAAGTAAGATACTTATGATCGTATATCTTGGTTTGCGGTGATTAAAGTTATGTTGGTTTGGCTTTTCTGAAACGTGGAATGATCTCATCTTTCGAAGTATATCTTCTTGTTGGTTCTCGGTTCTAGTTAATGGGGAAAGTTCTGGTTTTTTCCACTCTTCTCGTGGCCTTCGTCAAGGAGACCCTATATCTCCCACTCTTTTCATTATTGCTGCCGAAGTTTTGAGTCGGGGTCTCAACCGGCTTCACTCTAATTATCCTCAATATCGATATAAGGCTCACATTCATACCCCTATGATATCTCATCTTTCTTATGCAGATGATATTCTTATTTTCTGCAATGGTTCTAAAGACTCTCTAGAGGCCCATATGAGATGTCTTAACTGGTATCAAGAATTCTCGGGACAGCTTGTGAATGCTAGGAAATCTTGTTTCATTGCTGGAAAAAATGATGAGGTTAGAGATTCTATTATTGAGAATGCTACATCTTTCGAAAAGAAAGATCTCCCTATTAGCTATCTTGGCTGTCCTCTTTATGTTGGGAGAAAAAATATCGCTCTTTTTGACAATGTTCTTCAAAAGATGACTGATAAGCTTGCTTCCTGGCAAGGCAAGATCCTCTCCTTTGGCGCTAAGCTCACTCTTATTCAATCCTGTTTGCAAGCTATTCCTCTTTACTATATTTCGTTGGTGGATCCTCCCAAGGGGGTTTTCCAAGCTATGTATCGTCTTGTTACAAACTTCTTCTGGAGTAATGAAGAGGGCCAATCCAAATGTCATTGGGTGAGAAAGGATTTGATGTTCAGGCCTTGTAATGAAGGTGGCTGGGCCTTCGTCTTTTTGAAGATATTTCTATGGCTTTTGCTATGAAACTTTGGTGGCGTCTTAGAAGCTCCCATTCTCTATGGTCTGAATTCATGCTTGATAAGTACTGTTTTGGCTCTCATCCCATGGATGCGGGAAAGCCTACTTTTGCTTCTCATATTTGGAGCCGCATGATTCAAACTAAAGATATTGTTGAAAATCACATTGCTAGGCGGATTGGTAGGGGGGATGTTTCAATTCATGAAAGGTGGTTGGAAGGTCCTCGGCTGCATCTTCCTTGTAATCATATTGAAGTCTCCTCTTTGTTTCATGAGGGTCAGCCGAGAGTTAATCATATTTGTGATACGTTTGGCCCTGATGTTCTTATCTCAATTCAATGTCAGAATATTTCTCTCTCGGATACGCCTGACTGTATTTATTGGATTCCCTCGCTTAAAGGTCAGTTCTCTCTCTCTTCGGCTTGGCAAGTGTGTAGAATGGCTAATGATCGGAATTTGTTTTTTGAATATTGCTGGAACAAATATATTTCGTTGAAAATTTCCATTTTCCTTTGGCGATTGTTACATAATGGCCTTACTACCGATGTGGCTATTCAATCTAGGGGCATATCTCTTGTGTCCTCTTGTGTTTGTTGATCTTAGCATTCTTTAGAGGATTCTATTCATCTTTTTGTTCAAAGTCAAGTAGCTTTTGAGACTTGGGATTGGTTTTCTAGGCTGTTTGGTGTTCACATATCTTACAACAATATTAAAACTATCCTTGGTAGCTGGTGGTTCAATTCGGCCCTTGGGAAAAATAAGGGAATTCTTTGGCTTTCTCGTATTCTCCCTTGTTTCATTCTTTGGGAGTTATGGAAGGGGTCGAAACAAAGCTAGATTTGAGGATCTTCGTATGTCTTCTTCAAGGATTATCCGGGAGGTTATTGTGCAGATTGGTTCTATCATTAAGGCTTATAGCCTTTCTTTCCCTTCCTCCGACTTGGAAAGTCAGATTTTTCATTGCTTTCACCTTCCTAAGGCTGTTCCTAAGCCTCGGGTTTTAAGGTTTGTTCATTGGAACTCTCCTAGATCGGAAATGCTCAAGCTTAATACTGATGGAGCTGCTAAAGGGAATCCGGTATCGCTTACGGAGGTGGTATTTTCAGAAACAAGAATGGTTATTTGCTATTTGCCTATTCCAAGTTCTATGGTTATAGTACCAATATGGTTTCTGAAGCTAAGGCGGTTCTGGACGGCCTCCTTTATGCGTCTCAATTTGGTATTTCTTCTCTTTGGCTTGAAATTGATTCTGAAATTCTTTTGAATGTGTTGATTCGTGATTTTCATATTCCTTGGAGTATTTGGTACGAGGTTCTTCATATTAAAAGGCTAATGTCGCTATTGTCGCTGTGGTCACGAGAACTAATTCAAAATATTTTTCTTTTAGTGATCTCCCTCACCGTTGCAAAGGAGCTTATATCCTTGATAGGGCTGCTATCCCCTATGTTAAATTTTAGTTGTTGATGTTTTCTTTTGTAATTTTCCTGTTTTTGTTGATAGGTTGTTTCCCCTCCCCTTTTTGTAGAGTACCTTACAGCTTGTGTAAGGACTCCCCCGTTGCTTTTCCAGGTGGTTGAGGTTGTCATGTCCCCCACCTTGTTTTGTAATTTTCTTTTTAATTAATAAAATCTAGGGAGTACCGTCTCCTTTCGCCAAAAAAAAAAAAAAAGTTGTGAAGTATTTATAGGCGTTGATAAGAGATATAATTGTAGTAGGATTTTATGAAATCCCTAGAATCACGGATCAGATTGTGGAAATAATCGTGTCCATAAATAACTCCTGATTTGTAAGAAGTCTGTTATGGAAAGAAGTGTATATACGTTGAGACTCTGTAGGTCGACATACTTCTTGTAGGTTGAGGTCGCCTGCACGGGTCTAGGTCGACCTTATGAATGATATGGCTGGATAATACCCGTATAAGATATGGATCGTATGTCGGACAAAGCTAGGTCGGGACCATGGAGGTCAGACAATGAGCTAGGTCGACTGATCTTTGATGCTGGGCCGTGGGCCTTTGTAATAATTGGGCCAACCCACTAAGAATGTGGTGGCGATGATACTTGAATAAGTGGGATTTGCTCATTGGGCCTAGCCCATTACTTTTATTCCGTTCACAAACCTCCATTCAAAAGGAGCTAAGTAACATCAAGACCCAGCTTGCCAATGCCCTGCAATAAATTGAAAATAATGACACATGGTATGACTTGGAAGGATCCATCCAAGTCGGCAAAACAAAAATGCTAATCGAGGAACTCGAAGAAGTCAAAGGTGAACTCAAGGCTATGACTCAGAAATGCAATGCACTTGAAGCTCATATAGAGGATGATGTTGATTAAAGAGTTTAGTACTACCTCAGTACTCTCTATCATGATCTTAAGAAACAGATGGAAGAAGACTACCGCTCTCAGCACCACCTATGTACGATACTATGAGGACCGCATCCGAGAGATCTATGCTTAATTGACTAAACAAAAAAGAGGAAGGACCTACACCGACATCGGAAGGATCTCGCTTGGTAAGATTTTTAGAAGCCTCCACAATGATGGGAAGATAGGCCCAATGGAGGGTTATCAACCTAAGAGGGAAGGACGAGCTCCACACCTTTATTGCTATTATCATTAGTGCCATGGCCACCACACAGATGATTGCTCAAATTTGAAGAATGCAGTCCAAGATTTGATTGACAACGGCACCATCAATGTTTCCACTAGCGGTGGCATAGTCTGGAAGAATTAGGACAATGAGAGTTTTTTCCATTTCAGTTATTTTACTTTTACTTGCAAGAAAGACAAATAGTATTTTAGTTTCAATAAAGATACTACTTGTCTAAGATTCCCATTTTGTGGACAAGAGTATCAGTTTAAAGAAAACTTTCTTTTCGTAACAATAGTTTAGTTAGTATCTCTTTTTATCCACAGCATAGCACTTTCGACTATTTGTTCAGTGGTTTTGAAATTGAGAAGGATAACACCATTAATGTCATCCAGACTTGCAACGAGAATGACTACTCCAAAGCACTTTGGTTTTCTGGAAACCTTCCTGTTTTGAGAATGATGCAAGCAAAGGGGTACTTTCCTGGTTTGGGAATTGGCAAATACTTGCAGGGGGTAATAGAGCCACCGCCTGTTCCCCCACCGCACACAAAACAAGGCCTAGGATATATCCTTACCATTCATGATGAAAGTGAAGAAGAAGAGTGTACCCTTACTCGAAGCAAGCGGGAGGGAAATGCATACAGAGGTCACCATAACCCAAGGACCAAGGGCTACAACCTCGGACCATACCGGAAAATGCTCAATGGCTATTTTGTTCAAGAAAGGGAAGACATCCCATATTTCATATTTCTAGAGCCATGGACTGACAATGAAGGAAAGCGCCATCCAGGTTTTGAAATTTTCAACAAATGTGACTCTTCCTTAGATGAAACATAACCCATCCCACTAATCCTTAAATATTTGTGGGGTACGAAAGCTGAAGTGACCAACTAATGGGACTTTGTGTTGGGAGAAGACATGTTGTGACAATTTGAGAATCTGTGCCAACTTGAAGACAGCCAGATCCATGCAATATCCAAGGGGTACACTCCAATTATTGATTACACGAAGCTAATCCAAAAGTGTGATAAGCCAATTCTAAATTGGCACATCACTGGGGGACCAGTTGTTAATGAAGATTTCATGATCAAAGAGCTTGGTTGTACTCCCCATCCCCACAGGAAGATAAGCAGCGTAACATTCACTTTAGAGTCAGCTCCGCCTCTAATGAACTCACTCAAGAGGAAATTGAGGCGGTGGCAGAGCATGTATTCCCCTACTTCCTTAATGAAAACTTTGATATTTCCGAGTACCCTGAGATTGCTAACATCGTGAATGATGAATTAACTAATAATAATAAATATAACGAACTAGTTAATAATGAATCATATGATGAGATGATAGCCGACTCTCAGTCGGGACAAGAGTTTTGGGAAAAAACACACACACGCAGTAAATTTCTTTCCTCTCTAAGTTTTCTTGCCGTTGTTCCGTCTCTAGGGTTACGCCCTAGGGGCCTTCGCTTGCTGCCATGGCAACACCGGCGGAGTGGTTTTCCTCTCTAAATTCCAGCAACTACAATCCATATTACTCCCCCTCTTTGCAACAATCTGGTTCGTTTCCTAATCCTAACCCTAGTTCCCTTGATGCGGCGCCTCCTACCCATGCAAACCCTAATGTTCCGCCGCCTCCTAGTGATGGCCCTCCCGTTAATCAACAACAGATACAGAGATCGGAATCTATACAAAACAAGAACACCAATCCATCCCAAAATCAAAACCCTCCGGCCCAGACCTCTAAATCATTTGCAGACTTGTTTGCGGATGCTGGTACTCCTTCGGCCCTTGGTTCTGCTACTCAATCAAATGCGGCAATCCAAACTGGATCGCATAAAGGAACTCCTGCAGTCAAGCTTTCCAGGGAAGTCATCGATAATTTCGCTAAACCTTTTAAATTTACTTTAATTGGAAAATTTATGCATGGGAGACCATCCATGGAAAATGCTAGAATTGCTTTTGTTAAATTTAAACTTAAAGGAAACTATAAACTAGGTCACTTTGATAATCGCCACATGCTTATTCAATTAACTACGGAAGAAGATTATCAACGTTTATTTATGAAAGAAGTGTGGTATGTTGATAGATTCCCTATGCGCACTTTGGTGTGGTCTCCGGCTTGGCATCCTGAACAGGAATCTCCCTTTGTTCCTGTTTGGGTTGGCTTTCTGGGTCTCCCAATTCACTTAATGAATAAACCTTTCTTGCATGCGGCTGCGTCTATGATTGGTTCCCCCCTTTCGTTAGATAAGGCCACTGCTGAACGTTCTAGGCCTAGCGTTGCTAAAATTTTGATCCAAGTTGATGCAACTAAAAAGCTTCCTAAAGAGATTTTCATTGATTGTGGTGATGTTTACCCAAGTTTCTATCAAAAGGTTGAGTATGATAATATTCCCAAATATTGTAAGTATTGTTTTATTCTTGGGCATGACATCTCTATTTGCAGGAAGGCTAACCCTCATCTTAATAACACCAAGCCTCATTCGGAAAAACAGCCCTTGGATATGGTGAAAGCTACGGATGGAGTAACTTCTAATGTGGGTCCTTCCTGTAATGGTGATAAGGCTGATGATATTGTTACTAAAAATGATGCCAATGCTGATGAAAATCTGGTGAAACCTTCGGCTACTGCCCCTAAAATGGCTGTTCGTGGTCAAAAGCTCCCTGTGGCGGTTGAACTTGCTCTAAAAAATGCTTGTTCCGCTGCTATTACTATGGGAGCTGGTCTGGGCACGTCGCCTCAGCCTGTGAATGTTGATAACGGCATAAGCAATGACTTTGATCTCTCGGCCATTATCCAAAACGTGGAAATGCACAATGCGCAACACAAATCTTCAATTGCTGATGCTAGGAACTCTAAAGTTCTTAACCCCATGGAAGACGAGTTTACTGATAATACGGCTAATATTGAAGGGCTCAATCTTTCCCTGCGTGGTCCTCCTTCTGTTTCGTTTGTCACGGAGCAAGCTGGCTCCACTCCTTTTGCTAATACTTCCAACAATGATGTTGATGCTGATGGATTTACCAAAGTGGTATATAAGAGGAACTGTGCCAGATCATCCTCTCCTTCCTCCTAATTATCCGTGTGAGTCATTTACTTCTCTTATATCTTTTACAATGGTTGCTATGATATTTTGGAATGTTAGAGGTATTGGTAATGGTGCGTCTTTTAGACGGGCAAAAAAGATCTTCCATCTTCATGGTGCTTCTTTTTTTGCTATGTCTGAGCCTAAAGTGCCTCAGTTTCAGCGTCTGTCCATGCAAAGGAAGTTGGGTTGTGTGGGTAGCTTTTCTAACTGTAACGGAAAAATTTGGTTTTTTTGGAAACATGGCTTTGTCTATCGTGTAGTTCAGGATAGTTGTCAAGCTCTTACAATGCAGATTTCTCATGGTCAATGGGAATCTTGCATTCATGTGACTGTGGTTTATGCTAGTTGCAATAGTTTTGATCGTAGAGAGCTTTGGGATAACCTTATGGAGTTCAGTTCTTGTACTACTCCGTGGATGGTTATTGGTGATTTCAACTGTGTCCTTATGCAATCTGAAAAGATAGGAGGTAATCCTATTCGTAGAAAGGCTGTTACGGAATTCTCCGATATGATTCAATTTTCTGGTCTGTTGGACGCTGGGTATTTAGGAAATAAATTCACGTGGGTTAATAAACCTAGAGGAAAGCCTACTATTCTTCAACGTCTTGATCGCGCTCTTTATAATTCTCAATGGATGGATACTTTTCATGTTACTTCTGTTACCCATCTTAATTGAACTTGTTCTGATCATAATCCTCTTTTGGTTCAAATCAAAATCTCGACTGATCCTACTAGGGGCTCTTTCCGTTTTTTAAATATTTGGCTGAAGCATCATTCTTTTTTGTCAATAGTTGAAAACTCTTGGAATGACTATATGGATGGGGCCCCTATGATTCGGTTTGCCAAAAAGCTTGCTCGACTTCGAAAATGTATTTCCTCTTGGAATAAAGATGTGTTTGGTAGGGTTGATCGGCATGTTCGAGTAGTGAAGATGAGGTTTGTCAAAAAGAATTGCTTTTCCAAAGTAATAATTTGGATGAGAACAGGGCTGCTCTTAGCTTGGCTCAAGCTAACCTTCTTGCTAAGTTGAAGATTGAGGAAGACCTTTGGCGTCAAAAGGCAAACATTAAATGGTTAAAGGAGGGAGACCATAATACTAAGTTCTTTCACTCTTACGTTAAGAAAAAAAGGCAGCGAGTTATACATTCACGGTAATTAGAGATGGTAATGGGAATTGGGTCCATGAGAAAAGAAGAAATTCGGGATGCGGCGGTTGATTTCTTTTCGGATCAGCTTCAATCTTCCCTTGATATTCCTAAAGATGATATTCTTGAGGTAATTCCTAGGCTGATCAATGATGGTGACAATGAGATGCGCACGGCTGTTCCGTCTTTGGATGAGATTAAAGACATTATTTGGTCTATGAATGACCAAAGCGGCTAGCTGGCTTGATGGTTTCAATGGTGCCTTCTACAAGGGTTGTTGGGACATTATCAGCGGACCTTCATAGAGCAATTAAAGAATTTTTGCAGGTTTCCCTATGTCGCGGAGCTGGACTTCAACTCTTATTGTCCTCATTCCCAAAGTAAGCGCCCCTACCTCTTTCTCGGAGATGAGACCTATTAGCTTATGTAATTTCACGAATAAAATTATTACGAAGCTGCTTAATTCCCGCCTTGCTCCTATTCTTCCTAGAATTATTTCTCCTCAGCAAAGTGGGTTTGTTTAAGAAGCTAGGTTGATTCATGAAAATGTCTTGTTGGCTCAAGAGCTTATGCACTCTATTCGAAAAAAGGTGAGGGGGTCTAATATTGGGCTAAAGTTAGATATGGCCAAAGCCTATGATCGTATTTCTTGGTTTGCTGTGATTAAAGTTCTGAGAAGGTTTGGCTTTTCTGAAACGTGGAATGATCTGATCTTTCGTTGTATATCTTCTTGTTGGTTCTCGGTCCTTGTTAATGGAGAAAGTTCTGGTTTTTTCCCATCTTCTCGTGGGCTTAGACAAGGAGACCCTATATCTCCCACTCTTTTCATTATTGCTGCCGAAGTTCTGAGTAGGGGTCTCAACCGGCTTCATTCTGATTTTCCTCATTATCGTTATAAGGCTCACATACATACCCCTATGATTTCTCATCTTTCTTATGCAGATGATATTCTTATCTTCTGTAATGGTTCCAAAGACTCTCTTGAGGCTCATATGAGATGTCTTAACTGGTATCAAGAGTTTTCGGGTCAGCTTGTGAATACAAGGAAATCTTGTTTCATTACTGGTAAAAATGATGAGGTCAGAGACTCTATCATTGTGAATGTTACCTCCTTTGGAAAGAAAGCTCTTTCTATTAGCTATCTTGGATGTCCTCTTTATGTTAGGAGAGAAAATATCGCTCTTTTTGACAATGTGTTGCATAAGATGGCTGATAAGCTTGCTTCTTGGCAAGGAAAGATCCTCTCCTTTGGAGCTAAGCTCACTCTTATTCAATCTTGTTTACAAGCTATTCCTCTTTATTATATCTCGTTGGTGGATCCTCCCAAGGGGGTTTTCCAAGCTATGTATCGTCTGGTTACAAACTTCTTTTTGGAGTAATGAAGATGGCCAATCAAAATGTCATTGGGTGAGAAAAGATCTTATGTTTAGGCCGCGTAGTGAAGGTGGCTTGGGCCTTCGTCGTTTTGAAGATATTTCTATGGCTTATGCTATGAAACTTTGGTGGCGTATTAGGAGCTCCCATATTGAAGTCTCTTCCTTATTTCATGACGGTCAGCCTAGAATTAATTATATTTGTGATACGTATGGCCCTGATGTTCTTAACTCTATTCAAAGTCAGAATATTTCTCTCTCTGATACGCCTGACAGTATTTATTGGCTTCCCTCGCTTAAAGGTCGGAGTTCTCTCTTTCTTCGGCTTGGCAGAAGTGTGCGGGAGTGCCTAATGCTCGGAATTTGTTTTTGAGTATTGCTGGGAACAAATATATTCCGCTTAAAATTTCCATCTTCCTTTGGAGATTGCTTCATAATGGCCTTCCTACGTCTTTGCGATTCAGTCTAGGGGCATATCTCTTTGTGTCGTCTTGTGTTTCTTTGCTCGCAGCATTCTTTAGAGGATTCTAATCATCTTTTTGTTCAAAGTCAAGTGGCTTTTGAGACTTGGGATTGGTTCTCTAGGCTGTTTGGTGTTCATATTTCTTACAATAATGTTAAAACTATCCTTGATAGCTGGTGGTTTAATTCCGCCCTTGGGAAAAATAAGGGCATTTCTTGGCTTTCTCGCATTCTTCCCTGTTTCATTTTTTGGGAGTTATGGAAGGGTCGGAACAAATCTAAGTTTGAGGATCTTCATATGTCTTCTTCTAGGATTATCCGGGAAATTTTTGTGCAGATTGGTTCTATCATTAAGGTTTATAGCCTTTCTTTCCCTTCCTCTGACTTGGAAAGTCATATTTTTCACTACTTTCACCTTCCTAAGGCTGTTCCTAAGCCTCGGGACATGCTTATGCCAGCAAAAATCAAAAACCACATCATGCGACCCAGAATCCCTACAAAAACGCCAAGCTGAAGATATAGAGAACTGACCTTTACTAGATGGAAGCCAATATAATTGATCCGGAACATTGGAGATGGAGATATGTTGAGTTTGCATAGACTGTAGGAGCTGCGGACCATAAACTTCAAGAATATGATCATTCCGAGGCATACCATTTTGGAACAAGGACATAACTTCAATGTGATTCCCAGGAAGAAGGTCCCGAAACCCATCAAGCCAGTTTTCATGAATTGAAATTTCCCCATTGCCAATTCTCCAACCAATGTTAGCTTCCACAATATCTTTAACTTGTAACATACGACGCCAAATATGAGAAGAGAATGAGGATGGAGCAGCATCCATCGGATGAATACCAAAGCAGTACTCGGCAAGCATAAAGTCAGCCCATAAGGAATTATGTCCACGAAACCGCCACCAAAGCTTCATTGCAAAAGCTTTAGCAATATCTTCAAACTTCCTCAAACCTAAACCTCCTTCACAAGTAGGCTGAAACATACGAGATCGACGAACCCAATGGCATTTCCTATTCCCATCTTCATCACACCAAAAGAAATTGGCAATAATACGATACATTGCTGCCAAGACACCTTTAGGAGGCTCCAAGAGAGAAATATAATATAAAGGAATAGCTTGAAGACATGATTGAATAAGCGTAAGCTTGGCACCAAAGGATAATATTTTGCCTTTCCAAGTAGCTAATCTATCTTCCATTTTAGCAATGGCCAGAGATCAAAGAGGAAATTTTCTTCCGTCCCACATACGGAGGGGCACCCAAGATAAGAAATAGGGAAATTCTTTTTGACAAAACCCGTCAGCTTCCGTAATGATAGCATCTCTATTTTCATCTTACACACCCAAGATATAACAAGACTTCGATATACTAACCAATTGCCCAGAAAAAGCTTGATACCACTGTAAACATCTCATATGAGCTTCCATCGAGTCCTTCGACCCATTACAGAAAATAATGATATCATCGGCGTACGCTAAGTGAGAGATCATTCGTTCGAGTGGCTGAAGATGAGGTTTGTCAAAAGAATTGCTTTTCCAAAGTGATAATTCGGATGATAATAGGGCTGCTCTTAGCTTGGCCCAAGCTAACCTTCTTGCTAAGTTGAAGGTTGAGGAAGATATTTGGCGTCAAAAGGCTAACATTAAATGGTTAAAGGAGGAGACCATAATACTAAGTTCTTTCATTTCGTACGTTAAGAAGAAAAAGGCAGCAACTTTACATTCACGAATTAGAGATGGTAACAGGGAATTGGGTCCATGAGAAAGAAAGAGATTCAGGACGCGGCTGTTGCTTTCTTTTCGGATCAGCTTCAATCTTCCCTTGATATTCCTAGTGATGACATTCTTGATGTTATTCCTAGACTGATCAATGATGGTGATAATGAGATGCTTACGGCTGTTCCTTCTTTAGATGATATTAAAGAAATTATTTGGTCTATGAATGGCCAAAGTGCTGCTGGCCCCGATGGTTTTAATGGTGCTTTTTACAAAGGATGAAGTTTGAGAGGTCATTTTTCTATGAATGGCCAAAGTACGGCTGGCCGGATGGTTTCACGGGTGAATTTTATAAGGGCTGTTGGGATATAATTAAAGGCTGATTTGGTGCGTGCTATTGGTGATTTCTTTTAAGGTTTCAAATGCCAAGAAGCTGGACTAGTACTTTAATTGTCACAATTCCTAAGGTGGATTCTCCCTCTTCTTTTCGGACTGAGACCGATTAGCCTCTGCCCAAATTTATGTAATAAGGTGGTTACAAAATTATTAACGTGTCAGTTTGGCTCCCATTCTTCCTCGCATTATTTCCCCGGAGCGAGTGGGTTTGTTCAAGGTAGGGTTATTCATGAGAATGTCTTATTGGCTCGGGAAATTATGCACTCTATAAACAAGACAGTTCGGGGTTCTAATGTGGCTCTCAAGCTTGATATGGCGAAAGCTTATGATCGGCTATCTTGGTTTGCTCTTATAAAGGTGATGCGGCAATTTGGTTTTAATGAGGTTTGGATTGATCTCATCTTAGGTGTATTTCCAATAGCTGGTTTTCGAGTCCTTGTTAATGGTGAAAGTTGTGGTTTTTCACTCTACTAGGGGCCTTAGAGCAAGGCGACCCCTTATCTCCTTATCTTTTTATTATTGCGGCGGAAATGATGAGTAGGGGGTTTAAATTTGCTGCATACTATGTTCCCCTCGGTACCGGTACCGTATTCATATCAATTCTCCCGTTAATTTCTCACCTTGCCTATGCGCATGATGTGATTATCTTTTGTAATGGGTCGAAATCTTCTTTCGAAGCGCATATGAACTACTTGGATTGGTACCAGAATTTTTCGGGCCAGTTAGTGAATATCAACAAGTCTTGCTTCATTACGGGTAATAATGGTAATAGAGATGAGATTATAGCAGCCACTACGGGTTTTGTAAAAACAAAGATCTCCCATTGCTATATTTGGGATGCCCGTTATACATGGGTAAAGAAGATCAGCCTCTTTACTCCTCTCATTAGAAAAATGGAATCGAGACTTGCTTCTTGGAAGGGTAAATTACTCTCTTTTGGAGCCAAACTCACTCTTATTCAATCTTGCTTATACATATGCCTCTCTATTATTTATCCCTTATTGATCCTCCAAAAGGGGTATTTCGTGTTTTGGAGAGGATTATTATGAGATTTTTGGAGTTCTAATGATGGGGAGAAGAAATGTCATTGGCTTTCTTGGGACAAAATCAGCTGGCCGATTGAAGAGGGAGGTTTGGGGATTCGAAAATTTGAAGATATGGCTATGGCTTTTCCATGAAACTTTGGTGGCGTTTACGTACCTCTAATTCTTTATGGAGTGAGCTTATGTTGGCTAAATATTCTTTGGGAAATTCACCCTATGGATGCATGTATCACATCATACTCTTCTCATATTTGGAAAAGATTAATTGAAGCAAAGCCTTTAGAGGAGGATAGATTAGCTTGGAGGGTTGGGAGAGGAGACATTTCCATTCATGAAAAATGGTTAGAAGGGGATATGGGTCAATTTCCTTCTGATCACATTGAGGTCTCTTCTCTTTTCCATAATGCCGCTCCTAATATTGATCACATCCGAGAGTCTTTTGGCCAGCAGCTTGCATCTCTCATAAATTCTCATTCCTATTTCTTTATCGGACAAGGAGGAGCGTCCCTATTTGGATGCCTTCTTCTTGGTAAGTTCTACATTAATTCGGCTTGGAGAGAATGTCGTTCTACCCATCCTCACTCTATTATTTACTCTTATTGCTGGAGCAGATATATTCCCAAAAAGATTTCAGTATTCCTTTGGCGTGCTTTGCATAATGGATTGCCTACGGATGAGAGAACTCGCTCTAAAGGTATCTCCCTTGCTTCTAAATGTAATTGTTGTAATGCAGCAAGTGAAGAATCTATGGCGCATATTTTGGTTTATGGAGATATTGCTAAGAAAGTTTAGGATTTCTTCGGTGGTTTGTGTGGCATTCGTTGTTTCATGGGTCATTTGAATCGAGGTCCTCATTAGTTGGTGGCAAAGTCATTCCAATTCGATTCCAATGTTTGTTCATGGCTATCTCGTCTCCTTCCAGCTCTTATTTTATGGGAAATTTGGTGCGCTCGAAATAAGAGCAGATTTGAAAGATGTTCGAGATGAGTTCCAATGCTATTATCCATAAGGTTCGTTCTCAAGCTTCTAATATCGCCATCTCTTTTTCCCTTTCTTTCACGAGAAGTCAAGATAACCATTATTTGATGGATATTTTTCATTTGGCCTCTAAACCCTTTTTGATTCCTAAAATCTGAATGGTTTTATGGGTTCCCCCTAATGTTGATGAGATTAAGCTTAACACGGATGGAGTTTCTAGGGGTGTCCGGGTATTGCTTACAGGGGAGGTGTTTTTAGGAATCATAAAGGGGATTTTGTTCTTGGTTTTTCCATTTTTATGGCTGCCATTCCAATATGATGGCGGAGGCTATGGCTCTGCAAGGGATGGGCTTATTTTGGCTCAAGCGCATGGATTCCATCGTGTTTGGTTAGAGGTTGATTCTCAAGTTTTGTTGCGAGATTCTTATTCGAGTACCATATCCCATGGGCTGTTTGGTATGTTATTTCTCATATTCATAGATTATTGACTCAAATGGAAGTTCGAATTACTCATATTCTTCGCGAAGGGAATGGAGTAGCAGATGGTTTAGCTAATTTCTTGGCGACGAGGTCCAAAATTTCACATTCACCTCTTTTAGTGATATTCCTAGGCCTTGCAAAGTGTGTTGATACGGACAAGGCTAGGATCCCTCATGCTCGTTTTCATTAGCTACATGGCCAGATTTTTATATAGGTTGTTTTCTATTTTTTGTAGTCACCCCTCCTTATATTGTAGAGGACCGTACGACGTGTGTATGGCCTCCCCCTAGATTTCATTTTCCTGGTGGTTGAGGTTGTAATGTCCCCACCATGTTTGTACTTATTTTCTTTATTTAATAAAATCTAGGGAGTCTAGTCTCCTTTCGCAAAAAAAAAAAAAAAAAAAAAACATCAAAAGAGGACTTACATAGAGCTATCAAAAATTTTTTGCTGGTTTCCCTATGCCACGGAGTGGACTTCGACTCTTATTGTCCTCATTCCCAAAGTCGGCGCTCCTACCTCCTTTTACGAGATGAGACCCATTAGCTTATGTAATTTCACAAATAAAATTATTTGTTTGCTTAATTCCCGTCTTGCTCCTATTCTTCAAGAATTATTTCTCCTCAGCAGTGGGTTTGTAAAAGGGCGATCGATTAATGAAAATGTCACTGTTGGCTCGAGAGCTTATGCATTCTATTCGGAAAAAGGTGAGGGGTTCCAATATTGGGCTTAAGTTAGATATGGCTAAACTTTATGATCGTATTTCTTGGTTTTGCGGTGATTAAAGTTATGAGAAGTTTTGGCTTTTACGAAGCGTGGAATGATCGATCTTTCGTTGTATCTCGTCTTGTTGGTTCTCGGTTCTTGTTAATGGGGAAAGTTCTGGTTTTCAACTCTTCTCGTGGTCTTCGTCAAGAGAGACCCTATATCTCCACTCTCTCTTCTTCATTGTCTTAAGCTGGTTTTCGGGTCGGCTTGTGAATACCAGGAAATCTTGTTTCATTCTTGGAAAAATGATGAAGTTAGAGATTCTATTATTGAAAATGCTACCTCTTTCGAAAAGAAAGATCTCCCTATTATCTATCTTGCTGCTTTATGTTGGGAGAAAAATATCGCTCTTTTTGATAATGTTCTTCCAAAAAGATAGTTGATAGGCTCGCTTCTTGGCGAGGAAAGATTCTCTCCTTCGGCGCTAAACTCATTCTTATCCAATCCTATTTGCAAGCTATTCCTCTTTATTATATTTCGTTGGTGGATCCTCCCGAGGGGTTTTCCAAGCTATGTATCGTCGATATCAAATTTCTTTTGGTGTAATGAAGAGGGCCAATCCAAATGTCATTGGGTGAGAAAGGATCGATGTTCGGAGCCGTGTAATGAAGAGTGGCTTAGGCCTTCGTCGTTTGAAGATTTTTACGTGGCTTTTGCTTTATGAAACTTTGGTGGCGTCTTAGAAGCTCCCAATCTCTTTGGTCCGAATTCATGCTAGATAAGTATTGTTTTGGTTCTCGTCCCGTGGATGCGGGAAAGCCTACATTAAACTTCTCATATTTGGAGAGCTGCATGAGTCAAGCTAAAGATATAGTTGAAAATCCATATTGCTTGGCGGATTGGTAGGGGAATTTTCTATTCATGAAAATTGGTTGGAAGGTCCTCGGCTTAATCTTCTGGAAATCATATTGAGAGTCTCCTCCTTGTTTCATGAGGGTGGTGAGATCTAATCATATTTTGTGATACGTATGGCCAGAATGTTCTTAACTCAATTCCAACGTAAGAATATTTCTCTCTACGATACGCTTTATTTGTATTTATTGGACTCCTCGCTTAAAGGTCGGTTTTCTCTTTCTTCGGCTTGGCAAGTGTGTAAGAAGTGGGTTATGCTCGGGATTTGTTTTTGAGTATTGCTGGAACAAATATATTCCGTTGAAAGTCTCCATTTTCCTTTGGAGGTTGTTACATAATGGCCTTCCTACCGATGTGGCTATTCAATCTAGAGGAATATCCCTTGTTTGTGTTTGTTGTTCGCAGCATTCTTTAGAGGATTCTTTTCATCTTTTTGTTCAAAGTCAAGTGGCTTTTGAAACTTGGGATTGGTTTGCTAGGCTGTTTGGCGTTCATATTTCCTACAACAATGTTAAAACTATTCTTGATAGCTGGTGGTTCAACTCGGCCATTGGGAAAAATAAGGGGATTATTTGGCTTTCTCGCATTCTCCCTTGTTTTATTCTTTGGGAGTTATGGAAGGGTCGAAACAAAGCTAGGTTTGAGGATCTTCATATGTCCTCTTCTAGGATCATCCGGGAGGTTTTTGTACAGATTGGTTCTATCATTAAGGCTTACAGCCTTTCCTTCCCTTCTTCCGACTTGGAAAGTCAGATTTTTAATTACTTTAACCTTCCTAAGGCTGTTCCTAAGCCTCGGGTTTTAAAGTTTGTTCATTGGAATTCTCCTCGTTTGGAAATGCTCGAGCTTAATACGAGATGGAGCTAGCTAAAGGGAATCGGGTATCGGTTACGGAGGTTGTATTTTCAGAAACAAGAATGGTAATTTGTTATTTGCATATTCCAAGTTCTATGGTAATAGTACCCAGACATGGTTCTTTGAAGCTAAGAGCGGTTTTGGACGGCCTCCTTTATGCGTCTCAATTTGGTATTTCTTCTCTTTGGCTTGAAATTGATTAGAAATTCTTTTAAATATGCTGTCAGTGATTTTCATATTCCTTGGAGTATTTGGTACGAGGTTCTTCATATAAAAAGTTTATTTCGCATATTGGTGTTAGAGTGACTCATATTCATGCGTGAAGGCAATCAAGTTCTTGATGGTTTGGCTAATGTCGTTGCGGTCTCGAGAACTAATTGAATATTTTTCTTTTAGTGATCTCCTCACTCACCAGATTCTGAAAAGGAGCTTATATTTTAGATAGGGCTGCTATCCCATATATTAGATTTTAGTATTTGATGCTTTCTATTGTATTTTCCTGCTTTCGTTGGTAGGTTGTTTCCCTCCCCTTTTGTAGAGTACCTTACGGCTTGTGTAAGGACTCCCCCGTTGCTTTTCCGGGTGGTTGAGGTTGTCGTGTCCCCCTCCTTGTTTTGTATTTTCAGTTTAATTAATAAAATCTAGGGAGTGCCGTCTCCTTTCGCCAAAAAAAAAAAAAAAACAAGATGCGAAGTAAAATGCAACACATAGTACAAGGTGCATATAACACGTTGGTAAAGCGGTAAACACCTTACGTTACCTTGGTTTACCTTTCTCGTACGAAAAATAAGTCGTACAACATTGGGAGTAAAACTCCACTCATTTGTGAATTTGCTTAGGCATATTCACATCTTATAAGACCCATTTTCGGGGAACCATATAAGATACTAGCAATACGCCCAAGGCTTTTAGCTCAATACGAAGTTATAACTTGATCAGTGGCGCGAAGGGGATCCACGAGTATAATGTAATCAGATCACAATATAGAACAATTTCCCTAATTGATCGTATTCCATTATACCCGTAAACATCGGTGATTGAAACACATTCAAGCACATAATAGTTACTTGAAGAAATCCACCAAAGGGATAATAAAATAACAACATGGTATTCATACTCATGTTTAAACCAATACAATAGTACAACATACATTTCATACACTATTTAAATCACCAACCTTGAATAGGAAATCAAGTAAGACACAATGTATAACCAACAAGCCACTACATGTTCAATATCTGACAATTAATAACCTCTATAAAGGTTCAAGATCAAATTACCAAGTTTGAATAACTTTGGTTAAGTTGCAAATCAAGCACATGACCATTTTCCGAACAATATTTAAACCCCTTCCTCAAATCCATTTTGACCAAGTAAGACACCATTGGATAGCTAACGTGTTGTACTTTAATCATAGTTAAAGAGGGTTCAATTATATACTAGGTAGATTAGGTTTCTAAGGCTTGGAAAATGGTTCAGAGGTGATAGGGCAGGGCACGACTCGTGCCCCAGGGCACGATTCGTGCCAACTTGACATTCCCTCTGATACAGTCGTCCCCACAGGCACGACTCTTCCATTTTCAAGGGACAAATCGTGCCACAGGGCACGACTCGTGCCCTTTTACCATAAATCAAATTTTTTTTTGGCAAAAGGAGACGGTACTCCCTAGATTTTATTAATAACGAAAAATAAAATTACAAAAGAAAGAGTGGATTCGATCCTTTCTATGGGTACTTCTTAAACGCTAAGGTCTTCTCTATACACCGGAGACTTTCACTTTATCTATAGAAATCTATAGAAAAGAAATAGATAGAAAGTTCTCCCGGGAATCGAGTGATTCCCGGGATAACTCTTTTGATTCTCAATTTGAAAGTATTAATTTCTTGAAAGTCTTGAGAGAGACAACCTTAACCACCGAGAAAAAAACACCTAGGGAGTTCTTACACAACACAGCAAGATCCTCGACAAAAAAGGGGGAATCTAAAAACAAAAGAAAATATATCAAAAAAAGAAAAAGACCTACTGCCTAATATTAGGATACGAGATCAGATCAAAGTAGAGAAGGCTCACGGCACGGCTTGGGACAAGACTCCAACGAAGTAAGCGAAAATCCGTTTGCGCGCGGCAAGGATATTAGCAAGAAAATCTGCCAATTTATTACCTTCCTGTAGACATGAGTTACTGAATATCCACTTCCTCCATGAATCGAAAATGGCTTGAATGAAGTACCGGATCTCCCGAGGAATATTGCATTTGCGAAGTAAGATGAGAGATGAAAAGCTTGGAGATCCACCTCGAGCAAAGAGAATCAAACCCCATAAGCCACCTAACTTGAGTAATTCCATCAAGAGCGACCACACCCAGCTTGGCTGACCATGTTAGAAACATTACCATAAAAGTGAGAAAAAGCAAAATAAAAAGACCCATCGTGCTTGGCGTAAAATATCTCCACAGAGGCAATGCCGGGTTTCCACAGGCAGCTCCATACGTATTAACTTTAATTTGCCCCCGGAAGGAGGGGACGATACGCACAAGCTTGATACGATCAATAGACGGTGTGGCCATAATAATATTAAAAAAGAGCAATATTTACCTCAGAAGGAATAACATGAAATGATAAGTTTTGTGAGCACGAAGGATATCACTAATTTGGAATTGAATATTATTACGAACCTTTTCCCGACTAGGAGTCCCATCATCATACTGCATTTATTCTGTGCTTCCAAAGCTCTAACAAATGAAACTCGGAAGGATATCTCCCAACCATAACACTGACCCTACTAAGCTTGGAGTTTTTTACGGGCATGCCAAGCAATCATCCTTTGCATAATAGTAGAACTAGAAACATGAAAACCCAATCAAATTTCCAAAGAAATTCCACACATGAAAGGCAATATCACCATGAAGGAGAATGTGTTGTAAGGATTCAAGAGAAGAGGCTAGAACAACAATGAAATGACGAGAGGCAAATAGAAATACCTTTACGAGATATGTTGTCATCGGTAGGGAAACAGCCTTATGGCATTTCCACATGAATATGGACACCTTTAGAGGAATATGCTTATGCGGCCTGCAAGCAAAGACCCTACTACGAGTACGGGACATTCTACATTCCCTCCAAGCCGAAGATATAGAAAATGCAGAAGAGGAAGGGGACGAAATGGTGATCACGATCCCGTCAATAGCCGAATACCGTAAGATTGAATTTCCAGACAAGCATTGCTGCCCGAAAGTATTACGAACATAATCTTCCCTTAAAACACCATCCTCAAATAAAGAAAAAATCTGATCATGCCGATTATCAAAGAAGAGGAAGATCATGAGGAAGCCATTTTCTTGAATAGAAATATCCCCACAGCGCCCCCAAGCAATATGACTCTCCACCAAATCCTTAGCAGCAATCATACGGCTTCCCAAATGTGGGAGCAGCCCAATCTAGATATAGCATCCATAGGATGAGTATCACGACAATATTTGGCCGCAAGGCGAGCCCAAAGAGAGTCGGGCCGTGCAAAATCTCCACCAAAGCTTCATAGAAAAAGCAATAGCCATTTCCTCAAATTTTCGGAGGCCTAAGCCCCTTCCTCAATAGGCCAAAAAAATTCATTTCGAGAGACCCAATGACACTTATTTCCCCCATCAGGCTGCTCCCAAAAGAAATTGGCAATAAGGCGATTCGTGGCATTAACAACACGACTTCGGGGATCAAGTAAAGAGATATAATAGATGGGAATAGCTTGGAGGCGGGACTTAAACAAAACAAGCTTAGCACCATCAGAAAGTAATTTACCTTGCCACGAACCAAGCTTATCCGAAGCTTTTGCATGACGAGGATCAAACAAGGATTGCACTTTCCTCTGGATATGACACTTAAGAGAAGGAATGCTTCCATTACGGGAAGATAATAATGTCATCGGCATAAGACAAATGAGAGATGACGGGGAGGAACATTAAGATTACCGTATGGAAGGCGATATGAGGGTGAAGAAAATGAAGGTTATTAAGACCCAGGCTTAAAACCTCGGCGGCAATAATAAAGAGACTAGGAGATATAGGATCCCCTTGTCGAAGACCACGAGTAGAAACAAAGTAACCATTAGCGGAACCATTAATCGAGGCAGGAACCAACGAATTTATGCATCTAAAGATCTTGTCCAACCATTCTTAGAAAGCCAAATCTCCTCATCACCTTAATCAAGGCAAACCAAGAAAGCCTATCATACGCCTTAGCCATATCAAGCTTAAGAGCAACATTAGACCCATAAACCTTCTTCTTAAGCGTGAAAAAGCTCTGAGCAAGCAAAACATTTTCATGGATAATACGACCTTTCACAAAACCACTTTGCTGAGGAGATATGATACGAGGAAGCACAGCTTGAAGGCGAGAGCACAAAAGTTTGGTAATGATTTTATTAGAAAAATTACACAAGCTAATAGGCCGAAGTTGCGAGAAAGAAGTAGGGGCTACCACCTTAGGAATAGTAACAATAAGCGTACTGGTCCAGCTCCGAGGGAGAAGAAACCCTGAGAAGAACTCAAGGACAGCATTATAAAGATCCATGCATATAATATCCCAGCATTTATGATAGAATTCTCCCATAAAACCATCCGGACCAGCAGCGCTAGTCCCACTCATACTGAGGACGATATCATGAATCTCTTTAAACGTAGGGGGAGAGATAAGCATCGTATTTTCCTCATTGGAAATCAGCAGGAATCACATTCAGCAGCTCATCAGGGGGATCGACATTAACATTAGGATTATCATTAAGCTGGTCCGAATAGAATCTAACAGCCTCTTCCTGAATCTGATTCTGAACAACAATCCAATTCCCATTACTATCCCGAATTTTGTGAATGTATAATTTCTGCCTCCTTTTTTCACGTAAGCATGAAAGAGAGCAGGAGTATTTTTATCCCCATCTTTAACCCAAGCTAAGTTAGCTTTTTGCATCCGAACTCCTCTTCTATCTTAAGACGATAGGAGAGGTTAGCTTGGGCAAGATGAAGGGCAGCCCTATTATCATCACTTGAATCTTGTTCAAAAAGAAGCTCTTTAACATACACTTCATCTTCTTGACATGCTTCTGCGATCAGCTACCCAAACGTAGAACGATTCCAAAAGCTGAATGTCATGTTTGAGGCGAGTAAGCTTCTTACTAAATTTGACCGACGGCCTACGAAAGATTCTACCATCCCCACGAAGGCCGAGACCAAAGGAATGAAAAGAGTTATGACGAGTCCAAACATTGAGAAATGCGAAAACACCCTTACGAACCTCATCAACTAAGCGAATATTGATAGCTAACGGAGCATGATCGAGAAAAAGTCCTATTAAGATGATCAATAGAAGTTTGCAAGCGAAACTACGCAACCATTTATCATTATACATGGCACGATCAAGCCTTTGAAGAATAGTGGCACGCTTGATCTCTTGTTCCACGAGGTGAAGATATGACCGAGCCTATACCCACCGTCGATAAGATTAGAAATGAATCATATCAACAAACTCGAAACCTAGAATCCACTTCGAGGCCTACCCTCGAGCTTCTCGGAGTTGATCGACAACGGGAATTAAAATCCCCCACAATTAACCCGGGGATCCATCAGTATGTGCGCACATCAATAATATAATCCCATAAAACCCTTCTAGTATACTTGCTACAACTAGCATGAACAAAGGACATAAGGACGGGAGTGGGCCACGAGAGAATGAGACACCCGAACGGTGATAACTTGATCATCACGAAAAATGACATCACAAGTGATGCCATGCCTCCACACAACCCAAATATTCCCCTTATCATTAACAACACCTCCGAGACAACGAATTTTACGAATGTAAGAAGGTTGCGACATGGGATCCACCTTAGGCTCATAAATACCACATATAAAGACATCATGAATCCTTAATAACCTCTTTTTTTTCTCTTTTTAAAGAAAGGGGATCAACACATTTCACCGCTCTCCCCTTGATGCACTTCACGGGCGCTAGCTATGCTAGGGAGGGCAATGTCATTCCCTCTAACCAAGCGGTGGGGGAATCGAACCCATGACCTCTAGGTTGGAAGCCATGAACTCTAACCATCAGGCTAAGACCCCGCGTGCCCTTAATAACCTCTTAACTCTACGAACCGAGGCGGCATTACCAATACCCCGGATATTCCAACTTAGAACCCCAACCATTAAAACAATTTTTATAGAACAGGACGGAGAGATGGCTTTTAAGCCCAAAGAATCATTGGATTTCCCAAAATTTGGGGCGTTCCCATCGAAATAAAGAGTCCCTACCCTCATTGAAGACCTCTTGAATATCATACTGTGAAGTAACACGAGGGCCACGAGGAGATAACTGAAGATTATCAATTAACTCCTCATCAGGCCATTTACGAATAGAATTATCTATCACCTCCAATTCAAAATCGGATTCACATTTACCATCTTCCAAATGAATAGGACTATCCACCTAGCCTTAGATGGGCCGGGGGAGGGGATAACATTGGTAACTTCATTGAAAACATTTTCAATATGTTCAAGCTCTTCTTCAAGCTCTATAGACCCATCTTGACAATAATATGGTTACCACCGGGATTAATGTTATGAGCAGTTTTTCTATATGAATAGCAGGTTTTAAAGTATTAGGGGAAACAAAGGGGCTCCTCGCTTTGGAAGAAAGCTAAAGCCATGAGTAACATAGAACCAAATAACTTTGAACCAAGGGGAGATGGGGGTTTATGAACCATAGAAGATGTACCAACAACATGCATAGAAACATTAGGAGACGTACCTTGGCCACCAGCTTTCACGTGAGCAATATCCTTATTATCCGAGACAATTTCTTTCTTTTTTTTTTTTTTTTTGGCGAAAGGAGACGGTACTCCCTAGATTTTATTAATTAAAAAGAAAATTACAAAACAAGGTGGGGGACATGACAACCTCAACCACTGGAAAAGCAACGGGGGAGTCCTTACACAAGGGCGTGGGTACTCTACAAAAGGAGGGGGAACAACCTATCGAAAATTAAAATAGACATAAATAAATAAAGGAAATCTACGGACAAAAATTAGGGAACGAAGCCCCCGAAAATGATAATGACACCGACGGCAGCATCGGCCCAAGCCATCCACGCGACAAGGGCGATCGCCCAAGAAGAAGGGCGAGCAAGCATGGCCGAAGCACTTGGGCGGCCCAAGACACCGACGGACGCCAAACGCGAGCCTTGGCACACCGAGGAATGGAGCGACCACCAGCGGCAAGGAAATGAACACTTCAAACATCGGCACCATGAAAACTAACGGCACCCAGTGTAAAGCCCCAAAGCCAACACGACCAAAATACCCCATAAACTCACAAAAACCCCAACCATAAAATCACTTATAACGAAAAGAAGGGAAGCTGCTCTATCCGTAAGAAGAGAACCACGACACAAAGGAGGGAGTTGAGAAGACGAGACCCAAATGCGATCTACCATAGATTCCACGGCGATGTTCGCGAAGGAGTCGGCAACCTTGTTACCTTCGCGAAATATATGACTCACATGAATATGCATATGCTCCATAATAATGAAAATTTGTTGGATAATATAGAATACCTCCCAAGGAATGTGATAGACTTTGGTGATTATTTTCATGAGGACTTGAGAATCGATCTCCAGCAGAACATGATTAATACCAAGAGTATGAGCAAAAGTTAATCCATCGAGAGCGGCTTTAGCCTCCGGCCACATATTAGAACGATGACCATAATAATTCCCGAACGCAAAAACCAACTCTCCCTTAGCATTTCTAATGACACCTCCACCGGCTGGCTTCGCTGGATTACCCCTAGAAGCACCATCGAGTGTTGATCTTATAGAACCCTTGCCTTGGTTTGAGCCACTTAACAATTTTAGCCACACGGGCGTCGAGCAGCCAACGAAATTTTAAAGACTTTGCGGCACGGCTGTCAAACATTGAGGAGCTTAACGGGAGGGTTGAACGCAGCAGCGATATTTGTTATCTCTTGAATAACGAAGAGCAATGATATCCACTCCTTTGCATCAGAATATCTTCAAAAATCCATTTATTTCTATGATTCCAAATAGACCAAGCAATGACCCCGGAAGAATGAGAGAGATCCATTTGTTAAGTTGGGAAAAATTCTTGGGACGATTGAACCACCATGAGGAGAGAGCGCCTGGAAGGATCCCAAATTAATATCAACACCACAAACTTGGCTGAAATACCTCCAAGAATTCTTAGCAATGTCACCATTCACAAATAGATGTTCCATAGAATCCGTTGAAGGAAATTGGCAGCAGCCACACCTCTAAACAGTCCACGCTTCTGTAAAGCCTCATCTGTGGGAAGACCTCGTGAAGAATTCGCCATAACGAGAATAGAAGTATTTGGGGGAATATGCTTATGCCAAAGCATCGAAAAATAGGTCTCGGGCGAGATTGACGACATTCCCGCCAAGCGAGAGGAGATAGTAAACATGCCCGAAGTGGAAGGCTTCCAAATGAGAATATCGTCCTTCCCATTAAGCGTTATATTTTGAGCCTTAATCAAATTTAAAAGAGGTTCTCCATAGTTAGTACGGATATATTCAACCCGAGGCAGGCTGTTTTCGAATAAATTAGAGACCTCAATGTGCTGGTGCGGAAGAATAGGCTTAACCCCTTCGAACCAATTTTCATGGATGGAAATTTGCCCGTTACCAAGCCTCCACGCAATACGCTGTTCCATAAAATCTTTCACCCTTATCATGCGTTTCCATATATGAGAAGCAAATCTTGTGACAACAGCGTCCATAGGGTGTATCTCATAACAATATTTTGCCAACATAAATTCAGTCCAAAGAGATGAAGAACCACGCAATCTCCACCATAATTTCATGGGAAAGGCAGTGCCTAAATCCTCAAACTTCCTAATACCAAGCCCCCCTTCATCCAGCGGCCGGCTGATCCTTTTCCACCCAATCCAATGACATTTTCGCGAGCCATCCGAACCACTCCAAAAGAAATTCATTATTAAACGTTGCATGGTTGTAATCACATTTTTTGGGGGCTCTAAAACAAAAATGTAATATATAGGAATTGCTTGGAGACAAGATTTGATAAGGGTTACCTTAGCACCGTGAGAGAGAAGCTTTCCTTGCCAAGATTCAAGTCTCTTCTCCATCTTCTGGATTAGAGGATTAAATAAAGCTTGAGTCTTTCGCCCCACATATAAAGGACATCCCAAATAGATAATTGGAAGGGCTTTTTTAACAAAGCCCGTGACTTCAGATATAGCAACATCTCGCGAAGCATCATTCCTCCCTGTGACGAAACAAGATTTACCAATGCTAACAAGGCGACCCGAGAGAAATCTTGATATTTTTCCAAACACTTCATATGCATCCTAAGAGAGTCTTTTGCCCCATTACAAAAAAATAATGATATCATCCGCATATGATAAATGGGAGATCACCGGAGTGTGGATGTGGGCTCGGAATCTGATATTAGAGTTGTGGAGATAAAGATAATTCAGCCCCCTGCTTAGAATTTCAGCGGCAATGATAAAAAGACTAGGCGAAAGAGGGTCTCCATTCACGAGAACAGAAAACTAACAATTAGAGATACACCTATGAATCATGTCCACCCATTCTATAGCAAAACCGAACTTTTTCAACACCTTGATAAGAGCAACCCATGAAAGCCTATCATAAGCCTTGGCCATGTCTAGCTTGATAGCAATATTCGATCCCGAACTTTCTTTTAACAGGCAACATCATTTCTTGCGCTAACGAGGATGTTATCATGAATTACCGCGCGCCATGAACAAACCCGCTTTGATTAGGAGAGATAATGCGAGGGAGAATGCGCACTAATCTCTACGTGTGAAGATTTTTGTGATAATCTTATTTGAAAAATTACGGAGACTAATAGGACGCATGAATCGAGAGAAGGATATCGGATTGTCAATTTTTAGGTAGAGTAACAAATAAGGGTGCTAGATCTTGGCAACTCAAAGCCGATGAGAACTCCCCTTATAGCCACGATGAAGGTCTTCCTTTATAATCTTTCCCGGCCATGCAACATAGAAAACACTAAGCCGTATCCAGAAGCCATCGGGGCCATGCCAGCACACTTGTCCATTCATTGCATTTTATAATCTCGAACCACTTCTTCCACATACTATGGAACTAGCTTTAAGAATGTCATTTTCTTCTTCGAAATTAAGAGATGGAATAAGATTCAAGAGGTCATCATGCTTACATTAGACACCTCTATCACATAGTCAAGCATTGAGTAGAAATCCAGCAGCCTCATTTTCGAATGTCCTCCTATTATTAGGTAGAGCGAGAACACCCTCACGATGTTCGAATTTTATGTAGAGAATAACCGATTTGCCTCTTTTTCACATAGGGTAAAGAAAAATTTTAGTGTTTCTACTCCCACTCTTTGATCCACTTTATATTATTCGCTTTTTGGCGCCAAAAAATCATCTTCCGTATGACTAAAGCATATTTTAAGCGAGCTTGTGCCAAACTGTAATGAAGCTCTGGAATTCAACGAGAAGGGTTGCTTTCAAGATCCCTGCTCTTTGAGAAGAACTTCATCTTCAGCAATAGCCAACTTTGCTGATCTAATCCCAGCCTTAACGTGTACATTTGTTCCAGGAAGTTGATAACTCCCGTCTAAGCCGAGCTAGCTTCTTACCAAGGCTCGAACCATGGGGCGCCCATCAATCCAAGCCGGCCCAAGATTTTTTAACTGTGTCAATCGAAAAAGATGGATGTTTTTATCAGCGATTGATGAGAACGCGAGCGAACCTTTATGCGGCCTTCAGCTTCCGCTCGAATGTTGATCACCAATGGGGAATGATCCGAGGCATGTTTTATTAAGATGCTTTTCACAGAAGTATTATCAGAAAGGAATTAAGCCACTTCTCGATTTATAGAACACCACTGTTAAGACGTTGACGGATAGATTTCCTACCCGAAGCTGCATGTTTCCACCATAAACTTTGGAACCCTCAAATCCAGCATCAATAAGAGAAGACACTTGAATAGTAACAGAAAATTCCCACCAATTTTCCGAGAAGGGAATAGGGGCGGCCCCCCAAGCTTCTCCTCTTGATCAAGAACTACATTGAAATCTCCACAAACCAACCACTTGTAGTAGTATCCCTTAGACCAGATTAAATCATCCCAAAAGGATTCTTCTATCAAACTTATTACAACTAGCGCATGAACACATGTCAAAGAATAGGATTAGGCCATAAACTATGCTTCACTGTGCATCGAAAGGAGCTTGGAATGCTATCTTGGACAACCTTCTAAGAGAAACCATGCTTCCAAATAAACCAAATCCTTCCCATTATCATTAGAAACACCCCCAGGAGCAGTTTAACTATGCGAACCCAAAGCAATCTAATTGAGACTTATGAATTTTCGGCTCATAAAAATAGCCACAGTAGAAGCATTATACGAGCGAAATAGAAAGCTTTTTAATTCTCCTCACTTGAGTGGCCTTGTTTCCAATCTTGCCACACGAAGATTCAACTAATTATTGATACCATTGAGAAACTATAAAAAGAAATAAATGGAAGGCTAACCGGACTCGCAAGATTGAGGAGAGGCGAGATTTGCTCCACTGTTTTACGATATGGCGGACTTTGATGAAACCCTCGGTAATACTGCACTTGATGTTGTTGATACTGGGAGATACGAAAAGGTGTAGAGCCAGACCATGTGGCTGTAATAAGGAAGATGACGGAGGCGGGTGTTGCCACTAGGAGAAAGATTTAGGTTCTTGTAAGGGATCACCGATCGGGGACAATTCCGAGTTCTAGATCCACCCATATCACCATTTACCACTTTTTCATTAGGTACTTATATTAGTGCACATATCCATTGTCCTCTTTGGTCATTGTTGTTGTCATGAACAACCTTTTCACGCGCACTTTTTAAATTTTTTCCATGACCTACGGTAGGGTTGAGCCCCACAGCTTTACCACAAAATACAGCTATTCTAACTACGTATAGGGTTTCTTTGATTGTGACGAATTAATATTCAAGACTGGTTCTTGAATCTTTTCATTAGTATTGGAGGAAGACACCAACCTGATGGTTTTGGATCACTAAATCCTCCTTGGCCATTACCTTGTAACATACATTAGCCACTTTTTTTCCAAGCCATTTCCTTTTCTTTATTACTTCTAATCTGAGGATTCCGGCTCTCTCTTACACTGAGAAATATCATGACCCGAGTGTGAAGCAATGCTTCTGCAATATCTCGCGAGAATGTTATCATACTCAATTTTTGA